>OZ020489.1:18837659-19421079 GCA_963971405.1 Psococerastis gibbosa | reverse complement strand
ACTGAAAGTAATTTTGATCTAAAATCAACTTAAGAAGTTTGAGGGTCTCAGTTATAATAGCCTGAGGCACCCCCTTCCCCTTAAGCATCTCTTCGATAATACCTGGCAATTCAGAGGTTGGGACATTAGTAAATAAGGAGGGTAACGTCAAAGGAAACTAGGGAACAGTTGTGGCCAGAGGATGGTGCTGGAGTTGATTTATTAAGTCTAAATATATTTAGACTTAATTATATAAATATTTAGACTTAATAAATCAACTCCAGCACCATCTCCTGGCCCACAACTGTTCCCTAGTTTCCTTTGACGTTACCTCCTTATTTACTAATGTCCCAACCTCTGAATTGCCAGGTATTATCGAAGAGATGCTTAAGGGGAAGGGGGTGCCTCAGGCTATTATAACTGAGACCCTCAAACTTCTTAAGTTGATTTAGATCAAAATTACTTTCAGTTTAATAATACTTTCTATAGTCAAAAATCAGGTTTAGCCATGGGCTCGTCTTTGTCCCCTCTTCTAGCGGAAATTTTTATGAATCATATTGAAACCAAATTATTTCAAACCCCCACACCTTTGTTAGGACATGTCAAACTTTGGAAACGGTACGTCGACGATATCTTTGCATTTTTAGGGGTTCTCGTCGTCAACTAGACAGTTTTTGCCCAGTATTCTCAATGATCTTCACCCTAGTATTAAATTCACCATGGAAATTGAAGTTAACAACTCCCTGAACTTCCTAGACCTCACAATTACTAGATCAGATACTGCCCTCCTTTTTAACATTTTCAGGAAACCTACACATACGGACACGGTGATTCCAGCGACGTCACACCATCCCCCGGCTCATAAGGCAGCAGCGTTCCATGCGATGTCTCACAGGCTTCATAACGTCCCCATGTCAGCAGAACACTTCAGGCAGGAAAGGAACACTATTCTAGAGATCGCCACTAACAACGGTTATACCCAGGAATTCGCGACGAGGTTTATCAGGAAACATGGATTGAAGTACATCGCTCGACAAGTATACGCGGGCCAAAATATGACGAAGGAGGAACACCGCTACTTGAAGATTCCCTACATAGGAGATATTAGTATTAAGATAGGTAGATTGTTAGAACAGTGCATCACTAACAGTAGGGTTTCATACACTTGCCCTCCTAATCTAAGTAAACTGCTCATGAATTGTAAGGACAAAGTTGACAAGTTTAGGATGTCGGGTGTGTATAAACTCAGCTGTAAGGATTGTGATGCTAGCTACATTGGTCAATGTGGACGCAACTTCAGAGATAGGTTGAACGAGCACCGAAGGGCAATCGGTAAAAACGATTGCAATTCGGTGTTCGCCAATCACTTGCACGACAATGGCCATACTTGCGATTTTGACAACTTCCAGCTGATGCACTGTTCTAACAAGGGAAAAATTCTCGATAGGTTAGAGAGTATAGAAATAAATAAAGCTTTACACAATAACGAAAATCTAACCAACGAGATAATTTTCCAAAATTGCTCCCCACTCCTAATGTTATGTTCCCAACCCCGCCCACCTCCTACCAATTAATATTGTATCCCCCACCCCTCCTTGGTATGTATATAAAGGCGTGTTTCATTTATTTGTTTATGTCTGATGATGGTATTTTACCGAAACCGGTCACGTTTAATATATTTTATTGTGGATCAGTTGCGTCTCATTCTTTCTACAATTATAAGTAAATCCGTACATGTTTTCCTATTTATCAATTAGTATAGGTAAGCTTACCTTGGTAAATTATTTTCCTACGATTTAATTTCCTATATCCCTATCCCAAAGCACAGAATTGATAGCTTGGACGATTGCCAAGTAGTTGCATAATTAATACAGCACAGTAATAATGACAGGTGAGCAATGTATTGGGGCATGATTTATCCATAATTTTCTATAGTCAATAGGCCCTACTTTTTTATTCAATGCCTAAACTTTGCTTGGGAAGGGAACTTGTTCAGTTTAATAACTCTATTTAGCACCTAAATTATACCTGAAATTATGAAATTAGAAAGCATCGATAAAAATGTTCCACTGAATAATTATTATTTAGACATTTTTCAAGAAAATTGTGTTTATTTTTATTCTTTTGCCCCCAGAATCAAGGCCGTAGACAAGGGGGGTTCATGGGGGTTGAACCCCCCCCCCCCTCCCCGAAATGAAACTACGAATGAAACACTAGATAGAATCAGATTTTGAGAGGAAAAATAAAAACTACTATGTAATATCCAATGAAATTTCTGAAGCCCCCCCCCCCCCGAAAAAAAATCCTGGCTACAGCCTTGCCCAGAATACAACTACCAATGGGCAAGCGACCTTTTGGGTTTAGTTTAAATTAATATATAATTAATATTCAAAGTTATAAAATCATCGTTGGAGCCGTTTTTGGATGAGTAAAACGTTTTAGCTGTTTTTTTTTTTTTCAATTTTTGAACCCCCAAAATTGAGTTAGCCCAAAATAAAATAAAAGGTCCAGAGTTTTTGTAAACCATGTGTCAAACTTCATCAAATCGACGAACAGAAAGACAAACAGACATTTTCCGGGATCCTGGGAGAAGATCCGAGACGAAGAAGATAGAAGAAGAAAGAAATTGTCATTATTTTCCTCGATCAGGCTGCAGGTACATGCTTTATGTGCTAAAAAGATTAACGAACCCAAAGAAGTTGATTTTACAATCAAGGTTTTGTTTTTGAAGGGAAATAAATTTTTTTGAGTCAATTATGGACAATCTGTACCCCAGTGACACAATATCGATATTATTATTGTATAGTAGGTACCGTACAATATTATAATCGCCTGTCCATTGTAGATTGCACAACTGCCCCATCAATCAATCCGTGTTTATGGGTAGGATAGAGCTTGTTAACAATCCCCGATGTGCTTGTTGCTTCATCAGATGAACAACTGCAGTCGTAATAAAATAAAATAAGTGCAGCAGGTAGAAATGTGGGCATCTTCATTAACGTGCAGAAGAGCCAAAGGCTGTCGCTAAGAGGGTAGACATTAATTTGGAAAATGTCCCGGAAGGTTTGCCTATAGTAAAATGTACCTCGGATGTATAGTAAGCAGAGTGGGAGGTGAGTCGTAGTCGCACTGAACATGCTAGAAATGTCTTCATGAAAATGCAGGAAGTACTTCGGTGTGAAAATCTGTGGTTGGACCTTCGACTGAGAATAGTGAAATTGTATGTGTTCCCAATCGTTCTATTGTATATGTTATGGAGGGATGGATGTTGATACAAGCTATGGAGAACAGAATCAGTGCATTTGAAATGTGGGTACACTGACGAACGCTGCGCATATCTTGGAGGGATGGATGGTACATGGATGCAGAGGCAGCGTCGCTGCTGACTGCTAAGAAACGGAAATTAACATACTTCGGCCATGTGATGAGGAATGTTAAGTTTCACCTTCTGCATGTATCTGAGGGAAGATGGAAGGACTGAAGGCAGAAGAAAAACATCCTTGTTGAAAAACCTGAGGGAGTGGTTTGTCTTTTCAGAGCAACAGACTTCAAGGTCCAAATGGCCATGATGCTTCTATAGAAGAGTCATTTAAAGGAGGATAGGGTGAATCAAGATAGCCGAAATTGAACTTTAGGACAATTAATTACTTACAAGTACTATAGTACTCATAATTATCTATTACGATACCTATCCTAATTTATAAATAGAAAAGCAAGTACGGGTTCACTCGCACCAGTTCCTTTAGCATGGTATTGAGTGCAAGAATGAAGCAGTTCGTACAGTTAATTATAACTTCCTGACACAGGCGTATGCTGTCGGAGACGTGTCGTAACTCAACACGAGGCGACTGAAGAGATCAATCGGATACATTCATTAAATTCTTTGTATGCGATTAACCTTGTAAAATGTACAATTCCAGTAATTCTAATTCAGTTTATACAATAGTATAGAGTAAGTCACAATTGAAAATTTTTAACCAACCAGTATATAAAACTAAGCCGAAACGATACAGCGAAGTCAGACATTGCAAAAGTCAGTAACAAAGGAAAGGTCAGACGCAGTCGTAAGACTGCAAACCGTCAGTCTATTGTTGCCATATGGCACCCGAAAATTACCCTTATGTTCACCTACTTTTTAGCCCTTTGCAGAGGGTTATTAGACGTTGAATAACTTTTTCTATAGGAAATAAAACACATGTTGGTGTGTTAAACCGCGGCAACCCGCCAGGCCCGTCCGCACAGGGCTGGAGCGGGGGTCGCGACCGACTTTTCACTGGAGAAAATTTCATGTAGCGTGGCCTGGCACCCGGCGCATAGCGGCCGCTGCTGACTCAGTCGTACAAGGGCCCAACTGCAGGTTTATTCATAGCCTGACCCTTGTTGAACTCATCCTCTAGAACCTCGTGTAATTAGTTGGTATCAGAAGTACATGAGTTTGAATTGGTACCTACGTACCTACTTGTTATCACTGTTTATACGAAACCAAACTTTCAGTACTACAGTGGGCCGATTATGGCGATTGGTATTAACTTACCCCTGGGGTTGAAACTGTAAACAAACAAATGTTTAATTCCATTGTAAAATTATCATGATTACATTATCACAATTTTATATACCAGGGTATATTAACCCCGGTATTATAATCGCCATGCTCAGACCTCTGAAGTACAATATTAGAAATATGAAGAAAAAATAACCAATGCAAGTAAAAATTTATAATACCTACATTCTTTCTTATTTTTCTATTAGTATAGGACAATATGATGAGTGGCTTCATGGTAAGTAATTTTCGTAAAGAGTTATTTTCGTTTTCTCGAGTTTCCCTATCCTATAGCATTAGATTTTTGATGGAACAAGCAAATTATCCAAAATGGGCAGCCAAGTACAATTCATTACAATAGTGTAATGGGATGCAATGCATTAACAGGATTATGGATTTTCCTCTATTTTTCCACACACAAAAAATTGTATCTTATAAAACTCAAACTGGTTGAGGAGGTAATATGTCAGGTACTCTTTCTCTATTTAACACCTAAAACATACTGTTCCTAAATGCCAAATTGCATACAAATCAATCTATTGGTTTCCCCTAAATCGATGCACAGATAATACTTTTTCGGGGTCCTGACCTCCTGGGAAAAAACGTTGAAATCCGTTGAAATCGCGTAATCTAAATTTCGAGCATTACAAAGCTTTCCTTTTGAACGTACGAGTATATCGTAAACGGGAATGGGAAAGCAGAAATGTAAAAAACGTACTTGAATACTGGGGAATCCTCTTCCACTCCTCTCTATTCCTACCTACGTAATAAATAAATAAATAAATATTTACCATTTGTTCTGATGCTAAGCCAACCTAGTGGAGTTAGGGCAATAAATACCTCTCTTACCCTCAACTAGGAAAGCCCGGGACCACCTGCTTTGCATGCCCTCCGAAGCATGGCCAGAAAATGTAGTAAGAGTGGTACTCGAGTCAACAACCTTTCGGGTGACATTCGGAGTCTGCAGTGAGGACTTAGGATACCATGATTAAGCCGAAATCAGAAATTTCCAATAGTTATTAATGTACACAGTGAGTACAATTTTGCCATGCCCAACTAAAAATTAAGTAAGGCGTTTCAATGTTATTACAGTAGTCAGAATGGCGTAGAGGTAACGACTCGGACTATCATCCAGAAGGTGACTGGTTCGAGTCCCACCCGAATGCCAAAATTTTCTAGTGGTACAATTATTTATCTTCTGACTACCATGCTTCGGAGGGCATGTAAAGCCGGCGGTCCCGGCAGTCTTCCCTGACTGTCGATAGGTTAAACAGGAGGCTGTTGATGCAACCTGAAAACTCCTGTACCACGGGTAGTACCATCCCGACACGAATTTACTTTATTACGAGACAAACGAAAGGGGAAAAACCTTACAGAATCTAATTTCACGGGAAATGTAAGAAGTATAGGGCTGTCCATTGGGCCACAACCTATCAATGGAAGGGTCTCTTACACGTTGATATATGTCAGCAATTCAGTGGCGTACATCTAGAATATTTTGGGGGCGGGGGCCGGACCAGATTGCCTCTAGCTATCAAATTCTTGCCGCGGGAGAAGGCCCGAGACTACGCTGAACCGAAAATCATTTAGATCTTGCAAATAATACAGCAACCCGCGTTAGTTCATGTCGTGACCCGTACCTGTACTTGGTTAAGTCATGTCTTCGCCTGTTTCATTGCGTTAATGGTAAGCTTGTCTTATATCCATAGGCTCGTTGGTATTGGCCAAACAACCTAAGGGCCACTATAAGTAGGTCTGGGTCCATAAGAAGTCCTTAAAAAAAAACCTCTCTTTAGGCGCCCATTCCATTGACCGGCTAGGGCTATTTCCAACAACGGTGACGTGGTAGCAGACATTTAAGACTTAGGTAGCGTTTCCACCGACCTCACATTGCAGAATGCAAATGACATTGACAGAAATTAGAATTTTTCTTTTTATAGATATCTATTAAAATGTTTGTACTTAACATATCCCATGACGCCATTTTTTAATATTAGTTTGTTTGTGATTTTACTGTATGATCATTGATCAATTTTAACTATGGCATAGAGGAAAATAAACATTTCCGTCAATTCTGCAATGCGAGGTCGGTGGAAACGCCACCTAAGTCTTGAATGTCTGCTACCACGTCACCGTTGTTGGAAATAGCCCTAACCGGTCAATGGAATGGGCACCTTAATAGTTCATGTCGTTCTACATTTTCCCATTTGGGGAGGAGCCCCTTATCTACGTCACTGACACAAGTAAATGTTCATCACTAAGACCCAATTGGGAATCAGCTAAGGCGCATATTCCACCGACGTCAATAGTTCACTATTGACGTGTTTGACGTGTTAGCAGATCATTTTTACACTGTCTTTAATGTCTGTTACCACGTCAAACACGTCAATAGTGAACTATTGACGTCGGTGGAACAAGCGCCTATGCAACTTGGTTTGTACATCAAACTGTTGATGAGCGTGTCCGATGGAAGGAGGCCTACAGTTGTATCCATTCATTTATAGTGACGCCAACATAGAATATGTACGCGGTATCAAAAAGCAGAGGAACATTTCTTGTTACGGATGTGATATGAATCTATCGACATCAATAAAATCGTCTCCTTTTTAATGTTATAATATTTTTTATACTTATTTTAAAATAAGTTATAGCTTAGTCAATATTACATAAAGCACTAAAAAACACGACCGGTTTCGACCTTGACCACTTGACGATGACATAAAATCGGTCGCGTTTTTTAATGTTTTATGTAATATTGACGGAGCTATAAGTTATTTTAAAAACCTTTATCGATCGAAATTTCTTATAAAATTTAATTTTGTTCAAAAACTGATAAGCCGGGGTATCCGGTGGAGTCCTCATATTAAAGATTGGGGCCATCAGCCATGTATACAATAGAATGACGTCATTACTGTAGGATCGATTCTGTGAATGGGACGAACTGCTTATAGAGTAATGCCAAACTGTAAAATTACCGTCATCGTTTCTTATCGCAACTGTTTAAATGTACAATATAAAAGAGTTTACGCCACCCGAGAGTACTGTTTCGCCTCAGAATATAGGGGGATTAATCAAGTAAAGGTGAAAATAACGACCGCCCAGTAAATAAACTGATAAGCCCGCTTTTCCGTCTTAGTCGTTTTGTTAATGGAAACAGCTCATTCTTGAATGAGAGCAGAGAATAAAAACCTCCTTGGTATATAGGTATAGTATTGAGAATAATAGTGCCAAGCCAATGAACACCAGTGAAACATTAACATATTTGCATAAATATGCCTCTAGGTACGAATGCTCTTGGTATAATAGAGCCCCAAGCACTTTCGGCTTGAATTACAATAATTAAAATAAGTTCCGTTGGTTTCAAGACGTCACGAGTACCTACTGTACCTACCTACTGACAACTAAATTTCTTTACTTATTTATATTTTATGTTTGCCACAATGTGCTACGTTACTTTGAACGGTATCTATGGGATTTTCTTTTTGCCTGTCTTGCTCAGTGGAGGGCAGGAGGGGGGGGGGGAGCTGCCCCACAAAGGTAAAAAAATTAAAATAAGAATAATTAAGAATATTAATAATTTTGCTAACGTTTTATTTACGGCTCCGACATTTTTTAGTGTACAAATAACCTACGAGTTCATACCCTATTTCGGAGCCCATTTTATTTATTTTTATTTTATTTTATTAATTGGGGTACAGGTGTTGCTTGTGTGCACTTAAGCAAATTGACCTATTGTGCCCCCTACAAGAAAGTACATATCTATATCACTTCTATATCACTTCCTCGAGGCCTATCTCCCTCAGGAGAGCCAGGATCTTGAGGGGATTCAGAAGTGGTAGGTCTTTTACATGTAACAGCAAGCTTCCCGAGCCCATGCACAGCATGTAGAGTCAAGTACAACTAGTACTGGACCCCTTTGTAAAAACCAGAAATCTAAAGAAAATCTACCGTGGAGCTGTCAATATCACATCCCTTGGACTAAAATTTCCTGAGGAATTTGATACATGGTAAATGTTCCTATGTAACACTGGCTGGACCCAATTTTCGACTTTTATTGGTAGGTACGAAAACCTCCTGAGGTAGAAGTTCGAAAAATCGTACATCGCAATCGTATTTATTATTAATCAGCTTATATTATTTTAACTTTAATTACAATAATGATGTAGTGTATGAATATTTCAGAAAATTATTGTATTACAAGGGTCCCAATTATATGAATACGAAGGAAACCCACATCTCCAAAAAGCTGTGGATAGGTCATGGGTCACTTTTATCGACATTTTCCATGTCATGCGATATTCTTGAATCCAACAGAACAGAGCCTGCTCAAAACGGCTGAAACCTTCCAAGAGTGCACAGCGTTGGCTGGGGAACAAAATTACTAAGAGATTGGCAGTCAGTCTAAGTGCGTGTCGAGTCCTGACCACCTCCGAATTAATCGTGTGACTTTACTATGTTCCCCAAGTGGTTCGAAATCCACTACAATCAGGAGGTCTACCCTGCCAGTCAACTTCCCTTCTCTCTGAGACGAAGGAGTCTGCCCTTAGGCTGCTTCGCTAGGCTTACAGCCTTGCAGGGTTGTTTAAAAATCAGAAATGTTGAAAGCAGGAATGTGAAAACCGTAAACAACAGCAGTCTTCCGTATCAGCCATCAAACATTCAAATTTAATTAAAACTACAGGCTACTAGTACATGTGCAATACATGATAGAAAAGTTGAGGTGCAATATAAGAAAGCTGCTTCAATATGACTGACGAAAAATTGTTTTGTTGCCTATAGGCAGCTGTTTGGATCGCTGTTTTCT
This sequence comes from Psococerastis gibbosa, assembly GCA_963971405.1. Lineage (NCBI taxonomy): Eukaryota > Metazoa > Arthropoda > Insecta > Psocodea > Psocidae > Psococerastis > Psococerastis gibbosa. The sequence goes on along the minus strand of OZ020489.1, from coordinate 19,411,756 downwards.
CCAGCGTTGACGTCACAGCTGTGTCGCCATGGCAACTCGTGCTGTATGTAGCAGGTCATGTACACTGGCTGCTGGGAGCATAGCCATCCTTTTCACTACCTATGGCCTTTTGACCTTATTTGTTACGGGCGACCGCTACAAGGATGCTTTTCAAGGCCAACCTAGAATAACAATACAATTTGAAGGAAAATAAAAATAATAACATGCTCGTATTGTAGACTCTTCAAGCTTACGAAGATTATTTATACCTTCACGCAAAATATGGCCCATCCTTAAATGTTTTTTTCTGATAGAAAAGTCAATATTGCATGAGAAAGCTACCAGTGGTTTTTTCGACCAAAACATCCCAAATCGAGAAGTGTTAATAAAAGAGGACTCTTAATACTCAATACAATGCTCAATACAATAGTAAATACAATACTTAATTCAATCCCCAATACAACACTCAATACAACCCTCAATCCAATACTCATATCTCAACGCTTGTAGGGTCATCCGACCACGGCATTATTTGATGTTAAGCTTATGGGCTCAGACAGACGGCTGTCATTCATGTCACTTATCCAAATTTGGGTACACTATTTAAATTGCCTATATGCTATTAATATTATTTTTAAATACACGTTTATTAACACAAATAAAACTCCTATTGTGACCAATGAAACAAGTTCTAATCGACGAATCGACGACCTGAATTCAGTAAACATTCCGTTATCACTCACATCATACATCCCCTCGCAAGGGCGGATCATGAGCGGCAGGGCGAAGAAGTACTATAATAGATAGAATGAGTTTTTTTATCAAATGTTGTATACCGAATAATACGTAACAAACGTATATTTTGTATTGTATTCTTAATTTTGAATATATTGATTGATCGATTGATTGATTGATTGATTGAAACTTGCCACCCTCCTGCCTGTGCCCCCTCCCCAAGTCGGCCTAAAATGAAATACTCCACCAAACACCTACCAAATCCATTATTTAACAAAGGGTTAGTTGGACTTACATTGCCTGGTGTGTTAATAGTTACTAAACCTAACCAAACCATGGGCTCCGCCCTAATTGTTCAATGACTATGAGGCTCATGTCTCTAATAACTATTAACACAACAGGCAATGTAAGTCCAACTACCCCTTTGTTAAATAGGTAGTATTACACCATTGCCATTAACCTTTACCAATACCGAGTCCATTGCTTCAAACTTTTTAAATTGGGAATCAGCCTCAGTGTTCAGGGTTCATCAGTTTTAGCTTTTCTTTAAGGCGTTTATTCCACCTACATCAATAGTCAATAGTAAATGTGGTATTGACGTAGTAGCAGACATTTTTAGACTGTCTTTAATGTCTGCTACCACGTCAATACCACATCTACTATTGAATATTGACGTAGGTGGAATAAGCGCCTAAACCAGTACTATAGCTCATACCATCGACACAACAATCGGTTAATCGATAGTAAATCAGTAAATCTGTACGTAGGGGTCATAACCTTGTAGGTTGAGTATAGCCTATCATCGAGTCTATACGACCACATCCCACAAGGCCGTGGGCCAGGTTTTGATTTCGGGGGGGGGGGGGGTCCAAAAAATTTTTTAACGTAATTTATTAATGGATAAATTCTTCAATACATACAGGGGGGTCTGGACCCCATGGACCACCCCCCTGGGCCTGGGCACGGCCATGACATCACATACACTTATAACAAGTAATAATGTGTAAAGCTGCTGACTAAAAAATTGAACATAAATTTTTTTTATCAAGTTGTGAGTCATTATTTATTAGTCGGCCATATAAGTGGGCTTGTGTAGACGAATTTTATCAGTTTCCGTCTCATTTATTTGTGATTGCTGAGAGCACACTCATTTGTGATTTACAATTTGGAGTTAGTCCCATCTTTTGCGCGCTACCATTAAACTCTCGGAAAATGCTCGATATTAACCGTGCTGGTGAATGTGATGGCAATATAACATCCAACTGCCATCTGGCTTGATTTCATGGAGTTACTTGTTTAGTGGATATTTTCCATAGGCGGTACAGGACAGGACGTATTCAGGCAACAGTTAGGGGGCAATTCCACCGGCGAATTTACTTCATTTGTGATTTTTTGTTTGTTTTGTTCTAAGGCGACTATTATGTAGATACTTAACTTATCTATTATAAATTAAGTTATAATATGGTAGAGACTTATTCAATAAATAAATAAGGACTTTTTTGTTCTATTACTAAGCCAAACTAGCGGAGTTAGGGCTATAAAGCCCTTTCTTACACTCAACTAGGAAGGCCCGGGACCGCCTGCTTTACATGCCCTCCGAAGCATGGCCCGAAAATTTAGGAAGTGTAGGACTCCAATCAACAACCTTTCGGGTGAAAGTCAGAGTCCGTACCACTACTCTATATTAATGATGTCTGCTACCATATTATAACTTAATTTATAATAGATAAGTTAAGTATTTACATAATAGTCTCCTTTAATACAAAACAAATGTCAATGACAAAATCTAATATGAGGTAAAATCGCCGGTGGAATAGCCGCCTAAAAGAAAATATTTTTTTGAGTACATAAATTAAATGTAATGTAAAGATGGCTGATTTGAGTTGAGTTTAGGGGCAATTTACAGATTGTTGCCATAATGATGAGAATATGGGTATTGGGGAAATTCAAGAAACAATACAAAACAAGTACAACTGCAATTGATTATACTATAATATTACAAGACTATTGTAGTGTTGCAGTTTAGGTACAATATAGTTGCAAAGACATTGTAGACCTTTCAGCCTTGGCATAGGGACGAGGAAATCGTCTGGAGAGCTAAATTATAATGTATCAAGTCGTTACTCACGCATTAGAATGCGCTCATCTAAAGAGGATGATGCCAAATAAGAATATATGTATTAAAGAGAATAACAGTTTAAAAAATGCATAGGCTACATAAATACGTTTACTAAAGTTATAAGCAAACAATAATGGTAGTCAAAAATGCGTAAAAATCTACTATATTGCTATTTTCAATTTTTTTCCAATAAGGGGTATCTTACAACCATCCGGGTGTGAAATCAAACTTTCCTAGGTTTAAATATTTACCTAAAAAATCGTTAAATCCCGGACAAGCAATACACTATTATCCCTGAGACCAAAATACCCACAATAAAACAGTTATACATCCTAATAGCAACAGCTCATACATTTAAATGGAACCGCTCCGAGTTTACTCGAACATGATTTCCAATTTATCAATTAGTAGATAGAGAAAATGTAGTTAAATTTCGGACATCTCTGGGGGGGGGGGGGTTGTTCACCTGACGTCACTGGAGGTCAAGTAAATTCTAGATAGGTCAGACATTACATTACATAACCACACAGCAATAATGGCAGGGCACACAATGCATTTGAGCGTGCATGAGTGATTTTCATTTTTTTAATAACACTTTTTTGCCCAAACCAAATAGTTTTTGGGAAAGCAACCTGTCCGGTTTCGTTACTCAATTTAACACCTAAAACATGCCTGAAGGTAGAAATCATCGCTAGAAAGGTTCCGCAGAAAAATTATTTTTTAGTCATTTTTCATTAAAATTTAGTTATTTTTATTTTTTTACCCCCAGAAGAAAACTATGAAGGGGCAAGCGATAATATTAATAACGACTACAATATATGTGAATTTAAAAGAAATCATTGGAGCCGTTTTTGAGAAATAATTTTTTTAGACTTTTTTGGAGTTTGTTGAGAATAAACCCCCCCCCCCAAATTGAGTTAGCCCAAAATAAAAATAATATAGTCTCGAGGCATAATTTTTGTAAACCTACATGCAAAATTTCATCAAAATCGGCCGAGTAGTTTGCCCGGAAATAGATGAACATACAGACAGACAGACAGACATTTCGTAAAAACCACTTTTTTGGGTTCCTGGGACCTCAAAACGTGTAAATCCGTTGAAATCTCGGAATCGGAAATTTCGACCATCACAAAGCTTTCCTTATGCTACGCATAAATTGGAAAGCAACAAGCACAGAATACCGCATGTTCTGCACTATGACATCACTAGATACATGGAAACACAGCCACTACATAGCAAGTATTCCTCACGAGACTGTCATACATACAAAGACAGGCCAAGTACGTAGGACTAACGCACTACAAGACTCCCCAGAGACATAAAAATAATTCATCAATTGAACGTGTTTCGAAGACATTTAAAAACACATCGCAATGAATTAACACCGACAAACGAAGACTAGCAATAACGATTACACACAAGGAAAATTTTTGAGATACATTTACTATACTTTTACTTTACTTTATTTACTAATTACTTACTAAATGTTAGGTTAGGCGTTTTTCCAATTGTAAGCTGCATACGGGCTGAGCCCTGCAGCATGTTATAATTGTCACAGTAAAGAGTTTTGATGGAAATAATAAAGTTGTTGTTCTTCTTGAGTTGCAATCTAAGGATTGGTTTGCAGCGAATGTTTTATTTTCTCCTCCACTTTTGTCTGTTATGTGCGGTCCTTTTCAGTTCTTTGTAGGTGTCGCACCCTAGGTCCTTCATGACATCTTCTAGGTACTCCTTCCTCTGTCGTCCTCTTGAGTTGGTGCCTTCAACCATACCCTCAATTATGTTCTTGAGAAGCCCTTCGAGTCTCAGAATATGTCCCATCCATTTGCCTTTTCTTGTTGAAATGGTGGCCATAATAGCTCTTTTTTCGTTTATTCTATTGAGCACTTCTTCGTTGGTTATGTGGTCTCTCCATGGGATTTTCATGATTCTTCTGTAGCACCACAACTCAAAGGCTTCCAGCTTTTTTTTGTCATGTTCGTAAATCCACCATGTCTCACTTCCGTGCAAGAGCACACTCCACACTAGAGTTTTGAGAAGTCTTTTCCTTATTTCCAATTCGATGTTGTTAGATTCGAATATCTTTGACTTTATGTTTAAAGCTAGTCTGGCTAAGTGTATTCGACTGGATATATCCTGGGATGACTTTCCTTCTTGTGTTATTTTGCTGCACAGGTATATGGAAAGCATTTTACGCTATTTATTGCAGCACCGTCGATAGTTACGTTTGCTTGAGCCCCCACCTTGGTGATTACCATAATTTTGGTTTTGCTTACGTTTTACTTTAAGTTGTCGTATTGTATTGTAATTCAGAACAATTCTAATGAAATGTTACATCAAGAGCTTAGGACCACAATTAGGCGCAGTGTTTCACATTTCTGTGAGGACCTGTAGGTCGCCCACGACCGAGACTTGCAGAAGGTGGGGGATCACAGAGCGTTGGCCCACTCGCACGCCGCAGCCAGTCCCGCGGTCTTGATCCTCCAGAAGGGTCCACTGTGCCAGTTACTACTACTACACGTGAAACTGCCATATCGTAAGTTTTTGTATGAAATTTTAATGACTATTGAGCCCTCTAACAGTCCAGTGAGTTGCCTGGCGACAAGGGATACCAAACATCAACTTAGGACGTTTCCGACCAACGGCCCTTATCGAGCCACTAAGCTTAAGGGGAGCTTATCTCACTATAAGCTTTTGAGATAACCTCCCCCTGTACTTCGTGGCTGATAAGGTCCGTTCATCGGAAAGAGCCTTAACAATTTCATTTAGCTTTTCCTTATTTTTTTCACACTTTCCACTGTAATGTAAGGTTGGTCAATATTCAGGGCATTTTATAAGGTAGTGTCTCATCAGAACAATTGTTGGTGTCTTAATAATAATATATATTAATTATTATTAATTATTAATTAATTACCAAGGCAAGAGCTTCCGGTAGTTCGAAGTCCTTGAGAAATTGTAGTGTCAAGCCCGGAATGGTACCACGTGCACCCACCAAAAAACCTCTCCTCTCCCAAAATACAAGTTACAACCGTCAGTGTGAGGGCCTTTCCTCATGACGTTTAGCTATACCTGACTTTGATTTTACAAGGCAAAAACATGATAAACGTCGTGCAGAAAAGTCCTGAAGAGCATTGAAAGTTGATGAACGCCTGCTGTTGTCTGGGGAGGTGACTCTTGCCTGTTCCTGTTAGTAGAATCATTGATGCAATATGAAAACTTACTGGTCGGATATGAAGTAGCTTAAAGGTGCCGGCAGCGATACGTCAAAAGGTTCATTGATGCTTACGCTGGTGCCACACGAGCGTCTACACCTCCATATGATTTGCTTGCGGAAGCAGGGACCAATAGAAAGCCCGCCATATTTTGGCCTCACGTTTTCGCGCCAAATGAAACTCAATAGTTATCTTATGGTACCTAACCCAAGATTTTTTAAACTAAACAAAATGTGTCTTTATTAAATATTTAGGCTGTCTAACTTCATTATTATGATAAATATGCTTTCTCAAAATAGCTGAAAATTATGTGGATTAAAAAGAAACAATAGCATCAATTAAGTTCAATCATCCAAAAACGTATCTGTACCCTATGAAATTTGAAATGTAGCAAATACAAAATTAAATTAGGCCTATAGGCAATAATAAGGGCAACAAAAATGCATTTTCTCTTAGTTTTTAATTAAAATAGTTTTTAATTAAAATACAGAATACCCCCTGCTGTGAGCCCAAAAATGGCGGAAATCAAATTACCATGCGACACTAGCGCCAATGGTACTTCTAGTATATTATATTAAAAGTTCTTTGGTGCCACACCATGCCTTAATGCATTTTGGAAAAGCCGTCCTACTTTTGTATCGTATGGAGCCGTGAAAGCTAAAAAGCTGACATGCAATGCATTAGGGATCAGCTTGGATTACGATACTATTTCAGTATGTCAAAGAAAGTGTAATTAATGCGCTTCCCCTTTTTCCGATGCTTTTGCTGCCCCTCTCCCATAGGCCTACATAACTTTCTCTTTTTACTACACCAGTAGCTCTAATTTTGCCTAATTCAGCAAACAAAGATCCAATCCTCAGTGGTTTGCAGCAAATGTAAAAATTTTAATAAGCTAATTGACAAATTGTCAAATGATCAATAAAAAATATTGATGTATTGTAAATAATCCGAAATTTTTATTTTACATTTTCCTTTTAAAATTGTAAAAAATATGCGTCACTTAAATTTTAAGGATACATTTTCGGATCGGGCCTATGTCCAGTACAATGGCATAAAACGTTTTTTTACCTATTTATACCTGTGTCACTTTAGCTTTGATTTGTCCATTCTATACTAATTACTGGTACACACCATCATTGAGGGCACAGTGGAAGGTTATTACCGGTAATGAATCAATGGATAAATGCTTCAAACCATTCAGATTTACATACAAAAATTTATTTCGGGGGGTCCGGACCCCATGGACCACTCCCCTGGGCACAGCCATGCTGAAGAGGAAGGCCTGGGACTGACTGACTGAGCTGGAGGATGATATGCATGGAGATGCTGCCAACCAATCGTTGAGATTGTAACCTCAGAATAAGAAAGACTAATTTGGTCGCATGTCAGGAAGAATACTAAGCTTTTCCTAAATCTCCCGTATCGCACCGGAAAATATGCGCCATCACGCCGGTCACGCAGCACAGATGAAAGTAGAGATGTGATTCCAAATGAAGGCAAAGTTGCTGGTCGTCATGGTTGAGAAAAATAGCCAAGCTTTCCGCCTGGATGAATCACGAATAAAAATCCCATTTGCATATATAAGAAGCTGAGGTTAGGCCAACACCACTTCCCACTGTCCAAGGCATTGGTACACTGCCCAAGGCATTGGTACACCTGTTACCAGTATGAGATTTGCATTAGGTACCTATTTATGAATTTATGATAGGCGGATAAGATCGACCACGGCCCATCAGCCCGGATTCTACTGCTTATCATGATCAGCAAGCGTTTGCGCTCAGAGAGGGTTTTTGGCAAGGTGATGCACATGGTACTGTAAACATGTTGCTCTACATCAAAAGTTGCAACAAGATGCAACGACAAGCTATGACCAGGGGCGGAATGTGCATGTAAGGCGGGTAATGCCACATTACACTCAACAAATCCTTAGAATGTATTATGAGCTTCGTTGAAATCTATAGAAAGCCGCGAACAAATAAGATTGTATGAGCATGATGTTATCAACGCAGTCTATGAAAATTAAGAATCTCCTCACGTAAGCATTCAAATGTTTTTGCTTTCCAATTTATACGTAGAATAAGGAAAGCTTTGTGACGGTCGAAATTTTCGATTCCGAGATTTCAACGGATTTACACGTTTTAAGGTCCCAGGAACCCAAAAACGTGGTTTTTACGAAATGTCTGTCTGTCTGTCTGTCGTTCTGTCTGTCTGTGCGTCAATTTCCGGGCAAACTACTCGGTCGATTTTGATGAAACTTTGCATGTAGGTTCACAAAAAACCATACCTCGGAACAATTTTTTTTTTATTTGGGGCTAACTTAATTTGGGGTGGTTTTATTCTCAAAAAACTCCAAAATAACGTCTAAAAAAATTATTTCTCAAAAACGGCTCCAACTATTTCTTTTAAATTCACACATATTGTAGTCGTTATTAATGTTAACGAAATGCGGGGGGTCGCTTGCCCCTTGATAGGTTGCTTCTGGGGGTAAAAAAATAAAAATAACTAAATTTTAATGAAAAATGACTAAGAAATAATTTTCTGCGAAACCTTTCTATCGATGATTTCTACCTTCAGGTATGTTTTAGGTGTTAAGTTGAGTAGCCAAACCGGACAGGTTGCTTTCCCAGAAAAGTATTTGGTTTTGTAAAAAAAAAAATGTTTTTTTGAAAAAATGATAGAAAATTCACGCTCAAATGCATTGCGTGCCCTGTCAGTATTGCTGTGTGGTAATGTGTTGGTCTGGTTCTCTTTTTTTGTTTTCAAATTTTTACTTTTCAAGAAGATAGAACTTCTTAAATATAAAAACATGCTATATAAAATGTTTAAACTTTAATGGCACAAGCATTACACTCGCAATTATCCCACGCTCCGCCACTGACTATCACCAATATTACCTCACTTTAAAAGGTTTCATTTTAAAAAAAAAATATTTTGATAGCATTATTAGAGTTACGAATATTTGGACCTTGTAAGCTCACAAATTAGGTTTAATTTTCGTTCTAAAATGCTATGAAAGTAATGCCAGAAAATTAAAGCCTCCATATAAAATGAATCATATCATAAATATTGACAGAAGGTCAATGGATTGTAATTTAGGCTTAACAAAACCAATTTAATCGACCAGTTTTGCATCAGTTGATTGTAGTGATGATGGTCTATTGGTTCCTGGACCTTGCACTTTCAGGTTGAGTTGAAATACCACAAGCCTGAGGGGGTCGAAGGTCAAGGGATATCAAGGACTTTTTGCTAGCGGTGTATGAACGAAGTTTAGTTATTATGTAAATTATAGTCCAAAATATAGCCTATTAGCAGCTTTCACGACACATTCCCTACAGCCCCTACAGCGTATAGGTAGACTAGATGCAAGGAAAAAGTTGTTTGAGATCCTGAGGAAAGCCGGGCTGAAATACAAAGATAGAAATCCGGCTGTAACTTGAAGAAGAAGATGCAAGGAGTTTCCCTAAAAATTGAGAAATGGGCACCAAGACGCTGTGTTGTCCCCATTCATTTTGTTACTCGAATTTCCAAATTTTTAATGCTATACCTAGTACCCTTTCTGGTGACTGCCAACAAAATAGCTATAGAGGAAACTGACTTGTCTTATTGTTAAGGTCAAGTATTACTGTAAAGTAATGTAAAAAGCTTTGTACGATGTATCGGGAATAGCTGATAGTTTACGTTTCATTCAAAAAAACGTAAAGTAAAGTAAAATATATTCCTCCAAAAATAACAGTTTAAAATATTGATTCACGATGATTGATGCACGGATGGACGGCAATATTTTCGTTGAATGTTTATAGAGATTCTGGATCGGAAATGATGATCTTCATGGTAAAAGTTTTCAGTTCACCACATATGAAGAGATAGCCAGGTAGTTGAAAAGGAACTTTAATAATTAGTTACCTTCTTTAAGGCGTCCATTCCACCGACCGGCTAGGGCTATTTACAAAAACGGTGACGTGGTAGCAGACATTCAAGACTTAGGTGGCGTTTCTACCGACCTCGCATTGCAGAATGCAAATGACATTGACGGAATTAGAATTTTTATATTTATAGAAATCTATTAAAATGTTTGTACTTAACATATCCCATGACGCCATTTTTTAATTTTAGTTAGTTTGTTTGTGATTTTACTGTATGATCATTGATCAATTTTAACTATGGCATAGAGGAAAATAAACATTTCCGTCAATTCTGCAATGCGAGGTCGGTGGAAACCCCGCCTAAGTCTTGAATGTCTGCTACCACGTCACTGTTTTCGTAAATAGCCCTAGCCGGTCGGTGGAATGGACGCCTAACATCGACTTCGATGGCAAGGTGGTAGCGTACTTGTACTTATGCGAGTCTCTACAAGCCATGCGATCGGAGACGTGTCGTAACTTAACACGGGTACTAACCTACAGAAGCGACTGAAGAGGTCGATCGGATACATTCATTAAAATGTTTGTATGCGATTATCCTCTTATAAAAATAAAATAAATATAGTCCATCTGGAAGAAAACTGGACTATGAAATTGAATGTTGAAGTCAGAGACTTGACAAGATAAGGAACATTTCCACTGGTCCTGAGTCTACTCAACCCTTCGTCTTCTGAAGTCACAATCTCAACGATTGGTTGGCAGCATCTCTCTGCATATCATCCTCCAGCTCTCTCAATTCTGCGCCTTCTTCTTCAGCTTTTGGTACGTTCGAGCTCCTGCTCCTTCAGTTGATCCATGAATTCCTACTTCGGCCACCCTCTACTATTGGTTCCTTCCCCACAGTGCCCTCAACGATGCCATATTTCCGTGCCTTTATAATTCCCTACCGATTTCGCTCTTTTTCTCTTTATATGAGGTAGCACCTGTCTCTCTTCTTCAATAGCCTCCAGCACTCAGCCCTAGTACGTACCTGTTCTTCCTAAGTAGGGTAAAACGCGGCAGCCGGGCATGTTGCAGACCACAGCATTCTAAATAGAGCAGTGGTCAAGAGAGAAGACACTCTACTAGTCCTCAGGCCTAGACTCTTATTGGATTTTAATGCCACGGCGTTTTCTTTTATCTTCAATAATGAATAAAATGTGAATTGAGACCTCCTTACTTTCTAACTACCGAGTAGGCTATGTATAGAGTTAGCTGCAGAGTTGGTAGTTCCACCTACAATAGATTAAAACCTCAAATAAATAACACACACAAAAATAGCACAATCCCCTCTCACTTATTTAAATAAAGTGTTTACCATATAGCACCATGAAAATATTCCTTCAATCCTTTTAAAGAAATTAACCATTTTGCCTTCACCAATGAGGCAACAATTGCTTCAATTGGGCTGATGCTGATTGCGTTGGTTGTGTTACTTGACCGCGGCTACTTACTATTACTCTGTAGCACGATTTTCTCGAGTATTTACTTAAGCTGCCCTGATAATGAACCTAAGCATTAGAACAAAAGAGCAGTTGACGTTGCATCAGATGCCATCAATATTTTTGACACAGTGTAGTTTAAGATTATTATGTATACGTTCAAACATTTTTACTGATGTAAATTTCATTTGTAGGTTTTACTTATGTATACTGTAGCCTATTATGTTTGTTCTATGCGTCAAATTCATCATGCGCCATACCTGTATACCCAATAGGAACGACTTTCTAATACCGGGAATGGTGATGAATAGGGCCAAAACTTTGTTTGGTTCTAAGCCCGAAGGCCGTACCCAGGAATTCTGAGAGGAGGAGGGGCGAGTTTCAGCTGAAATTACTATGAATTCGTTTTTGTGTTAGTTTCAGTTGTTGAGTGCTACCCTCGCACGCCGCAGTTCATCACTACAACCCTATTCACCACTATTCGTGGTACTCAATAGAACTTATTCCTAATAAGAATTAACTTTCATTATGGAACTTGATTCCTAAACAATGATCCAATTGGTTCCATACTTCCATCATTTACCACTTTTTCTGAAACTGGAACAAAATTAATGCTATAGTTTTCACGGTGCTCAGATTCGTAGCATATTTGCAATCCTATTATTAATTAAAGGTTAATCGCATACAAACAATTTAATGAATGTATCCGATTGACCTCTTCAGTCGCCTCTGTAGGTTAGTACCCGTGTTGAGTTTCGACACGTCTCCGATCGCATGGCGTGTAGACATGACTTGCACAAGTACAAGCACGCTACAAGCACCTTCCCATCGAAGTCGAAGCCTTATGTGTCCCATTGATGTGATTCATGTAGAGTATTAAAAAAAAACTATATTTCATCAAGATCCGTTCTTCGTGGTGTATGAAAACGATTTTGAGAAACTTAGTCCCTTTTTTTATTACATCTTTCCTCCTGTAGCTGCACTAAGCTCAATATTTACTTCACTATGAAACGGGTACCGTAGTCGTTCCACTCAATAAACGCTTCACACTCCTGCCAATTCCTATTAGACAAGCCAGTGTTTCCAAGTTAATTAACTTAATTGTACGAGTGCACCGAAGGGCACAAAATTCGACAATCTGAAAATAAGGCAATTGTATTTCTTTCTTTCTTCCTATCTCTATCATGCATACAACCAATGACACCACTAACTATAGCAGCAGAGTGCATATTATGCACATGTCTCACTTGATAAGTTGTTGTTTGTTGTTTGTTTCTAACGCCTGCGTTCAGCATTTCTGCTTTAAGCAACCCTGTCACTCTGTCAGCCTGGCGGGGGGAGTGAGTCTGTTTGTTAACTTGAGGCACCCTAAGGGCTGACTCTTTCACGTCGGGGAAGAGGAGTTGACTGATAGGGTGGACCTCCTTATTATAGTGGATTCTGAACTACTTGGGGAACATGGTAAAGTCACACGATTAAATCCAACGCTTAAATCCCACCCACAGCCAAGTGTGAGCAACTAGATCCTATACTACAAGGTTTCGCCTACCTTAGAAAACTCCCGATTGAACTGAGAGCGGTGAGAAATGCTTCTAACTTCCCTAAATTGCTTAGAAACCATCAGCTTTCTATACTATGACTGAGGCACTAGCACAATCACAATGACAATGACAGAACTACCTGATTTTGACGATATACTGACGATTTTATCTTATACTTTACTTGTATTGTATAATTTAACTGAAATATATATTGTATTGTATTGCATTGTAAATTGGAGGTGACCAGGACTCGACACGTACGTATACTGCCGTAGCGCGTTATCATGTCCCACCATGTTCCCCTACCAACGTTGTGCACACTACCAAGTTTGCCGCAGTTTGAAACATGCTCTGCTATAATGGATTCAACATGGTAAAGCCTTTGGCTCACTTGATAAGTTGCTTACTTACTCCATGAAAACAAGCATTTAAGTGGGTTGTCCAAAATCGAGCAGCTTGGACGGCTTTCCGTTTGCTTCATGCAGATCGTCAGTTGTGCAGGGACCAGACGGCAGTAGTGGGCAGACCAGCAGGTAGGCGGTATCCTGAACAGCCCCGCAGTTGCTGTGGGTCCACTGTTCCAAAAAATGCACTGTGTTTTCGCAAACTATGGTAATCTTATCAGTGCTGTTTTTCGTTGTGATGTGGGTTATTCCAGACCGCTTATGTAACTCTAATAATTACTTGTCGAAAACCTAGCTCGCAACAGCGTGTCCTCCAGTACTCCATTTAGGTAGTTTTCTCGTGACAAGAATTGACCTTGTACCAACGGATACCCGCTGCACGATCGTCTGCAATATTTCTGAGGTGATTGTTCCAAATTAGTTACTGGTAAACAGTGAAATAGCACTCTGTTGCAAGGAAAATAATAGTTTTGTTGTATATTTAATAGGGCTCTTTACATACGGGTATTCTTACTCCGCTTCTTACTCTGGTTGGGAATGGGCCTGCGCTGTTATAACAAAAGTAACTGAATAAAATATTACGAAAAAACACATATAAAATTATGTTGCTACCGGTTTCGACCAATCGTCATTGTCAAGTGAGCAGATAAAAATTAAAATTAAAACAAGTAATTGAAAGTTATACATTAAGCCTACCTAATTTTAGAATGGAAAGTGCTATTCCAATGGTTTTGCTTACAATTTTAACCCCAAGAATAAGTTAATACTAAACGGCATAGTATTCCCGCAGCTGCGATATATTATAGTAACTTATAGTTGCACCTGTGAACAGCACGTAGCCGCTTATGGGAACACCTTATTTTTGTTCCAATGAATGAAGTCTATTGATGGTATTATGTCATAATACTCATTAATTAGATGCCCGCCCCGCATGAGAACTTTGCTTAATATCTAGGCTTTAATAATCCAGTTTATTTCTATAGCTGACACTGACTTACATGCATTGGCATTGACCAAGCTTCTTACACATTAAGGCCTACTTGTTTTGAAACCGCCAATGTGAGAAAATTGTCGGTAAAGGCGAAGAATTATGAACTTTCCTCCATGTAATTGAGATGTGAATTTTCCACCGAGTATATAATTTATGATATAATAACAGATGTAGGCTCTGTCGTGGCTAGCGAGCGCATGACAAGTCTAGTTTAGGTACGGTATACCAACGAATAAAGTAACTACGGTAATGAAGTCTACTCAGGTGCATGCACTTTCACGGAAATGATTTTAGCCTTAAGATTTAAGAACATGAACTAGCCTAGTAAATTGGGCTATTACATTTTGCTTCATTCATAAATCATCAACTTCAGCGCAAAATTTCTTATATCACAACGTAAAGTTGCCCTCTACAAGTCAAGTAAAATAGGGGTCAACCTCAGATTATACTCAGATTTGATCTCAATTTTCAGTATTTTTTTTTTTTTTTGACGAAAATGTTCCTCATGCCATTTTATAACTAAAAGTCTAGAGGTATAAGAAAATAGGACCGGAGTGTTTTTCAATTATTCAAGGTCGACGGTCATCATTGCTCTTTCTTTAAACAGCTTGCTTCCTTTCACTTATACAAATTTTTAGGCACCGGTGTACATTTGTCGTGCATAAACGTTAACGAATTCAAAATTGCCTATTGAATAATGCACATAGGAGTATGTATGTATGTCGTACAACGGCCGGGCAATCCACCATGCAAATTGGAATAACTTCTCCCAAAAGCATAAGTGACTATTTTCTTTTGTTATACTGACACAATTTTCATCCAACTTAGCATACGTAGGCCTATCTACTGTTCCAACAGCCAATGATATAAAATTAAGGAATAGGGCAGTGCATATGGGCTAAGTTTCCTGAACGAGATTAACTTGAATAACTAAGGACTAAACTAACTAAATAACTAAAGCTCCGTTCCAATTTTTTTAGATCTGCAGACTTTTAGCTTGGAAACATTTCTGTGAAAAAAACCCGTGAGTCAGGATCAATTCCGAGGTTGACCGCTATTTTCCTGGACTATTAAATTTACCGGAAAAGTACAAGTTGTACGGTAGTAGGTCCATTGTCTTTTGTTATATTGTATATCTATGACAACATGGTAAGATGAGGTGGCAAACTTAACCAATCATGTAAGAAATACATGATTGCCGTGGAGACTCGGCCAAGACTGTAGCCAAGGGGGGGTTCATGGGGGTTCAAACCCTCCCCCCCCCCCCCCAAATGAAATGGCTTGATTCTAGATAGAATCAACAATAATTTTGAGAGGAAAAATAAAAACTACTATGCAATACCAATGAAATTTCTGAACGCCCCCCCCCTAAAAAAATACGGCCTTGAGGCTCGCTATTGGAAGCAAATGAGGCAGTGACTCACCTAATTTTCTAATTACATTGATTGAAGAAGTTTAGATTTCTAATTAGAAAATATCTAGGCCTATACTAACAAAAAATAAAACTTCTAGAAGAAAAAAATAAAATCTTAAAGAATACCACGAAATGAGTCATGAACAAAACTAGCTCCAAAATTCACAACAAAGTACAATAATAACGTTGTTGAAGACCCAAATCCCTGGCTCATGTCTATGGCAAAAATACAGGTACATGTTATAAAATATGTTGTATGCCGTAAAGTGCTCAAACGACGATTACAATTTTTCATGTCCTTTGCTGCAGTGAATTTAGCTATAGGCTGTTGCACATTTTGCTTCTCAACTATAGTCCATTATTATCTTAAGGCACACATCCATGCCACTTATCTTAACTCCCAATCCAGCCAGTTAACTTGGCCAAACCTCAGGTATAAAGTCTCCTAAAAATTTTCTTTTTACCTGCTGTCCCTCCCCCAATTGTATCCCCGCTGAACGATTGTCACCTTTCGATGTAACAAACTCATATCCAGTATGAAGTAATAATACACGTTTTGTAGGTGTGCGTGCATGCCTGGACTACACAAGCGAACATTCATTGAATCTTTACACAATAAGCCAAGTGTAAGAAGACATATTACGATGTGTCCAACAATTATGTCATTTTTATTGTTATTTACTAACACAATTTATATTTCTCATTTCTCATATTTACGCACCATTTATTTTATGGGTTTCTTTGATAGCCTAGGCCTATTTTGGAATTATTATTGCTCATGGTTCAACCTGTCCCTACAGTTATATATTTTTGAATTTCTGATTTTATCTCTTCTTCAGCAGTAAGAGTGATCAAAAAAGACGTGGCAGGTGCCACCAGAAATTCAGGAACCCAACGTCCCACCTCTTCTCCCGAGTCTTCCTAGTTGAGTGTAAGAGAGAAGGGCTTTATAGCCCTAACTCCGCTAGGTTGGCTTAGTAATAGAACAAAAAAGTCAATATTTATTTATTTATGTATTTGAAAGAAACTACTCCTACTGTATAATTCTTTTGATTTCAATTTAGAAGAGAGAGAGAGAGAGAGAGAGAGAGAGAGAGAGAAAGACTAAACAGCAGTGGAGCACCTTGAGACATAACTAGAAATGTGCAAAGATGAGGGCGTTGTCACGGGAATATTGGAAGATGCCAAGGTTGCTTGTGTAGCCATCATTCTGCACGTTAACCCACATTTGCGAATATCAGACGAACTGGTTCGGAATAGAGCAACTGCCTGTCAAAAAGCCACTATCCAAGCATAAAGTAATAATGTCAAATTTAATGTTGATTGGACCATACCATATCATGAATCATGAGTCGTGAAGATGAGTAACTAGTCTGTCATCAATCATCATTCTGCATAAGAGGTTTTATTGTCGATTAAATAGTTAATTTCTGAATACATTAAATCCCCACACCTTACCAGTAGGTAGTTATTTGAACAGAAGCAAATTCCACAGAAAATATCGATCATAGACCATTTTGATATTTTTATAGTTATATTGATAGCCTAAATACAAATGTCACCGTAAATAAAAATGCCGGCAATTCACCACATATTCTGTACATAATTGCAGAGGAACATATATTCTGGGATGTGCCATCCATAATTGATGATCTAAGATCAATATTTCTCGTTAAATTTCATTTTGTGCACCTGTTTTCCCCTCCTGTGGGCCTACTCTGACGATTAGTATTAACTTCTTCTTGGCGTTAAAAATGTAAACAAAATAATTTTGAATAGCACTTTTCATTGTAAAAATATCTTGTTTACATATTAAATCCGAGGTTAGGATTAACAAATAATCGCCATAGTAGGCCCGCAGGTGTATCTTAGTAGGTTTCTGTTCCTTCCGGGATTGACCCGGTATTTATATAGGCCCAGCATATATATTGATTAATTTTATTACTTTATACTAATGACGGTGTTTGCATTATTATATTTATAGGTCTCTACCATACATAATATGATTTTGTTCATTACACTGATGTATTTATCTTAATTAAAGCTAAAAGTAGGCACAACGACTAGTAAATGTCGGTATGTGGTGTAGGCCTACGTAATAAAACTTACTGAAAACTGCACGAAGTAGTTAATAAGTGTTGTTCTCTATTTATGTCACCAAACTTGCTAGTTGCTTTCTCCCTCCATCAGTTGCATCGGCGCATTTCTTCCTGTTCGATCGTCAATATCATTAGTCATGTGATGATTTTAATTGGAATTTTTGCAATGACGCAAGAAATGAGGATAAATCAATTTTGTACCCACCCAATATGCAGGAGTAGTGGCTACTTATACCTACTTATAGTTCTTTTGAAGGGTGAATGGGACCAAGGGCGACGCCAGGATTTCAGCTATGGGGGGGGGGGGTGGAGGTAGGCCCCCACCCCCCTTAAAAAGTCATTTCGTAAAAGAATGATTATACTGGCATAGCATGTACCTAATAGTAGTGCAGTATCACACTGAGCATGTTTTGCCGTACCAACGCTAAAACTCTAGGTGGGCGGCAGGGCCCAATGTAGGCTCTAGGCAGGGGGGGGGGGGCAGGGGGTGGTCTAAGAGGGGGCAGTGCCCCTACCTGACGTCGCCCTTGGATGGGACCTTCAATACCGCCAAGGAAGTTTTTTTTAATTGTTGGTGTCACGTCTTCTTCGATCAATCATAGCATGGACGTCGGAATTTGTTGTTGTTTGGAAATGACAAATTGCGATTTGATTGGTCGAAGAATAGACCATGATGCAAGTGCTACCAAAAGTTCAGAAAATATCCACCGCGGCAGGAGCAAATCTCCCAACTCTCCCGTACAGAACTGAATACCTCCTTACGAGAATCCAAAATAGACCAAATAATGTATAGATAACTTACCTGTACTGTATACTGTTATTGTATTGTATATGGTAGAATAACCCCCCCCCCCCCCACCCCCGTGAGTTTTTTGGGGTAGCTACGTCTTCAGACCTGTATAGATTTACGAGAACATCTCCTGGACATCTAAGTAAGAAAAAAAATGTCTTTATTTTCCATATGGGCGAATTTCGGGATTTTCGGCGCACTCTTACAATTAACCCATTTAAGTACTACAATGCCTACTGTACGTATAGTGTGTATTGTACATAACGAAAGTTATATAGGCATATATATTTCCCCGGCTACAACCTATTCATTCACTTTGTCTTTTTACTTACTTTAAAATTATTCATATCAAAATGCAATTGATTCTCTACAAATAGACCATTTATGGTAAATTTTACGTACTTAATTTTTTTTACTAAAAATTTCATGGGAATGCAGCCCCAACTTCTCAAGCATGCTATACTATGTGTAGAGGTGCTAATTAATTAAATTCAGTCCAGTATTTATATCGCATCTAGATTTCACTAGGACTATAACCCTAAATCTCAAATGAGTTATGGCATTATTGAAATCTGAGTGCTATATATACTGTATTGTTAGGTTTTTGTGCTAATTTTAACAGTGTTAAACTTGGTCATGCTCTACCACCCAGCATGATTGTAAAACAAGGATTGTTCCCTGTTAAACTCGGGGTCTTGGCGTGACAACACGGCAGTGCCAAGACCACGTACTTTTTTTTAGCTGTGTACACCTACGACGTCGAGGTGGATCTGGCGACCCTTGGCGTCAATAACTAGCGAAGGACCACGCAGACTGGCGCGATGTGGTAGAGCAGGCCAAGACCCTTCGCGCGCTGTAGCGCCAAGTAATAGCAGTATGCACCGAAACCTATCTACTGCACTCAACAGTCAACACGCTGTATTACCTATTTTTGCTTTCCAATTTATACATAGTATAAGGAAAGCTTTGTGATGGTCGAAATTTTCGATTCCGAGATTTCAACGGATTTACACGTTTTGAGGTCCCAGGAACCCAAAAAAGTGGTTTTTACAAAATGTCTGTCTGTCGGTCGGTCTGTCGGTCTGTCGGTCTGTCGGTCTGTCGGTCTGTCTGTTCGTCGATTTCCGGGCAAACTACTCAGTGGATTTGAGTGAAATTTGGCATGTAGGTTCACAAAAATCATACCTCGGGACCATTTTTTTTTTTTTTGGGCTAACTCAATTTGGGGGGGTTTTATTTTCGAAAAACTCCAAAAAAACTATTTCTCAAAAACGGCTCCAACGATTTCTTTTAAATTCTCGTAGATTGTAGTCGTTATTAATGTTGACAAAATGCGGGGGGTCGCTTGCCCCTTGATAGTTTGCTTCTGGGGGTAAAAAAATAAAAATAACTAAATTTTAATGAAAAAATGACTAAAAAATGCGAAACCTTTCTATCGATGATTTCTACCTTCAAGCATGTTTTAGGTGTTAAATTGAGTAACGAAACCGGTTAGGTTGCTTTCCCAAAAAAATATTTGGTTTTGCCCAAAAAATTATTTTTTGAAAAAAATGATTGAAAATTCGCGCTCAAATGCATTGCATGCCCTGCCATTATTGCTGTGTGGTAATTAATGTGTTTGTTTGACCTATCGAGAATTTACCTCACTTCCAGTGACGTCAGGTGGACAACCGCCCCCCCCCCCTCCCGAGATATCGGAAATTTAACCATAGGAAAAATATTTGCCATAAAATTACTAATTTTCTCTATCTAATAATTTTGATAAATTGGAAAGCATGTTCGAGTGAACTCGGACCGGTTCTTATTTTTATTACAGCATAATTAAAGCAGCTTCCCAAACTCCGCATTACAAAAAAAGGGGAGCGGAAAGTAGTCTAATTTGAAATGAGCATGCATACTATCATAAACAAGGTATTTAAAGAGCGCTTACGTCACAGAGTACAACTACCTACGGCAACACCTGAGTCTTCCACGCCTCCCGATTATGACACAGCCTCCAACGAACACCACTTTAACTGTCACAATCTTACATGAGAGTGGCCATTGCTGGGGTTGTGCTGACTCATGACCCCGCTGATATAGGTCCCCAAACGAAGGGCAGTGCAGATTTTACGCTGTCGTCTCTGACAAGTGTACCAACCTAACGAATTGGCTTCACATTCAAGGCCATGTCCAGGGGGGGTCCAAGCTGTCCGGACCCCCCCCCTCCGAAATAAGCGGGTTTTACACTGGATAGAATGGACTTATATTAATAAATTACATTAAAAAAATTACCCCCCCCCCCCCTTAACAAAAACCTGGGCACAGGCTTGTTTACATTGGCTCCCTAATTAATTCTGAATGAAGGAGGCACGTAAGATCTAAGAGGCTACTGGCTATATAAAACGCCTGTTAAAATGAAGACTATTAAGATGAATAAGGCTAATTTCATTATTGGAAATGTTTTTTATGGATTACTGGCCCATTGAATCATGCCCAACGCCATTAACTCCATGGATTTTCTGAAGTTATTGGTATTGTTTCTGCATGCATTTTTGGCCATGGTATCTATTTTACGTGAAATTTTAGCCCTCAATACTTTTTTATGAAAAATCTAGGGTACCAAAATTCCCTATTATACAATATGATGCATGAAGTAGTCGTATTCAACTTGATTGAGCCAAATCTTTAATAACATGCTTAGTTAATTAAATAAGAAGTATTTAATTTGGGGCTGCCAATTTCATACGGGACGTACACTCCTAAGATACTACTATACTACTTACTGCACTTCAATCAGGAATGCCTATTTCTTATTTCCTTATATTACTTGTACTATAGAATTAATAAATTTATCTTCTTTTTTTAGGGAAAATAACGTTCAGAGTGTAAATTTGCTCCAAGGATTCAATATCACAGTTCAAGAACACTTTTCAGAGGTAAGATTTCAGATGGCCTATATTATTTATTGTAGTATTAGAAACATACCGAATAAAATGTATTAAAACCAAAAATTTTAGTATAATTCCATTTAAATTTCTAATACCCTATTATTGTACCTATACAATATAGGCTACAATACTGAATGCTATCGTAGGTACTAGGCGAATGCTACACAAAAATTTCCCAGGTGTCTTATTTTTATACCAGTACTTATACTGTAAGTGACGCTTACGAGTATTCTGTTATTAATTTTAATATTATTGAATGTAAAATATTACTCTGTCAATAATACATTGATTGCCCCATGTCCGGGGTTACCGGACAAGGAAATAAGGGGAAAAAATTGATTAATACTACTATTAATAGCAATATTAATAATATATTGTATTATAATGATAATAAAAGATCAGCGTCACTTAAATTTTAAGCATTAGTCGTCGGATCGGCCCTTAGTGAGATTCAGACTCCATGTTTTTATAAAATAATTCGGTAACAGTATATTTAAGTACAGTATATTATAGTTGCGACGTGCTGTTTGCCTACAGCAAGACTGATTTAAAGCATTTAATTAATTTGCTCTCTACGACAAGAGTAGCCTAGATGTCATCCTGAGTAAGGATTTCATTCATCTATTCAAGGTAAATTTGAATTCCTAACGTATTATGCAACTATTGTACAAGAGCTAGAATTTTGTCTTTTAACTCTTTGTCACGCCAATGCTTCTCAATAGCACAAAAATGCTGTTTAAAGCCTAATATGCCAAGACAAAGTTGACCCTGAGGACTGAAGTTTACGCAATGACTTCTAGTTGACAGATAATTTCACGACTTAACAAAAAAAGTGTCATACTATCTGAACACACCATCCATCTAAGTAACCGGTCTTAAGAGCTAATCGGACACCCCTTCTTCTTCTTCTACTTCATCATCTTCTTCGTCTTCGTCTTCGTCTTCGTCTTCGTCTTCGTCTTCGTCTTCGTCTTCGTCTTCGTCTTCGTCTTCGTCTTCGTCTTCGTCTTCGTCTTCGTCTTCGTCTTCGTCTTCGTCTTCGTCTTCGTCTTCGTCTTCACCTTTTTCTTCTTCTGGCTCGACAGCACTTGATAGGCTTTGGCCTGCTCAACAACACTGTTCCAATCATCCTGGTTTTGTACAACGCTCAACCATCTACGGACTGCCAGCTCGCGGAGGTCGGTTTCTAGTTCGTCCTTCCAGCAGTTTCGTGGATGTCCCTGATGTATTCTTCCCGTCATGTTTGCTTTGTACATTTTGTTTGGCAAGTGGTCCATTTCCTAATCATGCTTCGGAGGGCACGTAAAACAGGTGGGCCCGGGCTTTCCTATAGTGTAATAGAGGGTTTTATAGCCCTAACTCCGTTAGGTTGGCTTAGTAACAGAAAGAAAATTACCATTATTTAAATTAGAAAAACATAACAACAACATGTAGGTCACAACCGATATTCGTTTACATACCGTATTATGTGCATCTCTTAGGCAGTCCCACCATCACTTGAGAAGTATCAGTGAGGAAAACTGGACGGCGCCACTATCTACCAATAAATATAAATAAATTAATGTTGACTTATCGTCCTATTAAAAAGCCAACCTAGTGGCCAGCAAATGTAGCAAGTGTAGGACTCGAACCAACAACCTTTTGGGTGAAAGTCGGAGTCTGTACCATTACTCTACTGTCCTGACAACGGCGGTGCCGTGCTATACTCCTTAGGTACCGAGACTTTTCAAGCGATTATGGGAACCATCCTTACGGGAAACATTACGAACATTCAGTGTCTGATTTTTGTCTCCCAATTAAACCACTCGCAGAGCTTTCGCCAGAACGCCCTATAAACTTTTCATTTCGCGAGGTTTTCATACTTGTACCGAATTTGGCGCGGCATCATCTCTTATCTCATTTTGCAATTCCACCAATTCGATCCATCCAAAGCGGGGAGGACGCGCCGGGCAGTCTTTTCACCTTGACTTTTTCCGCTTCATCTACCGGGTTTATACTCCGCCGAGAGAGTGGACTATGTACAGCAAGTATAGACTACATGCACTAATACTGTTGCCTGGTACAAGGACAAAAGTAAACGGCAGGCGTGTTGCTATTTTATGCTTTCCTGGAGGATATTAGGCATAGAACATACATTCAGTAAATAATCACCCTGCCTATTAAATTAAATGTAACACTGTAAATTACATAAATACACGTCACGTCACAATCCGTTCAATACCCTAAGAGATTAGAGTAGGATACCGAAGACAGCTTCATTTTATTTAGTTTATCTCTTATACACTTATTATTTTAATATAGAGATCGTGTTGCTTGGATTGTAATCGTGTCTTGTTGCGAAAGAAGCAAACAAGAATAATTGTTCAAAATGTAATATTAATATGGTAGGTTAATTTATAGCTAATGACAGTCAGGGGCGAATGCTTAGTGAAAGAAGAACTGAGAATAACTGAATTTTAGGTCGGTGGTTCTGTCTTCTTGACGTTGACACACACGAGTAATTTAACGAGAAATCGATAAAGGAACAAAATAGAAGAAATAAATCACGAGGCGAAACATGAGTGTTCATGTCAATTTATATAAAAAGAAATATTTTCATTCAATGGCCTGACAACAGAAACGGTTCCATATTTTCCTTTGCACCATTCAAAAGTCCATAAATTTGTAATTGTCGGATGATTTTCCAAATTTATACATTAGCTCTACTACCGGCAGTTAATACTACTAAGTACTCGTACATGGCCAAAATTTTGGCACATAAAAAATTGTTTTTTACGAAATGTCTCTCAGCTCTGTCTGTCTGTGGCTCTGCCCCTCTCTCTGTCAGAGCGACATCCGTTCATCGATTACCGGGCAAACTACTCGGTCTATTTTGATGAAATTTGGCATGTACTGTAGGTTCACAAAAATCATACCTTGGGGCAATTTTTTTACATACTGTAGCCTAGAAAATCTTTGCGATTTTCCTCCAAAAGTATGGTAAACCTTTTCCATCCCCTGTTTACGCCAATGACTGACACTATAAAAAAGAACAATATCAATGTACGATATGTACACATTGCATAACCTAAAAGGTCAGGTTCATCTCTTCAATGGCATACGATGATGTAGGCTACATAATGACTCAACTTCAAAATTAACGAACCGTCGTAGTTTTCAATTATTGGGCTGTACGCCTCGAACAATAAAGCTCTTTACTGTTTTGTCTGATGTTTGTGGCCTAATTGCATAATACGCGAGCGACGCACGCAGAAATGTATACACGAAGAACGAGTGAAAGTCATACGTACCTATACCGTAGCTATAGTCCAGCCAGGCCCAGGTACAGTACATATCGAGCTGGCCTGTGGTCGTTCCAGAGCATTTCCGCTCAAGGTGGATCATTGCGCAAATACGGTACGAGTATGTCGAGGCGAAGAAATAATGAGAACCAGAGCGGGACTGAACTGCTTTTTATGTTGTTTGCTTGACATTTCGATGATGTGCAGTAGCTCTTCTCGTTACCACTGTCTTTTTTTGCTTCCCCTATTTACCATTAAGAGTCGTGTTTCACTTGGTGGCGAACATTGGAAGTTCTTGGAGGACAAATTCTCTGTTGTAACGCAATAATATGGCATGTCGCAAATGAAGAGCCTTTTCGGATGCAATGTCAAAGAGTCTTGCCGCGCATTGGTTGTCCACTTGTTAAATCCCAAGTTGAACGTAATGGTTGAACATGCAAATGTGGACACTTGTCCATTATTGATGATGCGCTGTATAGTTCATAATGCTAAGTATAACATTAAATAGTATAATGCAGTGTAGCTGGTGAAAAAAGTGAAGTAGGTCTATATATGTTTCACGCTTAATCCCTAGGAATCTAAAGACTGAAATGGCAGCAACGCGTGAGGCTCATAGAAGACTTATGAATTAGACCAGTGGTCCTCACTAGAATTTCTGAGAGAGCCAAATTAGTTCACATAAAAATTTTCCTCGGGGCCGCAAGTACAAATTGTATTTATTAAACGGTAGACCTATACTATAGGTTAATAATACAAAATATATTTTTGTTATTGATGCTATATTGGGCTCTGCTATGCTAGCAAGTCGCTCGACTCCAACTACACTGCAGTAGTGAAATAGGCTATACATTTATTAAATATACACTGGTACTTATAAAATATTGAATATTTTTTCCAAAAATATTTGTTTCAATAACTCTAAAATTTGTGTTTATTCCTATTCTTAACAGTCAGTCTGAGGGCAGCAAAAAATTGTTCCGTGGGTAGCGTAGTGAGGATTCCTGAATTAGACCGACTGAAATCAGTTTTCATTGTATCAAGCCTAAGTGCTCCTGAACGACTATTTAAGGAATACGGCTACAAAGGCAATGTCTTCAGGTATAGTGACCTAGGCTACTTTAACATACCTTGCCCCTCGAAGGCCACCAGGAATATAAGGATCACGGTAATAAAACGCGTTACTATAACTGGGGACAGCTTGACATTTGAAGCCAGTTCCAAAAAAAAACGTTCTAATCTCCAATCAGGATACTGGAGCGGAGACGATACCTGCTCATCCTCAGACGTTCAAGGACGTGAAGACTTGCTCTTGTTTGCATTGAGACAAGGATTCTGTTATGAAACCGCTCTAGGGCAACATCCTATAATTTAAAACGTCGCAACAGGAAAGCACGCACAGCACGATTTGACTGGAACCCGGCAAAACATGCAACGATTTTGTGAAATTATTTTTTATCTCTATCTTATATGGCAATATAAGAAAATGTCTTGGACATATGAATAAATAAGTAAATTACTATGCCATTTTCACCCAAACGTACACTCAACTAGGCACCACCTGCTTCGCATACCCTAAGAAGCGTGGCCAGACAATAATAGTAAGTGTGGGACTCGAACCAAAAACCTTTCGGGTGAATAGCTGAATAGCTGTGTTAACCAAGGCCGTAGCCAAGGGGGGGGGGGGTTCTTGGGGACTCAACCCCCTCCCCCCCCCCCGGAAATGAAATGGTTTCATACTAGATAGAATCGGATTTTGAGAGGAAAAATAAAAACCACTATGTAATATCCAATGAAATTTCTAACCCCCCCCCCCCCGAAAGAAAATTCTGGCTACGGCCTTGGTGTTAACGTATGCATACTGTACAGTTCAACCAGTTCTGGCTCTGTGGATCCTGTAAGCTCCTACTATGCCGTTTAATATTGTATTAACTCATTCTAGGGGTTAAAAATGTGAACAAAACATTTTGAGTTGCAATTTCCATGCAAAATTATCTTTTTTACATTTTTAATACCTACTAGGCTAAGATTAAAAATCATCGCCCGCTGTTCAAAAAATATAAACTCATAAGGCCCGGCTTGAGGGAGCACGGTTTTTTTAATATAATATATTGTATCTCTTTCTTATATGCACACGGAATATGCATCTACTGTATGTTATATTATACAGTAGGTAGGTTTCGGGCATATTAACTATGGTTTTGGGTATGGTTATACAAGGTGACCGTATGGTAGAAAAGAATGTGGAGTTATTATAAGGCCGCAAGAATTGTAGGCTACGAGACCATAAAAAGATAGTCTTAAGGGCGTGGTAAGGTGCCCATGATCTACTAGTGCATGTGCAATTGATTCATTGATGGCCAGTGCAATTTAATCATTTGGATTAAGAACAGATCAGCAGCCCGATCATAGCGATTTTAATACCGGGGTTAATATAACACCCGCATGTTACGTGATGGTACTAATTCAATTGTTTAAAATAAATGAACAGTAAATTTCAGATTTTTACATTTTTTATGTTGGTAATCGTCGCAAGAGTGCCAAGCGCGTAAAATTCAAATTGTGTCCATTTCAACAATTGAATGATCTTCGGCTATATTTTTGGTGAGTTTCTAAATTTTTTCTGCCCTAGATTTAGACAAATTATTTATAATTCTTAATTTACTAATTCAAAATTGTAACTTGTTTATTTCTAGGGCAATATGTGTTTATACCTGCTATCTATATTTGCTATGGCAGCGTCGCGTCATTTCAGTTCTTCAGTATTACCAACATCACAATTTAAAAAATTCTGAAATTTGCCGTTTATTTATTTTAAACAATTGAATCAATACCATCACGTGACACGGTATTATATTAACCCCGGTATTATATTAACCCCGGTATTAAAATTGCCATGATCGGGCTGCTTAGCACCCCCACTACCCGTTCTCTGTACAAAGTCGATCTTCACAGGAAATATCGATCAGAGAGCCGTTGAAAATGGACGTTAAATGTAATGCTCCTCTACATTTCTATAAATTACATGTGACCTTCACTAACACCAATCGACGACAACTCTTGAAATTCTTCCTCGGGACTACCAGCGCACCAATCTTTTTTTTTTTACACAAAATCAATGTGTTAGGCGGCTATTTCACTTGTCAATTTTTCTTCAATAATTGATGAAAGTTTTTCTTTACTCTATGTCATCTCATCAATTGTTGATGTACAATAATGACGGAATATTAAATAAATAAATAAGGACTTATTTTGTCTATTACTAAGCCAATCTAGTGGAGTTAGGGCTATATAGCCTTCTCTTACACTCAACTAGGAAGGCCCGGGACCGCCTGCTTTACATGCCCTCCGAAGCATGGCCAGAAGTGTAGGACTCGAACCAACAACCTTTCGGGTGAAAGTCAGAGTCCGTACCACTACTCTACAATGTTGGGACTACCAGCGCACCAATCTTTTTTTTTACACAAAATCGATGTATTAGGCGGCTATTCCACTTGTTAATTTTTCTTCAATAATTGATGAATTTTTTTTTTTTACTCTATGTCATCTCATCAATAATTGTTGATGCACAAATGACGGAATATTGACAAGTAGAATAGCCGCCTTAGAAAGAGGTACCATACGTTCTAAAAACGTATCATATTTCAGAATTTTTATATTATTATTAACATTTCTGCTGTTGTCCTGATATTTTTGACAGCTCTTCTATTGATATTTCATGACATTACATTTTTACACTTATATCACTTTTCTTCCTTTGATTGTTGAATTGTTCAAATGTCGTAGCATATACGCCTGTGTCTTGAGGTATCCAGTCAAACCCAAAATGGAGAGGAAATCCCTGACTCTTTTGATTTTAAGTGGCAACTTAACCAGTGGCCCATTGGACCCTTGTCTAATGCCAATGACCCCATGGATTTCAGACAATATTTTTTATATTGTTTCCATATGAACTTTTGGCCATTGGCAAACTGGAAGACGTCCTCGATGTCCACCTACACCGGTTATAAGCGATAATGGACAAGCTGGGAAAAGCTTACCAATGCAATGTAACAGACGAAAGCATGATTGAACCATGTAGGCCTACAGATACGAGTCAAGAATCTCGGTTATTAAAGAACTTCTGGCTAGGCTCGTCAACGCCTCATATAACCCAGTTCCCATTTATAATATAAGCTACTGCAATTTATTGAAGAATCATATTGATCCCAGGAACATACTGTACTATGAATGATATATACCTACTCCATTGCTTGGCGCCATGCCAGTCTTCAATTACGTTTCCGGTCATCAAGTATGACACGGGAACTACATTTGACGGTCACTTACCCTACTGGACATGGACTTATGCAATTTTTAACCCAGTTTTAAACCAGAGCGGTCTCACAGCTAAACTGGCTACACAAAGCATTCCAATTGCATATGGCCCGTTTGTGTTACGACATGAGACATAATATCACACATATGCTCCCTTGTTTTCATTGATGATTCAGCCTTAATAATTGTTTTAAGGACCTCATTAAGGATCCTGAAACAATGATCCTTTGACTCATTATATTGACTGACATCCCCATCCAAGAGTCGGTGTAATTTGGGGCACAGCTATGAATCTGACAGTGGCCAGTTGTGGAGAAGCGAGTTCTGCTGACTGCTCAGACCTGCACCGTAATTGCAAAGTATTAAAGCTCTCTTTAGGATATTGTGACGTCATCATTAGGCTAGGACTGTGCCGTAATTTTAATAGAGACTGTTGGGCATGAACTTTAGTCCATAACGTCGAAAACGTCAAAACATCAAAATCGTCAAAACATCCATATAGTCAACACGTCCAAATTGTCAAAACGTCAAAAACATACTTGTGCTGCTTGAAATCAGTCAGGCCAAAGGATGATGTATACAATAACGTAGTTTCTCTGTATTTATAAGCGAAACACAGGGGCACGCTGCTTAAATTACTACTACTTGTACTAATCAAATTAACACTTGATCGCTTAAATAATTTTTTAATTTGGCTCAGCAACTGTGAATAATCAAAATTCTGTCATGATTTGACCCTAGGGGTAGAGTAAATCATGAGAGAACCTAACTTATAAAACAATGTTCCACAAAATATTACTGTAGTGGATTGGTCGGAGGCAGATAAGAAATGGAACGGAGTAGTGGTCGATCTTAAGAGGATAGGTATGCTAAGTAGAACATTGGCACCCCAAAATTAAAAACTTTTCATTTTTTAATCAATTAACTACCAAGTTATTTAAAATTTGGCTCATCTAAGTTGTAGAAGACTATTTTGTGCATCATATACATATAATCGGGTATTTTTACTTTTCGGTTTTGTAGTTCTTCCAAAAATGCCAGAATACGCGCAATTTTAGTCTTATTTGGTATTTATGAAAGAACTAAGGTACCAAAAATGTAATATTTCCTATTATATGATGCATGAAGTAGTCTTCTACAACTTTCATCAGCCAAATCTTTAATGACTTGCTTTGTTAATTAAATAAAAAATAAAAAGTCTATAGAAAAAATAAAAAATTTGGGGTGCTCATTTTCTACTTAGCATGTCCTCTTAAAGCGTATAATATAGGACGTTGATAGGAACTTCGACAGTCATCGACGCCAAGAATCACCAGATCTACCTCAACGTCGTCCAGCCATCGCATCCGTGGCCATCCCACTCGTCTTCTCCCTTGGGGCACCATGTGTAAGGCTGCTCTTGTAGCCCTATTTTCTGGCATTCGTTCCACGTGCCCTAGCCACCTGATGCGCGTTCTCTTGATTTCGGCTACTATCGGAGGTTCTCGGTATATATTGTAGAGTTCGTCATTTCTACGGATATGCCACTCTCTCAGTACCGCCCTCCCTCCCTGATTTTGCACTGGTCCATGCATGTAACAAACTGTCCAACACCGATATAATGGGTGAGCCTGTTAATGTGTTAATGCTGTAAGACTCCTTCAAAAATCCTCAGTGACTTGGTCAAGGAATTTTTATTTCTCATAAAGGAACATAAATCTATGTATGTACTTATTAAGCAATCAGAGTGATGCCTAATGGGAGTGGAACGTTGGTTTGTTATAGGTTGAGCAGAATGCACGCAAGCACGCGGATATGCGTGCTGAGCGTCCTCCTCACGATGAAGGCTGTCTCAGGCCTGGAGAACGGCCTGGCAAAGACGCCCCCCATGGGCTGGCTCAGCTGGGAACGATTTAGGTGCAACACGGACTGCAAAAACGACCCTGAAAACTGCATCAGGTATGTACGGCAATTGCATCCAAAGGTCAATTTGTCTGTTATGCCAACAGACAACCTGCCCCCTGTACCGAAGCTACTTTTAAATAGTTCTCTAATTCATCATCGAAGCTGCCGTTACAGATAGGTCTAAAATTAGGTTAGAGGTTCCCCTTTTCAATGATTCTGTAACAACGTCTCCCTTTAAAAAGGAAAATTGCGTTTCCGGTGCAATTTCTTATAAGTACCTTCACGTTTCCACCGGAAATGCGCAGATGGAAGGTTCAGATTTCACTCTCATCAATTTTTCTTTCCCTGTGAAAGACCTTTCTCTTTATTTATTATTATTATGTTTTTTTTAAATAAAAACGTTAATCGCATTAGAACAATTTAATGAATGTATCCGATTAACCTCTTCAGTCCCCTCACTAAGTAATCTAATTGGTATTTGTGTCGAGTTAGGACACATCTCCGATCGCAAGGTGTGTAGAGACTCTCACAAGAACAAGCACCCTGCCATTGAAACTGATAAATTTAAGAACTATAAAATTACCCTCTCCCCAAATTTACAGTATATACTGGACTACCGCCACCAACAGCACCTATTTTCAATTTTTAGTTTTGCAACGATAACATTAACCTGTTTTTAAATATTACAGACGATGAGTCTCCAGCCAAAGATTAAGTTCAATGTTTTCATTTCAGTGAGAACCTTTTCAGAACAATGGCAGATCTTGTAGTATCGGAAGGCTATGCAGCAGCTGGCTACGAATACATAAATGTGGACGACTGCTGGCTGGAGAAAGAACGGGGACCACAAGGACAGCTTGTTCCGGATAGGGAACGCTTTTCGAGGGGGATTAAAGACCTCGCCGATTATGTAAGTTTTATTTAGACGCCATTAAACATTATGTTCACGGTCGGATTTAATATGTCTAATAATGCTACGATACCTAATCATCGTTCAAAATGAACGTCAGCTCGAAGATGAGGTATTAAGGCTTATGTAAACACAATAATTCAACTGTACACCCACAATCGATCATTTATATTGATTGGATAGCTCATCCTGTTAAAAAAAAAACAAATTGTTGCCCTTATAATATTATGGTCAATACGTGAATCGTCAAAGATCCCAGTCCCATTAATTTAGCGGCAATTTCCGCGATCCACACCGTACACGTACATTTCAACAATAGGGCCTAATTTTTTAATGTTAAATCGCATACAAACAATTTAATGAATGTATCCGATTAACCTCTTTAATCGCCTCACTAAGTCACCTAATAGGTTCTTGTGTCGAGTTACGACACGTATCCGACTCGCTCAAGTACAAGCACGCTACCACCTTGCCAATGAAGTCACTTACCAAATTACCAAATATTGTACGATGTATTGGTAGCGCGGGTATCAGAATTTCCGGAAATGTATCAAAACTCAAAACCTTTCCTCAATCCACCAATGCACCCCGTAGACGTTCAATATTGTCGCAATATCAAAGAACCGGTCCGAGTTTACTCGAACATGCTTTCCAATTTATAAATTAGTAGATAATAGTAATGTGTAATTTCATAGTAAATAATTTCCTTATGGTTAAATTTCAGATCCCTCGGGGGGGGGGGGGGGGGGGGGTCCACCTCAATATATTAAAAACCCCTTAAAACTCAATTGCATATTCTGGAACGAACAGACCAATACATTGTAACAGTAGTAACATTGACACACAACACGTAATGTATTGGAGCGTGAATTTAAATAATTTTCCATAATTTCTTCAAAAACTAATTTATTGCACATTACCAATTAATATTTTTTGGGAATGCAACCTATCCAGTTTTGTTACTCTATTGAACACCTAAAACACATCTGAAGGTAGAAATCATCGATAGAAAGGTTCCGCAGAAAAATTATTATTTAGTCATTTTTCATGAGAATTGAGTTATTTTTATTTTTTTACCCCCAGAAGCAAACTATCAAGGGGCAAGCAACCCCCTGCATTTTGTATACAGTAATAACAACTACAGTATATGTGAATTTAAAAGAAATCGTTGGAGCCGTTTTTGAGAAATTATTTTTTAGACGTTTTTTTTGGAGTTTTTTGAAAATAACCCCCCCCCCCCCAAATTGAGTTAGCCCAAAACTAAAAAAATTGTCTCGAGGTATGATTTTTGTGAACCTACATGCAAAATTTTATCAAAATCGGCAGTGCAGTTTGCCCGGAAATCGATGAACAGACAGACAGACATACAGACAGATAGACAGAGCGACAGACAGACATTTCGTAAAAAACACTTTTTTGGGTTCCTGGGACCTCAAAACGTGTAAATCCGTTGAAATCTCGGAATCGAACATTTCGACCATCACAAAGCTTTCCTTATACTAGGCCTACGTATAAATTGAAAAGCAACAAGTATCCGCAATATTAATACAATAATGCAATAACTTCATTTTTCCCATCAAAAGTATTTACGGTTACAATTAATAAAACATACTGCAGGGCTCAGTCAGTGTGCAGCTTACAATTGAAAAAAAATACCTAACCTAACATTTTTTTTAAAAATAATAATAAGTAAGTAATTCGTAAGTAATGCGTTTAAACGTTATTGTCTAGCCTTCGTTTGTCGGTGTTAATTCATTGAGATATTACTGATGGCTTAGACATGCCGCTTAAACAATTCGCATCTTTTGTGTAATATTCTAGTGCAGGCAAGGCCGTAGCCAGGGGGGGGGGTTCGTGGGGGTTCAACCCCCCCCCCCCCCGAAATGAAATGACTTGACACTAGATAGAATCGGATTTTGAGAGGAAAATAAAAACTACTATGCAATATCTAATGAAATTTCTGACACCCCCCCCCCCCCGGAAAAAAATACTGGCTACGGCCTTGAGTCATCTAGTGCATTCATGTCAACTTGCTGACCTGTTGTGTCGACAATAACAATTATCCCTCACTGCTTACAAGTATGAAATTAATGAATAAAATTTCTGTCGTGAGAAAATCGGAAATCGGACAATGATCCGCAATGATCCATAATAAGCCCCGTGCCTTGCTGGAGTCCAAGGACATACCGTGAGTGATAGCAATCACGATCTGGAAACATTTCATAACGGGAGAGATCCTACTGAAATAGAGGAAAGTCATGTTTTTTTGTGTAAATCAGGTACAATCAGCAATTGGCCACACTATGTAACTGATGACTGTAGCTTTATGCGTAGACAAATGTGTAACACAGGTTGCCCTGTACCTATACTTTCTATAGTTGGAGCTGAATATCCAATCTCCTAATTCCCATTCACCTCACCGAATATTTTAAAATTGTAGTCTACTGGTTGCATTGTATTTAAACTAGCCTAGTACCTATAGGTATTTGTAGCTACTTTATCAGAATATTTCAGGGGTAACAGAGCATGGTATCATACATAAAATTGTAGGTTCTAAGAGGTATTTACATAATGTATTGGGTATTCACTTTTTCATTATTTGCATACCATTTCTTTAGACTCTAGAGAGTGGTCAATACTCGATAGTCCAGTCGATGGGCTACCCTTATTTACTTTACAGTAAGGGCCTGTACATAGGGCGCCCATTCCAGAAAAATTCAAATTTCCGTCAATGTCATTTGCATTCTGCAATGCGAGGTCGGTGGAAACGCCATCTAAGTCTTGAATGTCTGCTACCACGTCACCGTTTTTGTAAATAGCCCTAGCCGGTCAATGGAATGGGCGTCTAAGGTAGGTAGGTATTGTACATTGCCAGTTGAAACGGTCAAATGCCGGAATAAATACAATAAAATTATTGTTGTAATTTTACAACATTCTGTTACTGTAAACTATACGAATTAAATTTGCATAGTTGGATGAATTTTTTATCACCCGCATTCAACAAAGAAGTAAACACCAAAATCCGTAATATAATAGAGTGCATGTCTTGCATTATGCTCTAATTGATGTTCCATAATACAATAGCAATCGTTGCAAACTACTTTTTATTAGCTAAGTGGCATAAACAGTATTTCAATTACCGTATGAATTGCAATCAGATATGAGGTAGTAGCCTTGATTCTATAAGATTTAATTTTTGTAATTTCTTTGCAATGAAACTAAATTGACCAGACGACCACCAAACCAGACGCCATTGTAATTCTGTAATTTCAATTTTTCTCGCTGATTGTAATTCTAAGGCTGAAGCTACGCTCGAAGGCATTATAAACTCGGGGACTAATTTTAAATTAATTGCACTATTGTACAATAATAATTTCGATGATAAAGCAGTAGCATCCGGACTGGTGGGCCGTGGTCAGTCTGAAAGCGCGCTTCCAAAAATTTAACTTCATCAACATCTGCGGTCGACATCTTCAGTGGCACTACATAGACTTCTAACATGGATTACTACTTCATCATCTGACTCCAATCATGAAAGTCTTCTGAACTACTATATTTCATTAACACAGGCCAACTTGTACCATTTCATTGTACCCATTGATTCCTTGTCCTATGCTCCAAACCCCATGGATTCCGGACATTACTTATATTATTTCCGTATTCCGAATTTTTGGCCGTATGTAAACTGGTGTACATCCTCGATATCAACCAACACTGACTAAAGCCGATAATGGACATGCTGAGACAAGCTTATGAATGACGTAATGAAAGCCTTTGTAATTAATAATCATAATTTCATTATCAGGTGCATTCAAAGGGTCTAAAATTCGGTATCTACGAAGACCTGGGCAATTACACTTGTGCGGGTTACCCAGGTATCACTCAATCTTACTCGGAGTCAGATGCTCTGACGTTCGCCTCCTGGGGCGTAGATTACGTCAAGCTTGACGGCTGCTACTCTCTTCCCAGAGACATGGACAGGGGTAAGTCTATATATTTATTGGTAGTCTATGGTACTATTCACGGGCTGCATACTGTACGTAATGAATGCTCAGATTAAATTAATCCATCATCTCCTTATGAAGGTTGTTTCACGTAGAAGATCAATGTCTCGAAGACAGACATGCCAAGACTTAGGAGCAAGTCATTGCCAAGGATGATAAC
Source organism: Psococerastis gibbosa (assembly GCA_963971405.1). Lineage (NCBI taxonomy): Eukaryota > Metazoa > Arthropoda > Insecta > Psocodea > Psocidae > Psococerastis > Psococerastis gibbosa. The sequence goes on along the minus strand of OZ020489.1, from coordinate 19,375,648 downwards.
AGTTATTTCAAGGTTTTCATAAGAAAGAGCTTTATGCCTATCATCTTCATCTCCAGTAGTAATAATTTTCGTGATTCGTAATTCCAGGTCGTTCGCCAAATGATTTTCACTGTTAATGTCTGGAAATTAATATTTTCCAAATCAAAGCTCCCCGCAATATATTCAAATTTCAACAGCATTGTGCACGTTACTAGGGCCCTTACTAATTGTCTCTACAGCTGCTAAACTGGCACAAGTAGGTATAGGTACTTGGTTTATGCCTATCAATTACAATTTGTCAATGGTAAGCGATCCTCAGCTTGTCCGCTGTCACTAACAACCAGAGTACATTGGTATTGACTTCAAGGACGCGAGCGAATATACCTATATGTCCTTTCACATCCTGTCAAAAAAATCACTGGAATAGGGCTCGTATAGCCACTAGAGACCAGCGTCCATAGAAAGCCCCAAAAATTAATTGTTCCAAAGCTATTTTGTCAGGGAAAGAAAAAAACGTTGGTGTATTAGTAGACGAAAACACTTCAAAACTTACAAGTTTTTCTTGTCTGCTGCTATGGGAGTATAAACGGGAGGTTGTGTGCCAGGAATGGTAACGCCCAGTGACCTGCCTTACTGACCCCTCCTTGCGCAAGGCCAGCTAATATTCCTTTCTTCAGAGCGTCCATACCTTGGTTATGGCCACTACACGGTCGTTCCAACAAGGCTATAGATAAGATCCAAATCTTTCAATATCCGGATACCTGGTGAAGCTGCCTATTGTTTTTAATGGCCTATTACCAATTAATAATTAAACCACATTCACTGCCAGACCAAAATCGGTAGTTTTCCAGATAGCGAAATGTCTAGCGAATTCGTTAGATCCAAAATTTTTCCTGTGAGTCCGTGTCTATCGAAATCGCTAGACTTTTAAATGTTCGTTCCAGGCCCCGTCTACTGAAAACACTAGACATGGCAATATTTAGCTTATGACCAAATAAAGAGAGGACTCTAAAAAACAAAACAGTGTTTTTGGTTTTGTCGGGCAATGAAAAATAACAAAGCTATGGCGACTCAAATTTATAACGTGATTGATTGATATGGCGATTAATGCTAAGTTCCTCATCTTACCAACAGGAGTGACATGGAAAACCACTGTCTAGTGACAATTCTTACAACCCTTACAACTATGTCATTTGGCGTTTATTCCACCAACTGGCTAGGGCTACATACAAATACGGTTAAAGACTTAGGCGGGGTTTCCACCGACCTCGAATTGCAGAATACAAATGACATTGACGGAAATGTTTGTTTCACTCTATGTCATAGTTAAAATTGATCAATGATCACAGAGCAAAATCACAAACAAACAAACTAAAATTAAAAAATGGCGTCATGGGATATGTTTTTATATGAATTTTAAAATTGTAAACATGAATATAAGGAGCGTTCGTAAAAATTTTGACACACTCTGCACCTTTTTGCAAAGTTTACCTTGCTATTACGATGTAATCGTTTTAACTGAAGCTTGGCTTGAAGAAAATAGTGGCTTGCAACTTAGCCTTGAAGGATATGCGGTTTTCTATAGTTATTCTAAATACAATAAGTGCGATGGAATTGTAATTTTTTGTAGATCAAATATTAAGGTGAATTTCAATATTGAATCACTAATTTGCTGTGCCAACTCATGTACCATTTCTTTTGAACTTGATAACAGAAACTATGTTATTATTGCTATTTACCGACCTCCGGCTTGCAAAGTCGATTCTTTCATTGAGTCACTAAATAAATATTTAGAGTCTGGAGTATCTAATGGGGTAAGCAGCTATATTATAGTGGGTGATATAAATATTGATATACTCCCGGCTTATGAAAATAATTGTGATTCAGTTTTGTCTAATCATGCCTTTGAGTATTTGGATACATTGGGCTGCAATGGGTTCCTCCCTGCTATAACAGTCCCCACCAGAGTTACAGAAGACACTAAATCATGCATCGATCATTTCTTTGTCAAAAATGTTGATCCTAACCATGCTTCTGGTTCGGTAATTACGTCGTTTAAAATAACTGACCATTTCATTACTTCATTTTTCATTGATAATATGATTTCAGAACAACAATCCTCCAATAAACCTATCATAAAGAGATGTATTAACTATGTAAATCTTGAATTGCTGCTAAAAGATGAGAATTGGGGTCGTGTGACTCAGTGTACTAATCCTAATGATGCTTCAAATAGTTTCTCTGGAATACTCCAAAGCCTTGTTGACAAGTGTTCACTATTGAAAAATATTAATACCAGTAGGAAGAGAAAGCTTAAACCTTGGATTACACATGAGTTAATTGGTCTAATAAGGAAGAGAGATAAATTAAAACAAAAACTTAGAAATAACCCTGATAACACATTCTTGCGTAATGACTTCGTTAATTACCGAACAAGGATTCATAATTTAGTTAAAAAGACAAAAAGGGATTACTATAAATCAAAATTGGTCGAATGTCAGGGGGATCTAGGTAAAACTTGGAATATTATTCGGGAAATTACGAGTAACAAAAAGAAATCCAATCAAATTGAAAAAGTACTTTGTCCCACTGGGGAAGTTACTGCTGACTCCAAGTGCATAGCTAATGTGTTGATCAAACATTACGCAAATGTTGCAAGTGATTTATCATCGCGAATTTCTATAGTGCCGCAGCCTTCTTCACAGATTTTTCCTAGCCGTTCTATATCCGATTCCCTGTTTTTGTCACCAACTACCGAATGTGAGATACTTAAATTAATAGTAAATTTGAATAATTCTAAAACAACAGACCCAGACAATTTAGATGTATCTATTTACAAGAAAATGGCTACATATCTCACTAAACCAATTGCTCACTTGATAAATCTCTGCTTTGATACTGGTATATTCCCAGATAATTGCAAAGTTGCTTTTATACATCCTATTTTCAAGGGTGGCAAAGCGGAGAATCCAAACAGTTGGAGGCCTATCAGTTTAACTTCTATATTATCTAAAATTATTGAAAGGTGCATAAAAGAGAGGTTAATCAATTTCTTTGATAAACATGATGTAATTTCTCGGCAACAATTTGGCTTTAGATCGGGAATGAGCACTCAGGATGCAATTTTATCATTTTGTAACGAAGTTTATCATTACCTGAATGTGTCAAAACCTGTTATTTCAATTTTTCTTGATTTGAGCAAAGCCTTTGACACAGTTCCCCACTCTTTGTTATTGGAAAAACTATACAATTACGGTATACGAGGAGTTTGTTACGAATTAATAAAATCCTACTTGAGTAACAGAGTTTCGAGAGTTAGGCTGTCTTCTTCAAAAATTTTGAGTGAAGAAGAAGTGTTTGCTTGTGGTGTCCCTCAAGGTACTGTTCTTGGCCCTATATTGTTTTTAGTTTTTGAAAATGAATTTTGTGATGCCCAAATTGATGGACATATTATTAGTTATGCCGATGATAGTGCCATTGTAGTATCAGGTGATGAATGGGAAGATACATTTATGAAAGCTCAACTTGCTTTTAACCACGTTCAGAATTGGCTTAAATTTAATAAGTTGTCATTAAATTATGACAAAACCTATTACATGACTTTTTCTCTTTCTAAATCTGGTCAACCCATAAATAAAATACTTAAAATACTCTGTGAAAATTGTTTGAACTGTGATAATATTGACTTTAACTGTGATAATTTGTATGGATGTAATAATTGTTTTTTAGTTAGAAATGTATCGTATATGAAATATCTGGGTGTACTAATTGATGAAAACTTAAAATGGCACCTACAAATACAGCAATCTGTAAACCGCCTTCGGAAGACTATATATAAGTTTGTTGAATTGAGAAATATCTTGTCAAAGACGTTAATGAGACAGGTTTATTTTGGAATAGCACAGTCCATAGCGCAGTATGCCGTGGCTGCTTGGGGTGGAGCCCTGGATTCTTATATCAAACAAATCTGTGTAGCTATGAACTCATTAATAAAAATATCTTTGTTTATGCCTCGTAGAACCCCGACGACTAAAATTTATGAAGATTTTAAGGTGCCTCATTTTTTGCATTTTTATTGTGTTAATCTGCTATTGACTTTAAAAAATTCTCAAATAATGAGTGTGAGTTCCACTCATGCCCTTCATACCAGACACAGCGTAGCCAATAATTTGAAAACAGAGCGTCCTTTCGTTGAGCACTTTAAACAATCGCCAAATTTCAGAGCCGTCAAGGTTTTTAATGCTTTGCCTAAGGAAATTAAAGTACGGTATTATACTGACAGTTTTTTAAAATTTAGAACAATCACAAAAAAAATAATTTATAATATGCCTTTTACTGAACTTAAAGATATTTTGAAACGATAATGTTAAAATAAAATAATGTAAGATAAATATAATAATAAAATAAAATAATATAACTTAAATATAAATAAATGGATAAAATATTCTAAGATTTGTAAGTGTTTTAGACCATTATTTATAATTAATTGTTATGTAATGTAATATGTAATGTTTTTTGTATTGTAATTGTTATGAGGGCCACGACGCAAGTCCCCTTCACAGGGTGCACTTAGTGTGGCCCTTGGACATCTATGAATTGTATTGCGTTTTTTCTTGATTAATAAATAAAAAAAAAAAAAAATAAAAAAAAAAATTACACGCATTTTAATAGATTTCTATAAAAGGAAAAAGAAACATTTCCGTCAATGTCATTTGCATTCTGCAATGCGAGGTCGATGGAAACACCGTCTAAGTCTTGAATGTCTGTTACCACGTCACTGTATTTGTATTTAGCCCTAGCCGGTCGGTGGAATATGCGCCTTTCGCAGTAAAACAATTGCGCTGTAATATGTATATGCATAGAAGGTAGTCTTATACCTACTTGCTGCTGGAGAACTTTTTGTTCAGTCTGTATTTTCGTATCTCGAATCTATACTTGGTGAAGTCATGCTTGTTACAAACATTGCGTCTATGGTAAGCATGTCTGGGATGACCCATTATCGCTTGTAGACTGCTAGGTTAACGCCGCCGACGCATATCAGTTTGTAAATTGCTAAAAATTCATTGGGAAACAACATAAATAATGACTGAAAAATCCATGGGGTTGTTGGCATCGAACCAATGGGCCTATGGGTATATGTAGGTCTAGTTCTATAAAAAGTCCTTCAGGGCATTATTATTATTATTATTATTATTATTATACCACAGCCTATTGTAGTATGCGTACAAACAAATATATATATATATATATATAATATTTAACTGTCATCTTGTTGTATTGTAAGAGCTGGGCTCCATGTACAATATAGGTAAGCATGAAAAATGTAAGAGACCTGACTATTTAATACGCACCTGCATAATGCACAATTTCCCCCTCCCTTTTAGTGCCCCCTCCCCTTCGAAGAAGCACTTAGACCCGCCCTGACACTGAAATTGCGATCAGTCTTCTACACCCTACGTATAGTCTTCCAGGACTAATATATATTGCCTACACTTTTACTAAGTTTGATTGCATTTTGGAGGGCTTCTGTAACCATTAAGTGACATACAGGCCCTAACTAAATTATGAGTCATGTTGAAGTGATCTGGTAGGCTACGTACCCAACTATGTAGTATATAGTAACTATACTGCAAAAGTTAATTTCTTTTTCCTTTTATTATCTCCCTTCTGATCTGTCCCTATATGAGGCCTTTCAGGATTGCTACTCAACGACATACAGCCATGCTGATGATGGTGCCCATAGTTAGTGGCAACACCTTTCTACGTCGTGATCGGTTCATAAGGTTCCCTATTGAGACGGACGTAGACGCTCTAATAACAGCCAACCCGCAGTCTGGTGTCAAGCAAATACCAACAATGCCATTGAAGGTATAGAGAAAATAGAAAGTAGACGGCAGTAAAATGGCTGCTCAGGAAAGCACGTCGCAAACATGAAGAGGAAGCGTTGATTCTGGTCGTGAGGTCATCTACTGTGAGGGTGTCATCATACAGTGGAGAGACGCGGCGGACCATGCCCCACTAGGCCACGGTTCACGAAAGACTTTGGAAAAACAAAAGAGTCAAGTGGACAGTGTTGCGACAGCTGTACAGTATATGACATTCGTCCTCAGCTTTGACGGTGCATATCCATTCCATGGTTCAAGAAGAAGCATGAAGCCGAAAACCCTGCTGCAGTGCTCGAACAAGTCGACTTTGACTAGTTTGGCAACTGGGCAGATACGATACAGTATACTGTATGCAGTTTGGTTGAAGTCCAAGTCTGACCATATACTGATTTCTTATACTAGTTTCTTCGTCAGTGTCGACTGCATATACTAAATAGTATCCGATTCGTCATGAAATAGCACAGATGCTGCAATGGAAATATTTCGATTTACCCGCGATTCACGCCTAACCGGGGCGTCATCTTAAGGCGGGGTTTCCACCGACCTCTCATTGCAGAATGCAAAGACATTGACGTGGTAGCAGATATCATTAATAAAGGCGGGGATTCCACCGAGCTCTCATTGCAGAATGCAAATGACATTGACAGAAATTTTTGTTTTACTCTATGCCATAGTTAAAATTGATCAATGATCATAGAGTAAATTCACAAACAAACTAAAATTAAAAAATGGTGTCATGGGATATGTTAAGTACAAACATTTTAATAGATTTCTATAAAAAGAAAAATTCAAATTTCCGTCAATGTCATTTGCATTCTGCAATGAGAGGTCGGTGGAAACCCCGCCTAAGTCTTGAATGTCTGCTACCACGTCAACTTAAGTGCATTATGCAATGAAAGGTTGGTGGAAACCCTGCCTAACCACTGGACCACAAGCCACGACATGTGAGGTTCATCTAAAATTGTAAATCCTCTTTATATGCTGTTATTGACATGATTGACAGGTTAGCATAGCTACACAACTACAATATCTAACCGAACACGTCTGCATGAGAGCTTACTTAATTGCATAAAGGCAATGCTTTATTCATTATATTGCCGTATTATATGGTGTATACAACACTGACTTTAAATTCACTTTGACTGAAGAGGAAACCTCCTCGTTATAACCGAAATTAGAGGATATAGAGAAAACTGGACTTGGCGGGATTCGAACCCACGCCCAACCAGGTCGTCGTTGGTAATGAATGAAAAGCTGCAATGCATATTTTACAGGAATACGTAAGTTGTAAATAGACACCAGTCAAATGAAATATATAACTTGCACATATACAGTACCTTGCATATACAATATATTAACTCTAATTTGCTTTATTGTGATTGCCCCATACTTAACCTCTCAGCCTTGGTATTAGGTACGAGGAAATCTTGACTGAAATCGTCTGGAGAGCTAAATTATAATGTATCAAGTCGTTACTCACGCATTAGGATGCGCTCATCTAACATGTTTTTTTCAAGAGAAACAAGTACCTACTGTATTCCGAAAAAATATTAAGGAAGAAATCTCCATCCCTCTTCGTACGATATACATGAGCTTTGTAGTATCTCATGTATGGCAACATTATAGTAGTGGTGCAGGACAGTGTGATGAGTACCAATTAAGTTTATTATGCAGATAGGCTCTATGCATATGAATGAATAAATGAAAGAATGAATGAATGAATGAATAATTATATTGAAACACACAGTACAATGCAGTACAATACAATTTTAACTAAACTAAAAACACTTAAAATCTAATATTTAACTTAAATAACTAACAACAATAAAATATAAAAATAAAAAATAAAAAATTAGTCCATTGTAAGAAACAAATAGGGGGAGTCATCCGTCCGACCCTTATTCCAGTTATGGTAGGTCCAGTATATTTAAATTGAGCTTAAGAGTGTACATCCCGTAGGAAATTGGCAGCCCAAAATTTAATCCTTTTTATCTTTTATTTAATTAACCAAGCAAGTTATTAAAGATTTGGTTCATTCAAGTCGTAGAAGACTACTTCATGCATCATAATATATATTAATGTTTTGTTTAATTTTTGGTAGGCCTAATTTAGCTTTTACATAAAAAAAATTATGATAATTTGTAAACAATAAAATTTCACGAGAAATAGATAGGTATGATGAAAACTACAAAACCAAACATTAAAAATAGGCTATACCCTATATGATGCATGAAGTAGTTTTCTAGAACTTAGGCGCCCATTCCACCGACCGGCTAGGGCTATTTACAAAAACGGTGACGTGGTAGCAGACATTCAAGACTTAGGTGGCGTTTCCACCAACCTCGCATTGCAGAATGCAAATGACATTGACGGAAATTAGAATTTATCTTTTTATAGAAATCTATTAAAATGTTTGTACTCAACATATCCCATGACGCCATTTTTTAATTTTAGTTTGTTTGTTTGTTTGTGATTTTACTGTATGATCATTGATCAATTTTAACAATGGCATAGAGGAAAAGAAACATTTACGTCAATTCTGCAATGCGAGGTCGGTGGAAACCCCGCCTAAGTCTTGAATGTCTGCTACCACGTCACTGTTTTTGTAAATAGCCCTAGCCGGTCGGTGGAATGGGCGCCTTAAATGAGTCAAATCTTTAATAACTTGCTTAGTTAATTAAATAGAAATAGGAAGTATTAAATTTCGGACGTACACTCTTAATATTCAAGCAGACCAAGCCAATGCACTCGCCAAACAATTTAGTTCTGCCATGGGGCGGGCGTGCGCGCTACGCATTGCTGGATAATGTGTTGTACGCGTGGTTCATGCTTCCAACTAGCCCATTATATAGGCTCCTACTAGAATGATGTTATTATTATAATGTTGAAATAATAATGAATCGTGGGAATGAGTACAACTACTGCTACATTTGCAAGTTCATTATTCTAAAGGACGACCAATTTGTAACTGCTTCTTATGGGCTATGATTGTGAAAAATCTGTACAATAGGTTATATAGTCCGCAAGCTATATAAATGGAACTTTATTAATTTAAACCTTAAAACCACGTCATTCCGCGGTTCGTCTACAAATGTGAAAGCTTTTGGAGGTCTTCACTAACGTTACGGTCCATCCATTTTTTCTGGCTTTTCTGCAACGATGCTCTGCTTTTTAAATTATTGTTTTTAACTCGTTTTTGGCCATTAGCCATTGCTTGTGGAAGCACTTCTTATTTGTGCTTGACTTTAGCAACCTGCAGCCCCACCAATCTGAACATTATGCATCCAATATACTGCTAAGCTATGTTCGATGGCGTAAATTACCTTGAGAGGATGATGTAAAGTGGTTTGGAATCCACTTTAGCGCGGGGGTCCCCTCATTTATATCATTGTAAGTTCGAACATGAAGGTTTTGCGCTATTCCATATTTGAACATGAATATTTGTCCGAGAAAAAATCGTGCGGAGAAGAGAATCCTTTCTTTGGCACCCGGCTTAATAATAATGTCATGAAAGACGTTTTTAATTTTAATGTTTATGAACCTCATCACTAGTGGCCCATTGGTCCATTGTCCAATGTCAACGACCCTATGAATTTTGGGCATTATTTATATGGTTTCCGTAAGAATTTTGGACCATTGGCAAACTGGTATACGTCCTCGACTTCAACCAACACCGCCTACAAGCGATAATGGACAAGCTGAAACAAGTGTAACAGGTGGAAGCATGACTTAACCAAGTACAGATACGAGTCTTGGCACCCTGCTTGATATAAATCCATGCATGCTATCAATTACTGTGGCATTTACAATGGTTGGTATTGCTTCCAGTTACGAATTTTGACCAAAGAATTTCTCGCGGAAACTTTTTTTTGTGTGAGTTTCCATGTTTCTGATGCAAGGTGGCTACGTGGCTTCTTGAAAATCAACTATTATTATAATGATAATGGCAGAATATCTGAAAACCTCAGAGACGCCGCCTGAATCATAATTACGTTGACATATAGGCCTAGTAAAAAAACTACGCGGACATCGTGATCCATCCTTGATCTTTTGAACATGTTCGGTACTTGTTGTTTCGATCTCGAGATGTCCTCGAACCAGCTCCTACCATATCTCTTTAATCTGTCATTTTGGCTATTTATGGTTACTTTACGAACATCGCATAATATACAACCTGTATATGTTGCTACAGGTTTTCGTTCATTCGAATAGCCGCTATTTCAAACATTCGCCTTCTTTATGTATGAAAAACGATGAATCATTCTGTTCTGTGTTCACCTTCACCTTTTATTGAATTATCTATTGGTTTTGGTCTCATTTGAGTCTAGACTGTCAGGATAACTTATACATTGTGTACAGCCTTGCCTTAGTCAGTTTATGCCTTTCGGTTGTCGTCATTTATATGGCGTCTGTAGGACCCCTTCCCGGTATACTAGTCTAGACCTATTTCAACAGAAAAACTGGCTGCAATCATGAAGGTTTTCTGTTCTTATGGTCTAAGGCATTCGTATTTTCTACCCGCATCTGTTAGTCGTGAAGGAATCAAGTATGGGTGTCGGTGTATTGAGTTCTTCTGTTGCGGTTATAATTGGTTAAGTAGGACAGAAGTGTGATAAAATCATTTTTTTAATCGGTTTATCCAATATAAATTAGTTTTACTGACTAAAAATACGTTTTAAATCCAGCGTACGCTTCAAAACAAGTTGAAACCTGTGTTGTGATTACATATCTGGCCATACTCAAGTATAAGCCAGTGGCGCAACGTTGGGAGAGGCTATGGAGGGAAATGAAGCCCCGGGTAGCGGTGTGTCTGATGTTTCTAGAAGGAAACCAAAATTATTGGCTTCACCCACGCGGGAGAGGTCAAATTCGGAGGGTCCAGGTCTAAAAGCGTGGTTCCACGAAATGGGTGAGAATGAACAGAATTCTCTATTACTTGATAAAGATGAAGCCCTGAGGCAACAAGAACGTACAAACATGTTTTCTAAGAGGACGGTATTACGGCGGACGCCTCCAAAAAGCAACTTGTTAGATTCCACCAATGCCAATGGGACTCCTCCTGTTTCCAAAAGACCGCGTTGCGAAGAACAGGATGCCAGCCCGGAAGTGTTTTCAACCCCTCGTTACCAGACGATTAGGGTCGTTAGTAAGGATATACCTTTCACTACTACCCCCGAGCACCAGAAGGTATGGGAAATAGTTTCAGATCTCAAATGTGTCCGGCAGTCGCTTACTACTGAGGATTCTTTAGCTCTGTTAGACAAAATAGTTCTTCTCGTTCAGAGCCTTAACCCTGTTTTTAAGACTTCTAGGGGCGTTGACTCTGAAACACAAACATACCCTAAGCGTGATGCTAAGGACCTGCAAAATATCGAAGAAATCCACCGAAACATGTTGGAGGCTAAAAACTCAGCGGATTTTTCGAAGTTAATCTTAATGAACTGGCCTCAACCTGCTTTCCGGTGCACCAAACTTCAAAAGAAAAGTATAATCAGAAGTGAAGGTATGCGTTTCTTACTGGTGGATAAAATGGAAGACAATTTTTTAATGAACTCATTAAGCAGGCAATTGCCTGCTATTAACAGGGTTATGTCAACGAAGTTGGAAACGGGAAAAATCATCTTAATAAAGAGTAGTGACCACGTCTCATAGGAAGACGAACCCTCAGAAGCTGAAGTTGAGACTGCACAAGAATTAATTCTGGGGCTTGAGGGTGAAACTCCAAATTTCGAACATATTGTTGAGTTAATTGAAAAAGTGGGCAGTAAGTGTCAAGAAATGGGGGTTCAGTCAATTACGATGGCAGCGCCGCATGAAGTAATTGAGCATGGCCAGCTTCGTAAACTTGCAGAAAGTATTCTGCACAGCCGCCAAATTTCGGTAAGAATCTGTATACAGAGGAAGGGGCCACATGCCGATGGTGAAGTTAAGAAGGTTGTCCGCGGAAGAGCTCGACGTAATAATGACGCAGTAACCGTCAAAATGTCTGATAATCTCACTTTTGCTGAAGCAGTGGGAAAACTGAGAGCAGAGATTAACCCTGACGATGTCGGTGTGGAAATCAAAGGAGTTGTTAAAAAACAGGATGGTAATCTGAACGTTTATTTCAAAGAAAAGAAATCTGGGGGCAGGAACAATTTCGCAGTGAAAATTAAAGAGAAAATAAACTCAGAAGTTATTTTAAAAAACTCGGAAGGCGTACTTTTTGTATCAAACTTAGATGAATTTACTAAGGAGACCGAATTACAAGACGCCTTTAGCTCATCACTTTCTATTGATGCAAAGGAAATTAAGGTAGCAGGAATTCGCCAAGCTCGCAATCTTACGTACTTTAGCTCTGTTACACTTCCAATAGAGGCAGCATTGTTGGCGGCAGACAGGGGTTTTATTACGGTGGGTTGGACAAGAGCAAAGGTCCGCGAGAAATTCAATCCGGATTTTTGTCGGAAGTGCAAGCGTTATGGTCATTCATCATGGCGGTGTGAAGGCACTGAAAGTAAAGAACTTTGTAGACGTTGCGGAGCAGAAGGGCACAGAGCAAAGGATTGTCAAGGGAATCTTCATTGTTACGCTTGCAACTGCGATGGGCATAGGATGGACTCCATGGCGTGTCCGCACTTTCGTAAAGCAGTGTATGCCTGCCGTAACCAAATACATGCTCCCAGTGGAAATGTAAATGAAGACTCAGATATTAAAATAAATGAAAATGACAGACATTAAATTTCTGCAAATAAATCTGCAACATGCCATAGCAGCATCTTCTATTTTAATCAAAACTATTAGTCGGGCACACATCAACATTACCCTGGTTCAAGAGCCCTGGTTGGGGAATGAGGGAAGACTACAAGGTCTCGGCGGGTTTAATGGGAATGTCTTTGCTGCTGCGCCAGAAGAAAAACCCCGAGCCTGCATTTTAGCTACAGGCGTGCATTGTGAATTATTGCCGCAGTTTCTAACGAAGGACTTAGTCGCGGTGAAAGTTAAAATTGGCTATGAGGAGGCTGTAGTGGCTTCTTCCTACTTTGCTCACGATAGACCATGCCCACCCCTGGAAGTTGTGCACCTTGTGGAATTTTGCAAAAGTAACAATCTAGCCATTCTGTTGGGCTGTGATGGCAATGCCCACGTGGACTCATGGGGCAGCACCAACACCAATGGAAGAGGGGACGAGCTTTTGGAGTTTACTATGGAATTCGGCCTTAGGGTTATGAACAGGGGTTCGAAACCGACTTTTATAAATGCTATAAGGGAAGAAGTCCTTGATTTCACATTTGGATGTGGCAGAATAGAGAGGAGTCTTAGAGACTGGCAAGTCCTGGACGAAGAATCGGCATCCGACCACTGCTACGTAGCATTTGTTCTACAATTAAACATACCACAAGCTACCCCATTAGCTTTTCGCAACCCCAAGAAAACAAACTGGGCTGAGTATGAATTGCTTCTAAAAGATCGCCTTGGGGAATGTCCTCCTGCACCCGAGACTACGCATGAAGTTGAAGATCTCTGCAACCGCGTGATGGAAGCCCTGAGGAGCTCCTTTAATGATAGTTGTCCCTTGTCTTCGACAAAAACTACTCACAAAACTCCTTGGTGGACCAGGAGAATTGAAAAGCTCCGAAAGCTAACCAACAAACTGCGTACAAGAGTAAGGCGAGGTGATAACAACTTAGTAGCTACTGCTGATTACAAGGCAGTGCTACGGCAATGTAAGCGAGAAATACGGGCTTCCAAACGGAGATGCTGGCGTTCTTACTGTGAAGAGATAGCAAATCTTCCAGAAGCAACAAGGTTGCAGAAAACCTTATCTAGAGATAAACGCATTGTCAATGGACCTCTCTTCTGTACCAGAACGAATGGATTTACCACATGTGATGCCGAAGCCTTGAAGCTCTTAGTAGAGACACATTTCCCGGAATGTACGTTTGACTCTGATGGCAATTTTCCTCCTGACGAAGTCTCTACAGCAGCCATTTCTTATGTCAACCCCACTTGGTTAACGGAAGAAAGAGTGACGTATGCTTTGGGAATATTCTCCCCGTTTAAACTCGCCAGGCACAGATGGCATCTTTCCGGTACTCCTACAAAAAGGAACTCGTGAGCTTACTAAATTCCTTACAGAGATTTATAAGGGTTGTGTAAGATTTAGCTACATCCCCCTCAAGTGGCGGGAAGTACGTGTGATCTTCATTCCCAAGCATGGTAGATCAGACTACACCAAGCCGTCGGCGTTCAGACCCATCAGCCTCAGTTCATTCTTGCTAAAGACACTGGAAAGGCTTATTGAACGAGAAATCAGGCTTACACTCACCGGTACCAACGAACTGCACGACGGACAGCACGGGTTCAGGCCAGGGCGGTCAACAGAAAGTGCCCTACATAGCCTGGTCTCGTATCTAGAAGGGAGTCTTGACAGTAAAGACATGGCGCTCTGTGTATTTCTGGACGTGGATGGAGCTTTTTCAAATTTAATTCTGACTGCTATTGATGAATTATTAAAGAAAAGAAAGATTGACCCACAAATCAAGAAGTGGTTATTATGTATGCTCCGTCAACGATTGGTTGTCTGCACTCGACGGGGGAGCACGATTCGAGCCTGGGTAGCTAGAGGCTGCGGACAGGGTGCAGTGACCTCGCCTATCGTATGGGACATTGTCGTGGACGAGCTGTTGTACATACTGTCGTGTAGCGGACTGTATGTTCAAGCATATGCAGATGACCTTGTCGTAGCTGTGAAAGGAATGGATTTGTCTGTCATTACCGAACTAATGCAACGCGCGCTCAATATAATCTCGCAGTGGTGTCGCCCCAAAGGCCTTAACATTAATGTCAGTAAGACGCAGTCGGTTCTTTTTACTAGGAGAAAGAAGCTAAAGAACACAACTCTGTTTCTTAATGATCAAGAAATTCCATCCTCAAAATGTGTTAAATTCTTAGGAGTTCATCTCGATTCAAAGCTTCTATGGAACAGTCAGTTGGATTCAACAATAGCAAAGGCGCGCTCGGTTCTTTGGAGCCTGCGGGTTGGTTTTGGAAGTACCTGGGGTCTTACAACCAAAGTCATGAGGTGGCTTTATGTGGCTGTTGTGAGACCGGCGCTAAGTTATGGTTGCGTTGTGTGGTGGAAACGGGCGTTGTTGGAGACATCAAAGCAGAAGCTGGCGAAAATACAAAGACTGGCTTGCATTTCAATATCTGGGGCAATGCGATCAACCCCTACATCCGCGCTAGAGGTGTTATTGGACTTACAACCACTGTATCTGTATCTGGAACATACAGCATCCCTCTCGCTTCATCGATTGAGAATTACCGGGTTGCTCTGCCGAAAAGCTCCTCGCAACGGCCATGCAGAAACATTCCATCTGAAGATGCCCATCGAACAGAAAATGTCATGTGATCGTATAATCAGAGAAACCTACTTCACTGGGGCTCAGGCGCGTTTTCCCACCCGCGAAGAGTGGGATGAAAATCTCGGAGAAATAGTGTCAGGGTTCGACATTGTTCTCTACACAGACGGTTCGAAAATGAACGGGAAAGCCGGTGCAGGTATCTTCTGTGAGGACCCTCCCATTGCTATCTCACTCCCCCTCGGTGACTATGCGTCGGTCTTCCAAGCTGAGCTATTTGCTATACATGAAGGGATAAAGTGCTGTGAAGACTTTAGTGGCAAGGCCATTGCAGTTTGCTCCGATAGTAAATCCGCAATTCAAGCTCTTCAACGGGGCTGTGCTACCTCTGCTGTTGTACGGGACTGTAAGGCTGCATACATGTCATTGAGACACCATAATTCCGTAACGCTGGTGTGGGTTCCCGGTCACAGTGGAGTGCTTGGCAATGAAAAAGCGGACGAACTAGCTCGTGCAGGATCAGCAGTTTTTCCAGTTGGTCCGGAGCCTATTCTCCCGGTCCCATGGAGGGTTATCCTTAACCAGGGGAACTGCGTCATGAGGGACAAGTGGAGCTCGGTGTGGTCCAGTGCAAGCGGAATGCATCACTCCAAGGCATGTTTGCTCGGACCGGATGAGCGGCTAAAACGAGATGTCATCTCCAGCAGTCGACGAGCAGTACGCGCTGCTGCTACTATGCTGACGGGACACGGCCCCTTTCGGGTTCACCTTGCTCGCTTGGGTGTACAGGTTCCCACGCAGGATTGCCGCTTCTGCGAGATTGGCGCTGAGACCGGGTGGCACGTGCTGATGGACTGCCCGGCTGTCTGGCGAGAACGTCTTTCCTCGGTCGGTTTTGCTTTGGGAGGACTACAGGCAGGGAAACAGCTTCGCCCAAAGGAGGCGGCGCGCTTCGCGACCGCAATCGGGTTGTACGAGTGAGCAAGATGGGGCGTGTGTCCTATGGGCCCTCACCGTGGCCTGGGACTCTGCCAAAAATCTACTACTACCCGCATCTGTTATTCGAATGTGACATACATAATATTATACAGTAGATCATATACCGTACTGAATGACATTTTGTATAAATATATAGGCTAGGTTGCCATCCAAATCGCGCACCTACTGGAAAAATTAAAAAATAGTTATTTTTTTGTTGTTAAATATTCGATCCAATAAACATTGGTCTAAGAAAGATTGAAGTTTAATAGGCCTACCTAAATTCAGATTCAAATCTTATAGGGTAGGCCCTACATCAACATAAACATTCCAAATATTTCTTCAATCGAATAAAAAATATTGAATTGAAAAAATGTTGGAATGTGCAATCAGGGTTATTTTTCTTAGGAGTGTATTCCACTGGTCAATAATTCCGTCATTTGTGATTAAAAAATGTTGAGATTTTTGTATAAAGAACTTTTAAAAAAAATTCTCAACTTTTTTTTAATCACAAATGACGGAATTATTGACACGCCTTAGAATTTACTTAAAAATGTAATTAACAATTTACATCAAAACGCGTAGGGGCGTGACAGGGAATGTGATCGAAAAAAGGAAATCGCTGATACTTCATGAAAATTGTTTTGTGGTCTTGCTGTGGAGCGCATGTAGAGCAGACAGCCTTCATAATTTGATGTAATACCTACTATTAATAAGTAAAATAATAAAATAAATAAGGTTTTTTTTGTTTTATTACTAAGCCAACCTAGCGGAGTTAGGGCTATAAAGCCGTCTTTTACACTTAACAAGGACGGCCTCCGAAGCATGGCCAGAAAATGTAGCCTGGGCTTTAATTAGCCTTAACTCCTCAGTTCAGTGTTGGAGCAAAATCATGACGTTATATTTATTATTTTTTCAGGTTATCCCGAATTTGGGTTTCACTTGAACAGAACTGGGCGTCAAATGGTCTACTCATGCAGCTGGCCGGTATACCAGATATACGCCGGTATAACAGTAAGTACCTATATTTCAATTAGACTTACGCTTATTACCTCTTTTCCTAAAATGTCTTGTAAATAACAAACATAAATTTATAAAACTAATAAAAATCTGGATTAAAAAATAACTCAATTGAAATCTATTAGCCAATTGCACTTTATCCTCCTGTAATTTTCTAGAAACTTTTCAAAATTTATTATTATTACTTAAGTTATATAAAAATATTTCTATTTATAACAATAAAAGAAAACAATTTTTAGGGCGACCGCGTCCGGATTCTGGTAACTCGGTAATTTCGGTCGCGCTCGCCCTAAAAGTAAAAGGATAATTCTTATGTTAAAACATCACAATTTCAATCACACAATCCTTTCATAGGTTTTGATTGAGGTGCCCACGGAGGAATTTATACATATACAGTACATATATTTAGTAGGAAAATTGTTAATTTTTTAGTGGGTTTGTTGTATAATTAATTTCATTTTGTATTGTATGATAAATATATTTGTTTGTTTGTTTCTTTCTTTCTTTCAATACAATAGCGCTGGAAGGAAGCGACTAGAGGAAACTCACTACATTATCGGGAGTCTAGTCGTCGATCAATCAATACGTGTTTGCCGTGAGATGGTCAATAAAGGTTGTCGAAAGCATCGGGGTAGGGTAAATCACGACAGTAAACAAATTATCCGCCAAATGGATTAATTACCGTTCTTAACTATTTTTCCTGTTTTCCCTTATTGCTACTAGTATAGCCTACTAATGATTTGAATCTTTCAGCCAAATTTTCGATCAATTATTGATTCTTGCAATTTGTGGAGGAATTTCGACGACATCCAGGATTCTTGGGCGAGTCTGGAGAGTATAATTGATTACTACGGCAACAATCAAGATAACATAATACCAAATGCAGGCCCCGGTCATTTCAATGATCCTGATATGGTAAGTTATACATTTAGTAAGTATACATAGTAATGCATACTTACAAATAACTGTAATACAATACATGCTAATAAACTTACAAGATCTTAAATTGAATTCCTGTAAACTTTCTCGCACCACAACCACAGCAGTACCAACCTATCGTTCGTACGGTCCTATCATAGACATAGTAAAACTATAGACTCATCGTAAACATTCGGATTGAAGCCTCTTGACTTCGGCTATTTCCGTAGCATAGGAACAGATTGAGCCTTTTGCCATTTGATGCCGTGGTAACATTTTATTTTTTATTAGATTATTTAAAGATTATTTACAACGGAAAATCATGCTAGGTAACCAGGAATATTTTTATGCAGAACTTGAAGTACTTTTAATTTATATTTTAAACAATATTTTAAGCAAAGTTTTCCCTACTTTTAGATAAAAATAATTTTTTTTAATGCAGATCTTTCAGTACTTCTAATTTAAATTTTAAACAATATATATAATAAATGTAAATAATAAATATAATTATATATGAAACAACAAAGGAAACTATAAAGAAAACATTTAATAAAACTATTAAATTTGAATTTCCCGCCAAAATGCACCTATGAGGGGGCGTGGTCGTGGCTTCAGTCCTCCAGTACAACCGAAATACGACTTGGTGGCTCCATAGTTTTATTAGCTCCATGGGTCCTATATGAGGCATTGTCAGTGAGGTGGCCGGCTCAAGCGCCGAAATTCCAGGGACGCCTAAAACGCCCGAGGAGATCATTTTAATAGTAGGCGAGAAATTAAAACTAATATTACTTGGCTGTTACGATATCAGTGTTACAATTTAATTTCATGCATGTACCGGTTGTATACATCCATGATTGTATTGTATATGATGAATTTTAATTATAGCAATGATATTGAACAGGGAAAATAGTAATTGTTTTATTTCAACTTATTGTAAGGTACCGATTGTATATCATTTCTGTCAGTTTTATATGAGTGGATTATAATTTTAGCTTAGTTTTGAAGCAGTAAATCGAAAAGAAACGCTCTGCCGTGACAGCAGGTATAAAAACACTCAACCCAACTCAACCAATATTAACTGAGATATGAATTATATATAAGGTTTTAATCGTAACTAAACAGTGGATCTAGTTGGTTAACGAACTCGATCAAGACATTTATATGATCAATTTTTGTGCCAAGTTTCATTAAAATCTGATAATACTTACGGAAGTTAGAGTGTTTACTAAAATCTATATACTGTATATACAGGCATAAATACATGCACATACAGACGTACAGTATATATATAAAATGTTATATATCATATAACATTATGAAGGGAGGGTGGTTTTAGGCTCAGGGGGTCATAAAATGAAAAGTTGTGAAGAAATTTTCCGAAAGTCGAACATTGGTCGCCATCTCAATAGGAAAGGATGAATCTCCCTAAAACCTAGGGACATGCTGTACGTCCATTTACACACTGCATAACATTCAATATACTGTAGGGTAATTAAATAATATAGGTTGCATGTCTGGTGATTCAGGAATTTCTATTTCCAAATCTTGCCTCATGCCAAGAAAATCCACCGCACGGCTATGTACAGAACATAGCGCTAACTAACTTAAACTGTAGAGTAGTAAATTAAACACAATTTCCACAAAAAATATTACATATTACACCATCATCAGACTCCGAAACCCACCGAAACAGCTGAATTTTAATTTAATTTTTTTTTTTTTTTTAATTGTGGAAAAATCGTTTGTTTAATTTACTACTCTACATATTATGTTCCGTTTCCACGAAGTCATGAGAGAAATTAAATAAAAAATATAATTTAAATAATTAAACTACGTGTTTTCTTTTCAGTTAATCATTGGCAACTTTGGTCTGAGTTATGAGCAGAGTAAGACTCAGATGGCAATTTGGGCTATTCTGGCTGCGCCGTTACTGATGTCAGTCGACTTGAGGACTATCCGACCAGAATATAAAGCCATACTCCAGAACAGAAAAATCATTGCTGTCGATCAAGACCCTCTCGGTATTCAGGGACGAAGAATTTATAAGGTAGGCTGCTTGATCAACAAGCAATAACAGTACTACAGAATACAGTGTAGAGCCTTTTTATTGCTAATATTATTATTATTACCTTTTCCACGTGACTTTTATAGGTCGTGACTTAGTCAGGCTATCGTATTTCTTATTGGATATCATTGAGACCTACATGGAATCGCAGGTATCTTTTGCTGTTGTATAAGAATAGCTAGACTGTAATCATATTGCGCAAATGCCTAATTACAAAAGGAGCAACAATGTATACCAACTAACTATACTAATCACAAGAGAAAATGCTAACGTACCAAGAAGATTAATTCTACCAGAACAGAGCATTTTCAAAACTGCAGGAAACTTGTGTACACAGTGTTGGCGGGGGATCATGGTGGGACAGGGACATGATAACGCGCTGAGACTGCCAGTCAGTCAAAGTGCTTGTCGAGTCCTGGTCACCTCTGAATTAATCGTGTGACTCTACTATGTTCCCTACAATCAGAAGGTCCACCCTGTAAGTCAACTCCCCTTCTCCATGACGTGAAAGAGTCTGCCCATAGGGTGCCTCAAGTTAATAAACAGACTCACTCTCCCACCAGGCTGACAGGGTTGCTTAAAGCAGAAATGCTGAAAGCAGACGCTGGCAAACCAAAACAAGGGAATTACCTACTCACAGGGGGAATAAAGGTAGATAATCTCATATTGGAATATTGCTTTTGCAGCATCGCGGTATTGAAATCTGGGCCCGTCCTGTGACTCCTGTCTACCAAAGCTTCTTCTCCTACGCCATTGCTTTCGTCAATAGACGTACAGATGGTACCCCCTCTGATATTGCTGTGACCCTCAGAGAACTCGGATTAGGAAGCCCTGCAGGATACCATGTTGAGGTTTGTATGCCACCAACTTGTAATTTTTATTTTATGCAATAATTTATCGCCATCATGGCTAGTTCACCTGAGCTAATGGGAAAATTGATTTGAACAGCACTTTCTGCTTAGCCGTTGCGGTTTGGCGTGCACCCGTATTACCTATTAGAAGAGGAAATTGTTTGTTAGGCCTAATTTGCTTTCATATTCCAGGACTTATATGAGGATGTTTCGTACGGAGTCCTCAGCCCTTCAACCAAAATCAAAGTCAAAGTTAACCCTTCGGGGGTGGTCATTCTTCGCGCTGACGTTCAACCAGACCGGTCGGCAGAGCAGAGGTTTGCTCCCCTACCTACTCGCGAGGTTGACGACAACAGGATCACCTTCAACCCTTCATACGTGCCCGAGAGCACCGCCCGGACACCTGTAGCGCGGCAGGAGTCAGGATTCCTGCCAGTCGGAAGGGTTCCCATTGCGACCAGCTTTCTCCCCCGCCAGAATACTGCCCGACCGCCTACGATCCCCCTGGCCTCCAACGATGCAGATTACCAGCCGGGGCAGAGCACGGCTCGTCCTCCGCCACTGATTAGACAGGACCCCCAGTATATTCTGGGGTCGGACAATCAAATTCCTGTGCAAAGGCGGGATAGTCCTGTGCCGCAGAACAGTTTTGTGCCACAACAACGGCAGCAGGCGGTCAATTTCATCCCGCAGTCATCAAGTAGGGTTGGTAGTAGAGCGCGGCTGGATCCATTCCAGGCATATCGTGTGCAACCATTTTAATGTATATAGTGTGACAAGACAAAAATCGCAATGAAGTTATCCCCAGTGAATGTGAATTTTTAAAGGAAGGATCTCTTTTTTGTTTGCCATGTTTGGAAAATCATGAAGGTAGAAAATGTGCTAGCCTACTCGTAACTTCTTGACACATTAATTTGGTACGATAGTAGCCTATTTCTGCATATGATGGTTTTATGGGCTTAGGAATGCATACAGTGTCATATGGTACCTAAGTAGCCAGGCTGCATGGATAGGTAATAAATGCTGGGAAGCCAGTCTTATCTATAGCCCTTAATTTTAATAATGCTACGTGACATTCGCAGCTGTGAAAAAACCGAATGCGCATAAGCGTACCATGCCATTTTAGTAATAACTTAACTTGAGGTTAGGTATAGTCTATAAACAGACCAATTTTAGAGTATCACTTTCCATTCTAGAAGTCATTTGCTTACCCCAGAACAATAGTTATTATTAAACGGCATGGTATAGATAGAATTAAGTTAAATGGATTGTTGAAGGCCTTTTACTTTTATATTAGCTTACTGTAAAACGTTTTGAAAGGACTTGTGTCACGGCCAGTGGCGGACCCAAAGAGGGGCATATTGGGGCATGTATAAAAACCTATTAAAACTGCTAAAAAGACAACAATTTTTTCACCTGAGGGCCTACCATGTCGTTTAATAATACTATAACTTAACCTGGGGTAAAAATGTAAACAAGACAACGTTAGAATGCAACGTGCTACTCTAAAATTGTTCCGTGTAAATTTTTAACCCCAGGTTCAGTTATTAAACGGCATAGTAGGACAGCCTCTGGAACCCCTGCCCACGGAAGTTGGTTTGCAATTAATGAGCTGTACCAACATGTAATCTCCCACTCATTGGGTCAGGGACTCAGGGCCATAAGTATATATACTCCTGGGTCCGCACCTGGCCGGGGCTTGATTTATACTGTGTGGCATAGATTGTGTTGTAGAATTAGAAACCGATTTAGATTAGAAAAGTAGGTCTTTAAATTTTCTTTAAAGTTAATTGCACACAAACAATTTAATGAATGTATCCGCGATTGACTTCCTCTTCAGTCGCCTCACTAAGTAACCTAATAGGTAGGTACTTGTGTCGCGTTAAGACACGTCTCCAATCGCATGGTGTGTAGAGACTCGCACAAGTACAAGCATGCTGCCACCTTGCCAACGAAGCCGAATTAGGCTATTGTGATTTTTTATAACTATAGTTACCCTTAACAACCAATAACTTAATACATCTTCTGTGGTCTGACTTTAATTTTTTTACATTTTGAAGGCTTTAAAATAATATTAATTCCCTGCTGCGGGCCTACCATACCGTATAATGAATAACTTATTGTGGGCTTATAAATATAAACAAACTATTTTTAGAATGCAAAGTGCTATTCTAAAATTGGTTTGCGTTAATTTGTAACCCCACAAAAATGTATAAGTTATTCTTTAAACAGCACGGGAGGCCCGCTGCCATATATACGGTACCTATACAGTATTGTGGTATAACTAGAGGTATCTATAGAGGACTGTAGGTACTACTGAGCTACCGACAGTAGGTCCACATAACCTCCCCTTAAGATATTGAAAAACACATGGGCTGCAAATATGTTAGGCTAATCAACTTTTCCAATATATACACATAAGTTTAAGTTAAAAAAAAAAAAAAAAAAAAAAAAAAAAAAAAGTGACTTTACCAATTACTGCAGCAACGGGCCTACAATGCCATTTAATAATAACCTAACCTGGGGGGGGGGGGGAGGAACGTAAACAAAACTTATAGAGTAGCAATTAGCATTCTAAAATTGTCTTGTTTACATTTTTAACCCCAGGCGAAGTTATTCATTAAACGCCATGGTAGGCCCGAAGTTGAAAAATGCTTGATAACATTGGATTTGCCACAGTTCCACTAATTTTGGATTGCATGAGCCATTTATAACTGCGTGCTAGCTCTATGGAACATACGACATGCATAATAATGAAATTGAGACTGTAAATGTACCCTCGTAACTCAGTAAATTGTAGCTGGACTATGGAGTTATGTATCGCAACATCTGCAATTATGTGCTTATGCAACAGTGTCAAAAATAATTTGAGTGCAAAATGCGCGGGAAATTGAAATGGATAAATTACCGGTAAACCGGGGCAAAGTCGATCATCATTATGGGGTTTCAGTAAGTTTTCGAAGTACCATTTCAGTTTTTTGACAAGGGACCTGTGCGTAACAAAAGATTACTCTATCGTTAATGCTATACCAATGGTTTTCATTACGTTTGTTGGAAAAATAATCGGTTTTAATATTATTTTGTTGTGGTCGACTTTACCCGGTGAGTGGGGCATAGTCATCACTCATCTTATTTTGAATGTTAAGCAACTGGAAATCGGTTTCGATCCATTTTAGGGGTTTATAGACCTAACGTTGGCTTAGTAATAGCAGAAAAAATTCCTTATTTATTTGTTTATTTATACGCGAACCATGGTTTCCGTACAATTTATAAAACACTGTTTTCTTCAGGAATCTAAAAAAATTTCTTTGCAACTAACTGTACCACAACTGCATGATTGTTTAAACAAAGCGTAAATTTTCCGAGAAGTAATATTAGCAAATAAAAATAATTTCTAGGACATACTATAGATGGATAATAGTGATCGACTTTTCCCTGCTTCGACATGCCTCCTTATTTTCCCTCCAAACATGCGAAATTGAGAAGTATTTTTTGGTTAAGTAGAAAAAAATAAAATTTCAATGAACATGCTAAGATTCAAGTCTAGTCATAATAAGTGAAATGGCAATATAACTTAGTTGCATGTACCATGAAAAATTGGAAATTAAATATAAAAACAACCAAATAACTTTAACCCGCCAATAACACCTTAACCAAACAAAAATCTGCCATGTGTTCCAAAAATCATGAAAAAATAACTCATTAACAAATTGTCTGCTGCCACGGCAAACTTTCAATGCCTAACCCAGTTGCGCGGGAAATTAAAAACCCGGACAGTGAACTTTGATCGAAGTTTACCCATGTGATCGACTTTGCCCCCGTTTTCAATTTTTTTTTCCCTTAGATGTAGACACATTAATTATAATGCTTATTATATTTCAAAATTCTACCTGTACATTTTAATGCTTATTAGTATTTCCTTCAATTATAAAAACAATACTGCCATTCTCTTGTATTCCAATAATTTATTAATTTGAATTTCCTGCGCATAATTTAACACCGTCACGTAACACCTTACTAATGCGGCATTAAAAAACAATCCCCGGGGTTAGTCCCAAATCGCCATAATAGGGCTGCTGGTCTGCGTTGAATAGGAATAGAAATAGAAGTTTAATTTTCGAATAATCCCAAGGTGGGGTTTCCACAAACGTCAATCGTCAATGAGACATGTGAAATTGAAGGTTTAGCAGACATTAAAGACATACTAAAAATTCTGCTACCACGTCAAAACCATATTTCTCATTGACGATTGACGTATGTGGAAACCCCGCCTAAAGAAATAATAAAGGAAATGATAGGACCACAGAGCCTCCATGCACAAATTATGATCCGGAAACGACCATCTCATGTTCAGTAGGCCTAACATAAGTTCACTTTATTGCAGAAAGCTGCAGTCTGGCATGTTTTCATTAGAATACATCGCCGTAGCTTAACTACTACCCTACACTGTTCTACATCAATTTTTTTGTTTGCAGGATGACAGATAAAAAATCTGACCCTAATTTTATTACAGCTAGGGCGCCCATTCCAGGGCTATTTACAAAAACGGTGACGTGGTAGCAGACATTCAAGGCTTAGGTGGCGTTTCCACCGACCTCGCATTGCAGAATGCAAATGACATTGACGGAAATTAGAATTTTTATTTTTATAGAAATCTATTAAAATGTTTGTAGGCCTACTTAACATATCCCATGACGCCATTTTTTAATTTTAGTTTGTTTGTTTGTGATTTTACTCTATGATCATTGATCAATTTTAACTATGGCATAGAAGAAAATAAACATTTCCATCAATTCTGCAATGTGAGGTCGGTGGAAACCCCGCCTAAGTCTTGAATGTCTGCTACCACGTCACTGTTGTTGTAAATAGCCCTAGCCGGTCGGAGGAATGGGCGCCTTAGGAAACTCTCACTTTCTCCCTCTCTCTGTCTTACTATCTTATACGGTCCATTTATTATGGCACTTAAATGCATAAGCTTACCATACGAGAAAATTGCCTGGTTTTCGTTACAAGAAGACCATGTATCCCAATATATAATGGCGTCATTGGCGTCATTAGGGGTTAATCTGGCTTGCCTTCTCTTTCCTGTCCCTCAGGAACTGCGCTACTACAGCGGTGGAGGGCAGGTCTAGTCAGTCCTGTAGGTCCTCGATGAAGAACTACTCATGTGCTATCACCTATATACTATACAAGGCGGCTATTGGTGTACTTGGAAACGTAGAGAACCCTCTTCAGGATGGTGGACTTAACTTTTCGATGACCGTGAGGTTTTTCACTGACATGTAGGTCTATTCCCAGATGGCGGGCATACGATGCAACTGGGGCCACTTTCGAGGGCTGTGCCTAGGGAGAGCAGACCAATGCCAGGGATGGATATTACCTATTGACTATTGCATTTCCATTAAGTTAAAATCTGCTGGGGGCGTGACCAAGGATTGCCCGCAATGAACCTGACAGCTAATGAATGATTAATTGTAAAAAGTAAAGAGGAAAACAATGATTTTCCGCTACCCTCAGGGCGGGGGGTTTTCCTCTCGCCCATAATGTGATCTGAAAGAAGGCTATAAGTATACCAAAGGTATATATTCTCAAATGGCCTATTGCGTTGCTCCAACTCGAGGTTAAAAAACAATCATGGATAAGTTCTTGGACATTTTCGTTGTAAAATAATAAAACAAAAACGTAAAAAAAAATGGCTTTTATGAATTAACGAGTTAGTCGATCTACATCGGTGGTTGACCATAGTAAATGGTCCTCGAGAATGCCTGCAGTGACTTAAGAGTTGCTATTAACAGGAGTATTAAGCCGAGAATATAACAACTAGTAAAAAATATGCGTGCCAAAGTTTCACATTATTCTCCGTACATAAAAATCGTACTGTAAGCTAAATATAGTGATATCCTTGAAAGCCTTCTAATTGTAAAAAAAAAAAAAAATAATAATAATAATAGATGTAAGGGATGTCCCGCAGACTGGTTGGGAACCACTGGTCTACAGCTTCGACTACTGGGACCTAGGGACGCAACAACAGGGGACAGGGGGTATATTGTCCCCACCTGCAGTCTGATCGAGGCGATTATAATACCGGTATTTATTTAATCCCCTGGTAATAAAAATGTAAGCAAGATAATTTTATAATGGAAAGTGCTATTCAAAATTTGTTTGTTCACAGTTATAATCCTAGGGTATTTATTTAACCCCGGTATTATAATCGCCTCGATCAGGCTGCTGGAAACTCATTGCCCTGATAACTCTAAATTATATTTTAAATGTGGCCTTCTTATAAAACATAAACTAAATTACATTTAAAAGTTTGCTGGTTGCTTTCATAAGATAACATAGGTAATTATTTGCGACTTCACGTGTGTTTTTTTTCTTGCCCTAGATATGTAAAAATGCGGTAAACCTCAATATTTCGCACCTATATTTTTCAAAAAAAAAAAAAAAAAAAAAGGAGACCCCCGTAATTTGAATAAGTGTTGGTCTGTACATTCTAGACGTTACTGTTGTGAAAACGCGTATGCACCCCCACTATCTCAGGCCTATTTTTCAAACAATTTCCCCCGAAGGAGACCCCCGAACCCCCCTGTTTGTAGTTATATGAATTTCCGCTCTTCACTTCAGACCTCGCCAAACTCTGACGGCCCTCTATGCTGTTTTATTTTTTATTTTTTTATTGGTTTCGTAAAAAAAAAAAAATGTGATGCAGGCCTACTTACATACTGTATGTATATTCTTAAAGATCATTGTTCATGAAAACCCCCCTCGAGAAAATCCTGGCTACGGCCTTAGCGTGTGAATAGCTAGGTAACGCTCGTATGCGTTTGCAACTAATTATTAATATGTTCAATATTTAAAAATTCTACAGTATAGTTTAAGTGGTAAGTTAATTGCCCCCTCCTGGACAATACCTATCCGTTGTTGTGCCCCTGCTGGAGTCTACATAAGCATCAGCCATATATATATATACTACAGGTAGTGTTTTCAATCTTTTGGTAAAGGTTAATTGCAATGGTTTAGTATTATTTAACAAAGGGTTAGTTGGACTTACACTGCCTGCTGTGTTAATAGTCATTAGAGGCAGGGCTTCACAGTCATCTAACAATTAGGGTGAAGCCCAGCCGGCCGCCATACCAAGTTGAATCCAGCGGACCAGAGCAGGTTCAAAGCTGCAGATAAATTGGTCGGTGTGCACAGTGCCGGTAGGGAAACATGGTAGGACTTGTCCTGGTCACCTCCGAACTAATCGTGTGACTTCACTGTGTTTCCCAAGTGGTTCGGAATCCACTATAATCAGGAGGTCCACTGGAGTCCTATGGGCCCACACCGTGGCCTGGGACTGTGTCCAACCATACTACTACTACTAGGGTGAAGCCCATTGTCAGGGGAAGTGGGCGACGTTTCAGGAGTGGGTTATACTCCCATCATCAGGCTAAGTCCTGAACAGGACTGATTGTTTCAAGACGATTGACTCATTGTCCTTGTATTCTTCTCTGAACTATTGAGTAAATCCGATAGCCTTGAGGATTCGAACTACCGTTCTCCCAATCGAAATGCAAGCTCCATAGCTACTCAACCACGGCCCTCGCCAGAATTTACAAGTTTTTTATCTTGATCTTCACTTTTTCCTTAACCATTGGCAACCATTTCGTGGCTAATGTCATGCTGGGCTGGCTTATGAGATCAGTATTCAGGGCCATGACTGCTTGAAACCTGTCCCCCTAAGCGTGATCCTTGCTTTGTTCCATTTTATTATACAGTCCAGGCATGTAAACAAAAAAATAACAAAAACTTAGAGTTTTAGAAAAACTTGTTATAACAACCCGAATTAGTAAAACCCAAATAATCGTTAAGAAATTAACTTTGTCTAAGAAATCCACTTGTGTTAGTATATTGTTATTTTTTGTTTATTAAAATAACCACGAAGTCACGAGTAATCTAATTATTTATGTCCAGGCATGGTCTGCTATATGGGATTTCTCTGTTTCTCTTGAACTCCTGTGTTCCTGATTCCTGAACTCTTTCTGCTAGTGACCGACATGTTTCCCCTATGTAGTTATTTCCTTTCGAACACATTCACAGGGTATTTCATAGACTTAGTTCCTGGTGGCATTCTTGAGTTGCTTTGACTTGGTAACTGTAAGTACTTTCCATAAGGGTTGACTCGGATTTGATTGCTGGTCGGACATAGGGCCTACATACATATATTTTGACCAATCTTCCTCGTCTTTTTGGAGAAACCTGATGCGTAAGTCGTCCGAATGTGGCCTTGGGCTTTCCTAATGCTTGGGTTGGTGGGCGAGGAATTTCTGGTCTCATTATTTTATCAACTATCTTCTTGGGAAAGCCATTGGCTTGAATAATGGTTGCGCTCCCTCGAAAAGAAATACATAGGGGAAACATGTCGGTCACTAGCAGAAAGAGTTAAAGAACACAGGAGTTCAGGAGAAGCAGAGAAATCGCATTTGGCAGACCATCCCTGGACTGAAGCCCATAAAATCAAATGGGACAAAGCAAGGATCATTCTTAGGGAGACAGGTTTCAAGCAGAGGAAGCTAAAAGAAGCAACAGCGATGGCCCTGAATACTGGTCCCATAAAAGCCAGCTCAGCATGACATTAGACACGGTATGGTTGCGATAGGTTAGGGAAAAGTGAAGTTCAAGTAGAAGCTTCAAAACTAGTATACTCTGGCGAGGGTCGAGTGGTTAGAGAGCTTACATTTCAATCGGGAGAATGGTTGTTCGATTCCTCAAGGAGATCGGATTTACTCAATAATTCAGAGAAGAATAAAAGAGCAATGAGTCAATCGTCTAGAAACCATCTCCTTCTCAGGACTTAGCCTGATGATGGGAGTAGCACCCACTCCTGAAACGTCGCCCACTTCCCCTGACAATAGGGTCTGTCCTAATTGTTCGATGACAGTGAGACCCCTGCCTCTAATGACTATTAACACATCAGGCAATGTAAACCCAAATAACCCTTTGTTAAATAGGCAGCGGTAATACACCTTAATGGACAATTTTGATATAGAAATAAAAAATAAAAAAATTTAGCCCCTATGGGGGCATTTACCAGTCATGTCGTTTAAAAATTGTTTACAATTAATAAAAGTAGGAAACTAACCGACGTATTTTTGCCTATACAGGCAATAGGCAATATACAGTGTATATCTCGAAAGTGACTGAAATCAAGTTACCCTAGTTTGCAATTTGACGGCAGTAGGCACATTTGACAGATTGTATTACGTTGAAGACTGGCCAGCAACTCTGCTGATAGCCTTCTTTCTGAGGACACAACCTCAACGATTGGTTGGCAGCAACTCTCTGCAGGTCATCCTCCAGCTCTCTCGGTCTTGCGTCTTCCTCTTCAACACCCGGTTACGTTCAAGCTCCTGCTTCCTCCTTCAGTTGATCCACTATAAGCCCAGTATAATCAGCGGATTGTTCTTAGCTACATTCTACAATCATAAAACCAGGTGATGATCTCAAGTCAAGTCTGAGGTGAGGCTTTATCCTTTTCACCATTGACGACGGACGAAGTTTAGCTTAGAAACCTAAAACAAAACGAAGAAAGTAATTTGTAATTCAGGCTGTCACAATAGACATGTGCGTATAAGGAAAAGCAGATGGAATTATGAAGTGAGAACATCTCAGGACAATGCGAACAGATACAGGTGATACAATATGTAGGCGTAACTATGGCAACGGTTGGAGATCTGCCCACTTTAATGCTTTCGGCAGTACGATGATGTGTGAAAGCAACGCCTACTGCTTAAGAACTCACACGGTCTGCCATGTGACTTTTTGGCTAGTAACAATTCAGGCTTTTCCTCTTCCTTTGTTCTGCCGTTTTCTTATTCCTTATATTTTCTATTTCCTATTTTATTTAATTAACAAAGCAAAATTTTAAAGATTTAGCTCATTTAAGTTGAATAAGACTACTTCATGCATCATGTAACAGGGTATTTTTAGTTTTTGGTGCCGTAGTTTTTTCATAAAAATGATTGAGGGCTGAAATTTCGCGTATAATAGATAGGACCATGAAAAAACTACAAACCAAAAATTAATAATACCCTATTATATCATGCATAAAGTAGGTAGGTAGTCTTCTACAACTAATAATTATTTAAATAAAAAATAAGAAGTATTAAATTTCGGGCTGCCAATTTCCTATGGGGCGTACACTCTTAAAAATGTAAACAAGATAATTTTACAATGGAAGGTACCGGTATCGGATTTTGGAGTGCCAATATACTACGCTCCATATATTATCCCCTTGATCGTTCCATATTGGCTGCTGGTATTAAACACATAAATTTTTATTAGAAATATTTTTATATTGCTTGTCTGCATGCCACAACCAAGGGTGCCCGCATGTTTCCAATATAGGATATTAAGAGCAAGATCATAGTTTAGGTGTTATTTTTGTTGTCTTGTTTTTTCCCCTGACATTGGCATGTTGCTCATGTTCTGAGGGGTATCTGCCCCCTAGATATTATACCAAGTTTCATCAGAATCTCTGTATTAATGTTAGCGTGACAAAAACTACAAAATTCTACATATTATAAAGAGATTAATTTTTGCTCGAATTGTCTACCCCCTTCTTAAAAACCCAAAAACGTTTATACTACAGATGACGCTTGGAACTCTGGCTGATACATAGTATCTGGACTTTAAAATGCATTTAAAAAAATAGTAATTTATTATATTGAAAGTAGTGAAAGTGCCCATATTAAATCCAGGAAAGCTTATTTGAAACCATTTTGTTTTATTTAATACCAAACCAAGGGCCGCTTGACAGACTTTGCTACAGGCCCCGCGCTGGCTTAATCCGGGACTCGTCGAGTATTATTATATTCACCCGTCTTAAATGTAGAATAACTTTAAAACCCTCACTCACATGAGGAGATAAAAAGCCCCAAATTTCGAGCTCGTCGTCTGCTGGTATTCTCAATCCAAAGAGGGATTCCACATTTCCATTTCATCCAGCCACTCTCGGACACACTCAGCTGCCTCAGTCATGTTGTCGGAAACACCCAGGTCTCGGCTATGCTATGCGTCCCTCATCTTGACTTCTACACTCGTCAATGCTGGAAAGAAAATAAAGGACTCTTTAAATTTATAGGAACAATGGAATTTCAGCCTTGGAAAAAATAAAGTGACCAATCACATCAGGATCTTCCTATTAAAGGTTTTCTGAATAGGCTCACCGCTGTGAAGAGGCCTGCACAAATTTGAGTAGCATAAACAGAGGAGAGGAGGTGCTGACTTTACAGCTTAAGGGGCCTTTGGAGCTAAGAAATCACATGGTATGACGGAATAGACTTAGGCAGCTATGGGAATGCCCCCCTTATAGGCCTACATTGCATCCCTGAGCTCAGCGAATGTCATTAAGAGTGTACTGCCCGTAGGAAATTGGCAGCCCGAAATTTAATACTTTTTATTTTTTATTTAATTAACTGAGTAAGTTATTAAAAATTTGGCTCATCTAAGTTGTAGAACACTACCTCATGTATATAATAAGGTATTTTTAATTTTCGAAATTGTAGATTTTTCATAAACACGATAATAATTTAGGGCCTATAAACAATAACTTTTCGCGTAAAATCGTGTTTATGAAAAAACTACAATTTCGAAAATCAAAAATACCTTATTATATGATGCATGAAGTAGGCCTACTCTTCTACAACTTAGATGAGCCAAATTTTTAATAACTCGCTCAGTTAATTAAATAAAAAATAAGAAGTACTAAATTACGGGCTGCCAATTCCCTACGGCCTGTACGCTCTTAATATAGGCCTACCTAATAAATTAAATAACATTATTTTATTTTAGGCTGCTACAATTACTGTGATGCCTTGAGTGTTCTCCCGCTGTGTTCAGGGCCGTCCGTTAAGCAAATGAGGCGATCGCCTAATGCCCTTACGTTGTCCACATCAACAAAATGTTGAAACCCATAATTTTGAGCCTATTATGCGAAGATGAAAGTCCACCGGCAGTTTTGCAGTTGTGTCAAATAAGTCTTCACCTGTGAACTATAAAGTCAAAATATATCAAAAACCAGAACATTGCTGCTGTCGAAAAGCATACAAACAAACCTTTTTCAAAACATTTCCTTCGGGGAGTCCCCCCGGACATGTAGCTTCATGGAAAAGTCTTCGTTTGTAAAAAAACAATTTATTATATTAAGAATAATAAGATGATGTAAAGCAAACCTCTAACTCTAAGTACATGCCCCCCTGAGGTAATTTATATAGTGCGAGCTAGGCTTACTCTAAAATCTAAATATGAATTTACAAATAATGCTATTATAGGCAAAAATTGATGGTTGCTTTCATCGGGCGCAATCTGCAATCCAAACTGTAACTCAAAATGACCCCTATGTTACATGCTAAAAGGCATGAAACACTTAACTTGTTGTCTCCCTTAAGGCGCCCATTCCATTGACCGGCTAGGGCTATTTCCAAAAACAGTGACGTGGTAGCAGACATTCAAGACTTAGGTTGCGTTTCCACCGATCTCGCATTGCAGAATTGACGGAAAGGGTTATTTTCCTCTATGCCATAGTTAAAATTGATCAATGATCATACAGTAAAATCACAAACAAACAAACTAATTAAAAAAATGGCGTCATGGGATATGTTAAGTACAAACATTTTAATAGATTTCTATAAAAAGAAAAATTCTAATTTCCGTCAATGTCATTTGCATTCTGCAATGCGAGATCGGTGGAAACGCAACCTAAGTCTTGAATGTCTGCTACCACGTCACTGTTTTTGGAAATAGCCCTAGCCGGTCAATGGAGTGGGCGCCTAACTTGTTGTCTCCCTTAAGACCTAATTGCGGTTATAGTTCATATGGGGTTTACAGGACGAACCTTCAGCAAAGTCTTAGCCTACAATTTTAAAAATGAGTGATCGAAGCGCGTCTCTTTTTACAAGGGAACGGGCAATTGACCAAAAAATCTAATTTTTAATCGTTTAGAGCAGTAATTTTCAGTGCTTTCGCCGTTTTTACACATTATGACGAACTTTACAGGTGGGAGGAGGTAGGCTACTTGCCCTGATCCCCATCTATGGCTCGGCAGCATACAAATTATCCTCAGGGGAGATGAGGAAGATTTAAAACGTATAACTTCAGGGGAATTGGACCCATTGGATACATCGAATGGTCAAAAGACGTAGAGGGACAGGAACGAGTAAAAAAGGCTCACAAATTCCTACTTTATACATCCACCTTTCAAAATATAATCTTAGGTCCATATCATAGTCTATACATAAAATGTAAAAAATGTGGAAAGAATGGAAATTCTGTAAACAAACTTGTGCACGGTTGCATAATTATATATTTGCCGGAAATTACAGATGTACTGAAGTATAATCCAACCACTATTTCCACACTAATTACTGGCGCAAACAAGCAAGCTTAACGTAACACACGGGTTCATTTAATAAAATTCTCTAAAAAGTAACATGGATATTGGATAATGTGGATAAGCCGTTGTTGCATGATTACCCTATAGGGCATCAAAGATCCAAGTCCAAAAAATGCGGCCACGGTTGCAGTCTGGTGCTGGTGTAACCCAATCAACCCTCCAGGCCAATTAAGGCGTGGTACCAAGGTCTAAAAATATCATGAAATTCCATCGTTTAGCCAACCTGATGAAAGAAATAATATTTTATTTAATGGTGGTGAGTCAAAAATGTTTTTTTTTTTAATATTTCGAAGATTAGCGCCTTAAACCCCGAAGAAATATATAGCTGCGATTACTTTTATTAATTGTAATTTCCATACCTTTTCAATTAAATGTTGAACTGCGTATGCGTAAATAATATATGTACATATTACGTGGACAGCCAACTGGATCACTTAATTTATTTTATATTTTAACAATCAATCCCAATTTAAATGTCTAGACAATAGAAATATTTCGTTCAGTTTTGGAGGTTATGCGACGTGTCTCTGATTCTTTTTAAACCCTGTTTTTCTTCGGCCAGCCGCTGTGTTTAAGAAATCAAATTAGCAACAGCCTATACAAGCTGGACTCAAATTATTATTATTACAGCATTAAATAGTATAGGCAGGACCCAGAGTTGTTAGAAAATGCTCACCTGAATCTGACTGTGGGACTGCATAATTTGTTAAATACAAGCAGTGGACATTAAAACATGAAAAATTCTCACAATATTTTAGCCAAATCATTGCCACGACACACAAAACGTAGGCTAAGAAGGTGTAAGTAAAACTAAGGGAGTTTTAGTAAATACTTTCCTGGTACCAGCCCGGCTGGTGGTATGCAAGAGAAACCGTTAAGTTCAAAGTCCAAATCAAGGGTGGCTCAGTCCAAAGTTCAAATTCTGGGGTTTTAAACATATTTTTCCTCATTCTACAGGTAAACCGTTCACCTATATCACCAAAAGTGACGCTTCCTTTAGCCTGTGTGTACATTTTTCGTCTTGTAATTCTTGTCTGACGCTAGCTATGGTTTGCTGCTGAGCCAAGAACTCGAACGAGGCATTGCGGTTGACTGCTAGCCACAGCATCTTTAATTTGTAAGTACATATGACATATTCCTATAGGAATAAATCAGGTCCAGATACTTATGGTTATTTTGGGATGGAAAATTTAAAATGTAGTAGGACGGATCTTGAGGGGGATGACACCCACAGAAAAAAATTCTGAAGTCGCTTCTGGTTCCCGTAATAATTTTTCAGCTGAATATGCCCCATTCTTCAGCATGCCGGATAATTGGGGGTCCTGGGGGGAGGGGGCTCTTCTGGTCTGTTCTTGCGCCCCCCACCCCCGCAGGATCCCAAATATTCATACAAATATATACATAAGTATAGTTGAAAAAAGTGTGAACAAAAATAAATAAAACTTTTACCACGCGCCTTCGGCGCTCGGAATATCGGTTCTCTATCGACCTTCGATTGCCAGAAAAGGCTAGTTATAGGCTTAGACCCAGTAGTGTAACGAGGGGGGCGGGAGCTACATCGCCTAGGGGTGTAAAATTGGACAAAATAGTCAATTATATAATATGGAACAAACGAATTACATAAAATAAGAACCGGTAAGAGTGAGCTTTCCTATTTAAGAATTAATATACTGTACCAACACAGATAATACGAGTAGTTCCATGGTAAATAATTGTCCTAGGGTTAAATTTCTGTTGCCTCGACTTTCCCTATCCCAAAGCACTGAATTTGTCAAGAAAGTCTAGAACTGTCTGACCAATATATTACAACACAGTAATAATGCCAGGGTATGCAATGCAATGGGGCATGAATTATCAATAAATTTTTATTAAAAAACAAAACTATTTACCACCTAAAACAAACCTGAAGTTAGCAAGCATCGATAGAAAGGTTTCACTGAACAAATATCTTTTAGTAATTTTTCATGAAAATTGAGTATATTTTATTTTTATGCCCCCAGAACCGAACTATCAAGGGGCAAGTGCCCCATTGCGTTTTGTTTACATTAATAACCACTAGAATAAATAAATAAATAAGAACTTTTTGTTGTTTCTATTACTAAGCCAACCTAGTGGCGTTAGGGCTGGAAAGCCCTCTCTTGCACTCAACTTGGAAGGCCCGGGACCACCTGCTTTACATGCCCTCCGAAGCATGGCCCGAAAATGTAGCCAGTATGGGACTCGAACCAACAACCTTTTGGGTGAAAGTCAGAGTCCGTACCACTACGCTACATGTCTTGACAAATATTAATAAGAATATACAGTATGAGAATTTAAAGAAAATCGTTGCACCAAATTCCAAATTTCATCAACATCCACCGAGTAGTAAAATTTACAAAAGTTGACACAAACAGACGAAAAGACAGACAGACATTTTGTTAAAACCACTTTTTTTCGGTTCTTGGGGCCTCAAAACGTGTAAATGCACGAAGCATCACAAAACTTTCCTTATACTAACTTACGTATAATTAGGAAAGCAAAATACATAATAACATAAAACGGTACCGGTACGTAATGCAGTAATAAATAAATAAATCGTGACTTTTTGTTGTTCTATCAGGCTACTAAGCCAACCTAGCGGAGTTAGGGCTATAAAGCCCTCTCTTACACTCAACTAGGATGATCCGGAACCGCCTGCTTTACATGCCCTCGGAAGCATGGCCGGAAAATGTAGCCAGTGTGGGACTCGAACTAACAACCTTTCTGGTGAAAGTCGGTCTGTACGGTACAGAAAGCAAAACTAATATTTCACATCAATATTTTCAATTTTCCACTGGGAAAAATGTTACATCCACCCCTGGGAAAGGCTTCTACAAAGGCAAATCCGGGATTGGATGTATATTCAAGGATGGCATGATTATTGTCTTCTTGAAGTTCCAGCCGGCTGGCTGGTTGGCAGCAACAGGTGGCATCGATGCCTCCACTCCCCTCGATCCTGGCACGCCCTCTTCAGCTCCACGTATGTACTGGCCCCTACATCCTCCATCACTTG
Source organism: Psococerastis gibbosa (assembly GCA_963971405.1). Taxonomy (NCBI): domain Eukaryota; kingdom Metazoa; phylum Arthropoda; class Insecta; order Psocodea; family Psocidae; genus Psococerastis; species Psococerastis gibbosa. Next base: position 19,338,142 of record OZ020489.1, on the reverse strand, counting down.
CTGGTCGTAGTGGGCTTAAACTAGGTGTCCCGTTGTGAGGAAAATAATAAATGCATGTTAATGTATACATGTATGAGGCCAAGACCCCTCCCCCCTCCCCCTAGCCCACATTTTTTGTTCATATGGATAATAAAGACAATTTTATTTATTTTTATTTTATTTTTTGTCTTGCGCCTATTTATTTATTTAAATCCCCTGGGTCGGCCCACCTGTATGCAATTTTGATAGTTCTTCGCCCTTTCACTTGAGGCCTCGAAACCATTAAATAATGGTCTCAAGGAGAAGCCTATGTGGCTTTCGTAAAAAAATCAATCAAGTAAATTAAATTAAAATTACAACAACAAAAAACACCAAAAGTGTCCGCTTTCTGGACAATGACCCTATTGTGGGCTATTCCAACGCAAGCAAGTTCACTTATAAAATAATTAAGTATCGACTTTTTTTTGTTCTATTACTAAGCCAACCTAGCGGAGTTGGGGCTGTAAGCCCTCTCATTCACTCAACTAGGAAACCCCGGGACCGCCTTATAATGTAGATAGAAATCTAAATCGATCCACGAAACTAAATTCTAGCATTTGATCACAAATTATTTAGTAGATTCTAACCCCTCCCCCTTCTCCCCGAAAAATTTCTCTTTATATTTCCTATAATATCATTCCCAAGATTCATAATTTGCTACCCTATTTATATAGTACTAGTAGGCTATAAAGGAAAAGCACTCTGATGGTTGAGATTACAACGGATTTACACTTTTGGAGGTCCCAGGTCCCCCCAAAATTGGATTTTACTGCCTGTCAGGTCGCAAGGACGGGTCCATGACAGATTTTCGGAGGGAAAGTGTGTGCAGTCTACCAAGCCAAATTAATCCTTAGCGATTGTGCAAGTGGCGTGTTTGTTAGCGAAACAAGGCACATAAATTTACAGTGCATTACTCTCCCCCGGGGGAAAGATTTGAAAACATAAGGGCAAAATAGTGGGGTTTTACGCATTTTAACAGTGCAATAATGCTTATCCACATTAGCGAATTAAGGGGGCCCGGGGGTCTCCCCCGGAAAAAAAAAATTGAAAATATAAGGGCAAAATAGTGGCGTTTAACTATTTTTACAGCAGTAAAATTTATTATTTAAACATCGAAGACACATCCATGTTACCATACTATGTCCTATTTTATATAGTGTACGCTAATTCTTCTCGGAGGGGGGGGGGGACATGGCCCTCCCACTGGACACGCCACGGTGTCAGGGATTCTGTCTGGTCGTTGATTTGTGGACAAACAACTCGTAGGATTTTGATTAAATTCAGCTTCCCCCCCCCCCCCCCCGCGCCATTTCCTCATGGAGGGTCGGCGGCAGAGCTGCGGCGTTTCCAGACATTTCTGCATAGCATAGCCTATAGGTTCGCATTAGTCATATCTCGGGACATTTTTTTTTTACCCCCAAAAACCCTAAAAAAGACTGATAATTTTTTATTAAAAACTATTTCAACAATTTTTCTACATAGGCTACTTTAAGTTGTAGTAGGTATTCTACATTATAAATGTTAACAAAACCCACTAGGTTGCATCTCCCTTGTTACTTGATTTTGGAGACAAAAAATAAAAAAAGACTGCAGTAGTCTAACCTGTAGGAAAGGGGTTTGGGTCAAACATTAGGCCAAGGGTGGATTTTAGGGGGATCAGGGGGTCTGGACCCCCCCCCCCCCCAAATTAACTGAACTTACCCTAGATAATATGGGTTTACAGTGGGAATTAAAAATAATGATGTTTTTCAATGTTATAATCCACTGAATCGGCCCGCTGACCCCCCCCCCCCTAAATTGGAGGCAAAATCCGCCCTTGCATTAGGCCCAGGTATGAATTAGGCATATAACTATATAATATAATGCCCCGAAACTTTTCCTGTATAAAGTTAGTTATGCAACATCGCCATTGGTAGGCTGTTAGCGCTACGTAGTGGCAGTAATATGAAGCTGGCTGCTTGTCAGTTTGCGGGGAAGCACCGTATTCGAGTGTATAAATATAGTGCCAAGTATGCTTCTTTTTCATGAGTCTTAATGTGATGTAGTTGGGAATCCAGAAAGACAAAAATTTGTACAGCTATAAGAGAGATCCCTTATTTTTGGGTAAGCATAATCCTCTGGGAGCACTTAATTTTCTATAATAACCAATATAACATTAGGCTAACTAAAAGTAATGCTATCCCATACGAGTATATGAGGAGCCAATGCTATGTTAAAAAGTTTTCTAGGGAGCCACCGAAAGTTTTTCTTGAGAACCCGTGCATTAGGCGACCTACCTGTCAATTAAACGTACAATATATATTTAGATGACGGCCATTCGGATACGGTACCTAGCAAGCCCGGAGCCAATATTTTTTTTTTTTTTTTTTTTTTTTTTTTTGTGGCTGTGATCCTATCTAGTGTAATTGTTTTTCTTGAGAATTCCAATTGTATCTAGTGTATTATTTAGAGGTTATAAATGGTGTTACTCGTGTAGGTATATGATAGTATAGGCACATCAAACGTTAATTTATTGGCGGATTTACCTTCGGTGCGAACACAGGCTTATAAAATCTTGTGGCCTAAATTGTAATGTTAACATTACGACGGCTTAGTTGGTATGGAAATAATTTTGAATTTAACCCGAAGAGGGGGGCCCGGGGGGGGGAAATTTGAAAATATATAATTGCGAAATAGTGGGGTTTTACGCATTTCAACAGCAAAGTTTATAATTTACTGAGGAAGACATATTCATGTTACCGTACCGTGCTAGATTTATTTAATTCTCAAATTTTCATTTCGAGGGGGGGGGGGCAGCCCAATACTCCACTTGTCAATATTCCGTCATTTGTGCATCAATAATCGATGAGATGACATAGAGTAAAGCAAAAATCTCATTGAAGAAAAATTGACACGTCGACTAGGCGTGTATTCCACTTGTCATATTTTCTTCATTTGTGCCTTAAAAAATGATGAGATTTTTGTTTAAAGGAGACTATAATGCAAATACTTAACTTATCTATAATAAATTAAGTTAAAATGTGGTAGAGACTTATTATTGATGTTTACTCCCATATTATAACCTAATTTATAATAGATAAGTTAAGTATCTACATAATAGTCTCATTAAGACAAAAATCCCATCATTTTTTATTGCACAAATGAAGAAAATATGACAATTAGGCCATAGCCGCCTAAGATACTTCCAAATTCAAATACTGTGTCCCAGTGACGTCATGAGCAGTTGTAATTAGACTTGATGGCGAAGACTTTATCGTATTCCAGCGAACATGCCTGATTGCCTGCATCGCTCAGTCAGCTCACTCTAGTTCGCGGCAAACGTGGCCTTAAAGTTTTTAACTTTTCGATCTAGCCCAATTTTTAGTGTGCATTGTTCTTAAAGTGTGGTCATTCTTTAATTCCAACGCATTTAACTATTAAAAATAATTTGCCCCGTGGCCTTGTAGGTTAACTTGCAGTCTGCAGTAGCTTATACATAAATTAAAGCCCGATCAAATTTTCTAATTCACTTGGTAAGTTTTTAATATTTTACCTTGTCATGGCTTCCTTAATTTGAATCACTTAAATATATTCTATTGACCCTATAAAGTCTGCATAAGTCATCCTATCTGATCAACCTTGAGTAAGAAATAGTAGGCTATACGGTACGTGTGGACGTGCCTTGAACAAACGTAAGGAATCTTCCTCTGACTGACTAACTAACGACTGTTTTTTTTTTTTTTTTTTTTTTTTTTTTTTGTTCTGCAAGAGGGCGGGGTGTGTAGCGCAATGGCCTATCGTGTCCGAAGAAGTTCTAATACCGTATAAATTAATAACATTGCTAAAACCACTCATGGGGCAAGTCCCGCCTTTGGTGTCTTAATTTTTTCCAGTCTGAGTAAAAAAAAACAATACAAAATAATTTATAGCCAAATAGGCTACGCATAGTGTTTTCTTTTTTCTAAATTATTATAAAGCATTCACATGTACTTGGAAAATGGAAAATCTGGAATTTCTTTCCACCAGAAGGATTGAGTATTGAGTTAAATGTGTAATTTAGAAGCAATATGAGGGAAAATGCCTTACAATTATTTTAAAAAAAATCAAATATCTCATGAAATACCGATTGCAAAGCTGTCAAAAGTATCACATCCCGTAGAAAATTGTTTTAGTCATTTTAATATTATAATAAATTATATGTATCTTTCTAACACAGATTGGCCACAGTTATTAGGGCGTCCGGAGGAAGGAGTTCGGTAGGTGAGGCCTCATAATATCATGTACCAAAATGTAGAGGAGTAGCCTATTTCTTCGACTTTGCACAAAAAACACGAACAGCGGTCTCCAATTGCTACCTACCACAGTTCTTAATTTACGTCAACTGCTTGGGCGAGAAGGTCCAATTTTCTCTTTGGTCCAGCCGGACCGGGATCCTGTTTACACCCCCCGCTAATGGAAATTCTGGGTCCATGGGATAGTCTCCCCAGTAACTTCGTGCGGAAGTGATACAATACAATTTAGAACAAACTTACAAAAATCGCACAAATTCCACAAAATAAATAAAGTCTCAAGTCTGAAGATGGTGTCCACCACCGAATCAGCTGTCATATAAATTTTACTTAAGTTATTTTGTGGAATTTTAGCGATAGTTTTGTAATTTTGTTGTAAATTGAAATACTGGATCCCCGAATTTCCTGCTGGCTCCCCACTCACTGTTTGCAATATGCATCCGAGGAACCGGTATTGCAGGACCTAAAGGAAAATAGGACGGAATGTGCTGGATATATGCAATTTTCAGATATTATGCAATAGTATCTTACTAGCAATTAACTGCCAAAAAAAGCAGCTATCTATACCTAGTATGAAATCGTTATTTTTCTAGCCGCGTCAGTAGATAATGTTCAACTGTCCCAAAATAGTGCACCGGCAATGAACCTACTAGTACTATTATTTTGGCATTTTTAAGATATTAGGCTATTTGCGGTAAATGTCTCAATGGGACTCAAGAACTCTACCCGATATTTAATTGAATTTATCCGAATACCTGAAATCATATTACAGTGTATTGGGGGGGGGGACAAATCTTATTGCTTTCCAATTTATACGTAGTATGAGGAAAGCTTTGTGACAGTCGAAATTTTCGATTCCGAGATTTCAACGGATTTACACGTTTTAAGGTCCCAGGAACCCAAAAAAGTGGTTTTTACGAAATGTCCGTCTGTCGTTCGGTCGTTCTGTCTGTCTGTGCGTCGATTTCCGGGCAAACTACTCGGTCGATTTTGATGAAATTCGGCATGTAAGTTCATAAAAATCATACCTCGGAAAAAAAAAATTTTATTTGGGGCTAACTTAATTTGGGGGGTCTTATTCTCAAAAAACTCCAAAAAAAGACTAAAAAAAAAAATTACTCAAAAACAGCTCCAACGATTTCTTTTAAATTCACATATTTTGTAGTCGTTATTAATGTTAACGAAATGCGGGGTCGCTTGCCCCTTGATAGGTTGCTTCTGGGGGTAAAAAAATAAAAATAACTAAATTTTAATGAAAAATGACTAAAAAATAATTTTTCTGCGAAACCTTTCTATCGATGATTTATACCTTCAGGTATGTTTTAGGTGTTAAATTGAGTAACGAAACCGGACAGGTTGCTTTCCCAGAAAAGTATTTGGTTTAGTAAAAAAAAATGTTTTTTTGAAATAATGATAGAAAATTCACGCTCAAATGCATTGCGTGCCCTGCCAGTATTGCTGTGTGGTAATGTGTTAGTCTGACCTATCTAGAATTTATCTCATTTCCAGTGACGTCAGGTGGACCCCCCCCCTCCCCCCCCCCCCCGAGATATCGGAAATTTAACCATAGGAAACTTATTTACCATAAAATTACTCATTTTCTCTATCTACTAATTTTGATAAATTGGAAAGCATGTTCGAGTAAACTCGGACCGGTTCTTTTGAACGTGGGCACCCTGCGGTCACGGCTATATGCCTATAAAGATGATTAAGGCGCTTATTCCACCTACGTCAATAGTCAATAGTAAATGTGGTATTGACGGACGTGGTAGCAGACATTTATAGACTGTCTTTAATGTCTGTTACCACGTCAATACCACATTTACTATTGACTAATGACGTAGGTGGAATAAGCGCCAAAGGCATTACTACCTCAGAACTTTGTAGAAACACAATATATTAAAGTGTGACGTGGGCTAGCGTTAGGGACCCTATTTCTATTGGACAAAATTGCGACCGGTTTTTTTTTCATCGGGTATGATTTGCTATAATTATAGTACATGGGTATGAAACAGCTGGTTGCACGCGTTACCTATCTCGTCCCGGTTCCTAAACCTTATTGCATTATCGCGAGAGTATTTTGATTAGCCTATGAAATTAGGTGATTCCAATCAATAGAGTTCTCTTTCTTTTCCTTAATTATGCTCCTTGCCTCAAAAACATGTAAATCTAACATAATAATTTCATAGGCCTAAAATACTCTATAGCCACAATAATTATCATTTAATAATTATAAATTATAGTAAGGTTGTCAATCTTATTACAAAATAAGCATTTTCCAAATATTCCTCGCGTGTAATTCCATTTTGAATAGGCTAGACCGGAAATACTCTTTCATGACGTGGTATAAATAAATAAATAAATATTGACTTTCTGTTGTATTACTAAGCCAATCTAGCGGAGTTGCCCTCTCATACACTCAACTTTACATGCCCCCCGCAGCATGTCCCGAAAATGTAGCAAGTATGGGACTCGAACCAACAACCTTTCGGGTGAATGTCGGAATCTGTACCACTACTCTACATGTCCTGTATGGGGCGTAGTCTAAAATTTTCCGATTTTTATCTTGGAATGCCAAGGGTTAACGTTCTTCGCTATGGTCGAAATTCGGAGTACCATCATGCTACCTATTATAGTAGCCTACCCTAACAGCACGACGTTACCTGTCGAAATATCGAGACTCTATGAACCAAATCAAATCAAGAGGAATGCTTTAAAAATAGACTAGCCTACTGTTTAGCTGAACCGGAATTGTGAGATATTACTAAATTAGCATATAAAATGGACCTTGCTTGAGTTGCGGGTAGGATTTTTAGGGAGAATCATCTACCTATTGAGATGGCGACCAATATTCGACTTTCGGAAAATTTCTTCACAACCTTTCATTTTATGACCCCCTGAGTCTAAAACCACCCTCCGTTCAAAATGTTATATATATGAATGTATACAGTATATGTATATTTAATAGGAAACACTCTTACTTCCGTAAATATTATCCGATTTTGATGAAGCTTGGCACAAAAATTGATCATACAAATGCCTTGATCGAGTTCGTTAACCAGCTAGATCCACTATTTAGTTACAAGATGGCGGCCGATTGAAACCTTATATAATTCATATCTCAGTTAATATTGGTTGCAGAGGAATGAATTAAAATCTGACTGAAAGTCCGTATTATTATCTACGATAATGGTAATCACCTCTTTTTACGACAAATCAACCATTTTAAGATGGCATCCAGTCAAAGGGAAAATAATTTTATAAATAAAAGTTCATAGTCGGCATTGTGGTTCGAAATTGGGAACACAAGAGTGTTTTGTGTGTTGATGTTGTGGTCGGGAAAATAATGAAGTATTTTTTATTTGTTATTACATACAAGGTAGCGTAGAGGAAATGCAGGGTTTGCGGAATCTCCCTACTCCTGATCGGCCAGAGCCGAAAGGGATTTTTTAAGTATAGTGCCGTGATGGGCATTGACATCCCCCAATTTGATGGGTATGGATCAGAAGTAATGTAAGTTATTGTACATATTATTGGAGGAGTCTATTTCAGGCGTAGGTTGCTTATAATTATAAGAACCTGTCCGAGTTTACTCGAACATGCTTTCCAATTTATCAATTAGTAGGGAGAGAAAATGAATAATTCATGGTAAATAATTTTCCTATGGTTAAATTTCGGATATCTCGGGGGGGGGGGGGGGGGGTGTCCACCTGACGTCACTGGAGGTGAGGTAGCCTCAATATATTTATTCAGCGTGAAGTTTCTATCATTTTTTCAAAAAAAAAAATTTTTTGCGCAAAAGCAAATAGGTTTTTGGGAAAGCAAACTGTCCGGTTTCTTTACTCAACTTAACACCTAAAACATAGAAATCATCGATAGAAAAGTTTCGCAGAAATATTATTTTTTAGTCATTTTTCATTAAAATTAAGTAATTTTTATTTTTTTACCCCCAGAAGCAAACTATCAAGGGGTAAGCGACCCCACGCATTTTATCAACATTAAGAAGGACTAGAATATATGTGAATTTAAAAGAAATCGTTGGAGCCGTTTTTGAGAAATAATTTTTTTAGACGTTTTTTTGAGAATAAAACCCCCCCAAATTTAGTTAGCCCAAAAGAAAAATGAAAATGGTCCCGAGGTATGATTTTTTTGGACCTACATGCCAAATTTTACTCAAATCCACCGATTAGTTTGCCCGGAAATCGACGAACAGACAGACCGACAGACAGACATTTCGTAAAAAACACTTTTTTGGGTTCCTGGGACCCCAAAACGTGTAAATCCGTTGAAATATCGGAATCGAAAATTTCGACCGTCACAAAGCTTTCCTTATACTACGTATAAATTGGAAAGCAATAATAATATTATAATAGCGTCTTTATTGAAAAAATAAATAAAGAGAGATACAGCTAGATTAGGGCCCTCTCTTACACCTAACTGTACATATCAACGATAGCTTAATTGAAATATTTGTATACTTATAATAAATATATATAATATACTACATTACAATATATATAATATATAATAAATATATATAATAAACTACATTCATACTGAATATCAGCCATACCTTCTGCGTTGCTTCTGTCTTTAAGGAAACTTTGAGCAAAACAAAATAGTTCAGACCGAATGAGGAACCAGTAGCGAAGTACCTTACGAAACTCCTTCAGGTACATATAGGGGATAATGAGTCGTTCATCAAGGATTCTACGCACTTCATCGAAAAACTGAAAACCATCCGCCTGGAACCTGATGATATACTGGTAAGCTTTGATGTCGTGTCACTCTTCACAATGGTACCCATCAAGGAAACTGTGGAGTTGATAAAAGAAAAATTCACGGATGACATTGCTGCTTTGTTCCACCATGTGCTGACAACGACGTATTTTCAATGGAATTCGACCTTCTATGAACAATTGGATGGAGTCGCGATGGGCAGCCCAATCAGTCCAGTAGTCGCTAACTTCTACATGGAGTTCTTTGAAAATACAGCTTTGAACTCAGCCCCTCTACAGCCGAAATGTTGGTTCCGGTATGTTGATGACACCTTCGTGGTATGGAGTCATGGCCAAAAGAACCTGGAGAATTTCCTGAATCATATAAACTCGATCCATGCAAACATCCAATTCACGATGGAACAGGAAAACAATGGTCGGTTGGCTTTTCTTGATGTGTTGGTAACGAAGAAAGAAGACGGAACTCTGGGCCACACAGTGTATCGAAAACCGACCCACACGGATAGATACTTGAACAAGAATTCTAACCATCATCCGAGCCAAAAACGAGCCATGATAAAGACACTCATCCACCGTGCCAACAGGATCTGCGAACCAACATTTCTTCAACGGGAACTCAAGCACTTAGACACGGCACTGCAATCGAATGGATACAGCGCACGAGAAATAGCCCGCGCCATCCGACCCCGCATGAATAGATCCGCTCGGCAAGACGCACCCCCAAGTACTACTGGCCTACTCTGCCTTCCATTCATCAAGGGAGTCTCAGACCGTATAGGTAAACTCTTCTTACGGCACAATGTGAAGACTATTTACAAGCCTACGAGTAAATTAAATAGTTTGTACAGATCAGCCAAAGATAGCCGGGACCCGATGACGTCAGCAGGTGTTTACAGGATTCCGTGTTCGTGTGGAGAAGTCTATATAGGTACTACGAAACGAAGCTTAAAAACCAGGATTGATGAACATAAACGAAACTGCCGTCTTCTACAGTCGGAGAAGTCTGCAATCGCTGAGCATGTTCTAACACAAACCGGTCACATAATACAATTTCAAGATGCTACAGTACTTTCTACAACTTCTTCATACCACCCTCGGTTACACAGAGAGGCTATAGAGATCCACAAGCACCCGCATAACTTCAATAGGAAAGAAGAAGGATTAAAGGTCAATAGAATTTGGTATCCAGCCTTAAAGAAGACTACAGCAAAGAAACTGGGGTCATCATCCGGAAATCAGGTTGAGGTAGTAGGGAGCCAATCAGGAGCGAGGATGACTCCGCCTCCACCCCCCACCACCCCGCATCTTAGTATAAATTTCAGAGCACAACCTCCTGCCCTCACAGTCGCTGCTGAGCCTCCGAGATACAATCTTAGAAGTCTACGCAGTTCCACTGAAGATGTCGACCGCAGATGTTGACGAAACGTTTGGAAGTTCTCTTTCACTTCGACCACGGCCCATCAGCCCGGATTCTACTGGTTCCTCATTCGACTCCGGCCGTGAAAGCCTTTGCAGTTATATAGTTCAGACCGAAATTAGATGATATAGAAAAACTGAGCTTTGCGGGATTTGAACCCACGATCTACGCCTAACAGGGGCGTTGTCTTAACCGCTGGACCACAAGCCCTTTAATGTTAGTGCTATATATACAGTATATATATACCATATAATACTGCAGTATAATGTTTAAAATAGTTGAGAGAGATACTCATCATACAGCGGACTGTGGGGTTTCTTAAAGTGTGTGTCACGCTGTCACTTTAGATTTTTATGGGTTAGTTTTACCTCTGTGTTAGTTAACCTTATCTGTTCGTGCTACCGCTGCTGGACCCCTGTCCGCAGCATCTTCTCCCTGGGCCTCCGGGGAAAACTCAATTCTTCGGGGAATTTTTAATAGTAGTAGTAGTAGTATGGTTGTACACAGTCCCAGGCCACGGTGTGAGCCCATAGGACAGGGGACCTCCTGATTATAGTGGATTCCGAACCACTTGGGAAACACAGTGAAGTCACACGATTAGTTCGGAGGTGACCAGGACAAGTCCTACCATGTTTCCCTACCGTCACTGTGCACACTACCAAGTTATCTGCATCTTTGAACCTGCTCTGGTCCGCTGGATTCAACTTGGTAAGGCGGCCGGGAATTTTTAATAGTTAAATTGTTAATTATTGATATTTAACAAACTGTAGTGATTTCCCCTTATTGGCACTAGTTACGGTATTTGTCCTCCCTACCCTGGACGATGATCCTGCATTCGTTCCTTATTTGTAGGCTGGTGTTGCATTGGGCAACGACTTATTCCTTGAATAGTATCAACTAGGAGAGTCAGGACAAATTTAAATTGTAAAAACTACCACGACAGCCATCGCTTTGAGAAGATAAGCTGGCCACAGAGCATCCGTTCTGCTGGGATAGTTTATCGAGATCTCAGCAAAACTATATAATGGTCTTCGTCCGCTATATTCGCTAGGCTATCATATGCACTGACTATGATCATTCCTTAGTAGCCATTTACTTGTCTTGTTCGGATATGGGAGCCATTTTTTGTAACCTTGTCGCATGCTGAGACCAAATTTAGGCTAATAATTTTTTACAATGGGAAACACACTACCCGACCGCAATAGGATGGCACTTGGAACACTTATAAAAATCGAATAAACAAAGTGTTCCAAGTGCCATTCTATCGTGATCGGGTATCAGTAGTATCACTTATTTCAATTGATGTTCTAAAATTAGAACAACAAAGTTCTGGCATGTTTAGCTCATACGACAATCCATTTAATGAAAATGTAGCATAGCCTATTTAGCTGAAAGATTAATGTGTTAAAATAAGCTGTTAGAAATAGTAAAATTGGCTTTAAAATGCCTTCGTTATAGAGACGAATTAAGTGTACATAATACTGTAGTAACAATTTCATTTTTAGAAAATATAATCGTGAATAATATACTGGACTTGTAGAGTAGTGGAACGGACTCTGACTTTCACCCGAAAGGTTGTTGGTTCGAGTCCTACACTAGTTACATTTTCTGGCCGTGCTTCGGAGGGCATGTCAAGCAGGCGGTTCCGGGCTTTCCTAGTTGAGTGTAAGAGAGGGCTTTATTGCCCTAACTCCTCTAGGCTGGCTTAGTAATAGAACAAAAAGTCATTATTTCTTTTTTTCTTTCTTTCTTTCTTTGCTGTAATTGTATTGTAATTGTAATTGCTGTATATTGGTATTTTAGAATATTGTACATTTGGTTGGTCGCCGTAGTAGTATGAACGGATTTTGAATTCACGTAACAAGTTTGTCCTGCGGGCCTACTATGCTTTTTAGTATTAACTTATTCTTGGTTAGAAATGTAAATGTAAAATGAGAAAATTAGAAATGTAAATGTTGAACAGCACTTTCTTCTTTTTGTTCTGGCTCTACATAAATTGATAGGCTTTGGCCTGCTCGACAACACTCCTCCAGTGAAGTCATCTCGGTTTAGCACAATGCTCCAGCGTTTTCCAGGACGTCCCGCCAGTGTCTTCCTGTCATGCTTGCTTTGTACATCTTTTTCGGCATGCGGTCGTCTGATATTCTTACAGCCTGAATAGTACTTTCCATTCTAAAATTATCTTGTTTACATTTTTAATTATTTTAAATAATCGCCATAGTTAGCATGTAACGAGGGTATACTTGGCAGATTTGCGAGAACAGAGCTACCTGTATACTGTAAGTAGTGACGTTCATCAGATTGGGTGTTAAGCCCTCGCGGACGTTGAGAGGGCGGCACAACTCTGGTATCCCTGTACTGGCACTTAGCGCAGCCGCCGTGACGAATGGCTAAAATGCCGAGAGCGGGCATTGGAAGTAAGTAGATTGGATGTCACCGTGGTGACGATCGCTATAGTTACCCCCTACTCGGCAACTCGGGGGTTCTCTATAGTTACCTCCTACTCCTACATCGACAACAATATCTGTCATTTTAAAGTGTAATTCTTGGTTTTTACAGAATCCATGATGATTGACAACTGACGGTAGTGTTGCTTCGGTCTACCCTGTCCTGTTCTTTTGCCGCTGCCGCTGCTTGTAGAAAGTTTCAAAGCAAAATCATGTACTCCAACACGTTTGAAGATCTTTTCGTTGAAGACAGAACTGCAGTCGACCAAGTAAGAGTTTTTGCAAAATAAAGTAAAATAGAACATTAAATATCGGTAGTGGAAATTTGACCCCTACCCGCCTTCAAAGTTTTTACAGCATTATTATTTCATAATAACAGAAAAAATCCCTTTCGGCTCTGGCCGATCAGGTGTAAGGAGATTTCATAGAAGCGATTTCTCATTCCCTTATAAATAATAGCATTTCACAGCATTATTATTTCTAAATTCCCCACAATAATCGAAAAAATTGAGGAGGATATTTCATTATTAAACTAGTATACTAGAACATTTTTGGTCGGCCGCCATCTATAAACAAAATGGCGGATCCAGTTGGTTAACAAACTCGATGAAGACATTTGTATGATACAATTTTATGCCAAGTTCGAAGTTTCATCAAAATCAGATAATATCTACGGAAGTTAAAGTGTTTCCGGTGTTGACTTACCATTGAAGGACATGGTTGTCTTTGCTAACAAGCTTAAGCTGCTGTTTTTCAACACGTTATTAATTGGCAATGATCACAATGTCAATGGTTGAGGTACACTGATGTGATCCCAATAATTATCCTCTTTAAAGAGGTTCCCCAGACCTATGTCAGCTCAACTCTTTAAATAATAATAATTATACAATAAAAATACAGTGTTTCCTAAAATCGATATACATACTCGTACATACAGTATACTTACATTGAACGGGGGCGGAGGGGGGTGGTGGTTTTAGGCTCAGGGAGCCATGAAATGAAAAGTTGTGAAGACATTTTCTGGAAGTCGAACATATGTTGCCGTCTCAATAGGTACATGAATCTCCCTTAAAAAACATGCCACTATTAATCTCCTACATAAAGTTTGTTATATTATAACCTAAACCCCGGTACGGTAACATACAGTACATGCTAGTGATCTGCTGGGATTATTGCTCGGTGAAGGGAAGATAAACAGATACTTCTGTTTAACATCAATCATAAGATATTTCGTTTTTGTGTCTTTTTCTTCTTCAAGTTACAGCCGGCGAGGTTGGCAGCAACATGTGGCATTGATGCCTCCACTCCCCTCGATCCTGGCACGCCCTCTTCAGCTCCACGTATGTATTGGCCCCTACATCCTTCATAACTTGCTGCAGATGCTCTTTACTCGGGCGCCCCCTAGGTCGGTTGACGCCTTTTATTGGTCCCTCTATGATGCAGCCTACGATGTTCTCGTGTCGAAGCAAATGTCCAATCCATTGAGCTCTTCTTTTACTTATCGATGCACCCAGAATTTTTATTTCGCTTACTCTGGTTAGAACGTCCTCATTTGTAACATGGGCTTGCAAGGTGTCTTAGGCACATGCCTATAATGCTACTAATTCTACAAAAACTCGATTCGCACCGTATTGGCGTTATATCGACCGGATGATCTGTCATGCTAAGGCGCCCAGTCCATTGACCGGCTAGGGCTATTTCCAAAAACAGTGACGTGGTAGCAGACATTCAAGACTTAGGTTGCGTTTCCACCGATCTCGCATTGCAGAATGCAAATGACATTGACGGAAATTAGAATTTTTCTTTTTATAGAAATCTATTAAAATGCTTGTACTTAACATATCCCATGACGCCATTTTTTAATTTTAGTTTGTTTGTTTGTGATTTTACTGTATGATCATTGATCAATTTTAACTATGGCATAGAGGAAAATAAACATTTCCGTCAATTCTGCAATGCGAGGTCGGTGGAAACGCCACCTAAGTCTTGAATGTCTGCTACCACGTCACCGTTTTTGGAAATAGCCCTAGCCGGTCGATAGAATGGGCACCTAATGCCAACGAAAGCGCGAATGAGATTGCGCCTAACAACTTTTAAATTATTCTAGCCAGTCCCCTACGGCCAATCGCATCGCACTGGGCCACTACCGTATACATAATGTACTTGTATACACAAGCAGTTGCTCCGTAGTTTCGAGTTGAAGTTTCCGCCATGATCTTGAGTAGGGAAAACCTGATGTCTTCCAGCACGAGACTGAGAAGCCTATAGCATTTTAATTATCCTGGATGATGCTACTCTCTTGCTGTTCTTTTCTCGGTAACATTGTATACATGGGGTTCCAGACCACCTGCGGCCCGTTCATGGCGATTTGGGTTTATTTTTTAATACCGCGGTAGTAAGGTATCACGTGACGGTGTTAAAATATGCGCGGGAAATTGAAATTAATAAATTATTAGAATACAAGAGAATGGTCGGATTGTTTAATAATTGAAGGAAATGCTAATAAAAATTTAAATGTGCCGGTAGAATTTTGAAATATAATAAGAATTTTAATTAATGTGTCTACATCTGAGGGAGAAAAAATTGAAAACTCACCAAAAATATCAATTTTAATTTCCCGCACATTATGCACTGATTTGTTTAAAAAAATGGAATAACCCCCGGCATTATAATAATAACAAATCGTCATGATCGGGTTTTGATATGCTGTAAAACATATGATAACAAAGTCGTGGTCAAACTATATGTATATAGAATTTAATAGTTGTTGGGGGGTGAGAAACCGGGACGGATCAAGGCTATTTGGAGGGAGGGGGTAGTTGTGGGTCAAAATAAATGAATAAACTTATGTAGTATCGTTTAAATTATAACGTAATAAATGTATTAACAACAACTTACTAATTTATATTTAGGGGGGGGGGGCAGCTACCCCCTAATATTTAATTCTGTCCACGATTTTGTTATCATACTTTTAACCGCATTTCAAAATTCCTCGTAATATTAATAACCAAAATAAATGGGATGTCCAGGTGGTCTGGAACACCCTGTATACGCGCTATATGACAGAGGAAAGATTTCACTTTATCAGTTTGCGAGGAATTGAGAAGGGGGTATTAGTAGATAGTAGGTGGACTGTTTTATTTGTAATCTTATGTTTGCGATGGTTTTGATTATCAGTATTGGCTATAGGTGAACATTTATCACTATTTATCAATGAATGTATGAATGAATGTGTTTTTGATCATATTGACGACAACAGATTACAATTAAATTGATACATAGAGGGCCTTAGACCTTATAATACTCTAGACATGCCATGTTAGAATTTCCGAGGGACCAACATAAAATGACGCCCCACACTGGCAAAAGCAGCTGTAGGCCTATATACTGTATATAGGGGCTCGAACCTATTATTTTCAAGTTTGGTTTAGTTAATTAATTAATTGGAGTGAGAGAAATTTTTTAACTTGGGTAAAACTTATTTAACATTCAAATATTCAATTTTAAACTTTTAACGATCAGGAAGTCCGTTATTTTTTCAAAATCAAACTAGTCACTTGGGTGACCAGGTTACCTAGCAACAAAGCTAGGTAACTGGTGAAAAAATAAATCTTTGGCTAGCGGGTGACGTCATTTATGTTGGTGCCCAACTTTCTCATGCAGTGCATCTAGAGTGCCGTATTATACAATATGGTCTAAGCTTAGAGCTTTGACTTCCAAATATTTTGTAAACAACTAGTCATGTTGATGAAATTAATTAATTAATTCTACAGTGGTAATGCATAGATTTTTATAATAATACTAGATAACGAACTCCCCTACATATTTTGAAGCCAGCCGCCATTACTATAAGTGGATAGAAAACGTTGTTTACATTCATTAACACCTTGCGTTCTTATGAGATTTCCTAACATTTTCTGTGAAAATTACGTTCAAAAGTTCAATCTCTCAGTTTATTTTCACTGGATTTTGATCAATAGTTTCATAAAAGACAATATTAACTGAATTTAAATCAAAATAAAATTTATTTCGTCGAGAAGTACTCATTTGATAACAGGTACTTTGCGTTCTTTCCGTTCTTTCTATCCACTTATAGCAATGGCGGATGGCTTCACAACACTCCATACAGAGACCATGGGAGTTCGATATCTAATATTATTATTAAAATCTATGTGGTAATGTTACTAAATTGATCCTAGAAAAAATTCTGGTATAGGTCTAGTTAAGCTACCCTGAGGTTCAACAATTCGGATGAAATTGCATATAAAAGTGGAAGGCAAACGTCTCATTAGCAAAATCAAGGATTGTTTTATTTGCTTGCCTCTGATATATGCTCCTTCCATAAAATTTGTCATAAGCAAATAAGCAATAAGTGCCTATGCCTGCCACTGCAAAAAAAAATATGTAGCAGGCTGTAATTAAATACCGTATCTATGTTTCGCCCACCTTTAATTATTTCCGACATGATGGGTTTCTCTTAAGCTAAATAAACGATACATAATCAAATGTATAGCTTAACTAGGCTTTACCAAAATTCTTATAAAAAATATACTTCAGCTTTCTAAAAAAGCTGACTATTAACTTAACTGATTTACTTGTCAAAATGACTTGGTATCTACAGCAAGTGATGGAAGACGTAGGGGCCAACACAAACGTGGAGCTGAAGAGGGCGTGCCAGGATCGAGGGGAGTGGAGGCATCGATGCCAAATGTTGCTGCCAACCAGCCAGCCGGCTGTAACGTGAAGAAGAAGAAGAAGACTTTGTATCAAGTTCTGAAAATATTTTGAAATCTCTTCCTTGAGCTAGGGTGAAACGTAAACACATTTGTTTTTATTTTAATGTAGCCAATCGGTACGACTTAATTTCCGTTGACCTATAGATCAAAGTTTTCATTCAAAATGTTTCAATTTTAATAAATTAATACGGAGATAACATATGAAATTATAATATTGACGACTTATTTTTAAATTTGTGTGGGAATACCCAAGCGCCCTCTAGTGGCCAAAATATGAACTGTTGGACTGATATTGTATTTTGTAGCTCCGATCCAGTCATTTCATTAAAATAGCACACAAAGCTCTGAAATATTTTGTCCTATAATGAGCATAGGGGTTGGCAGTCTGTTTATTTCAATTACCAGGCCAGGCCTTCTCTACAGACTTCGTTTGTTTCACGTTATGCACGTGCCACTTTAGTAAAGGGTTATTGGTCCTGGAATTTGACTTAGCCTATGTGACCTCTGACTGCTCTCTTGTCTCTTTGATAGTATGTCCATGATCTCCATGAGTGTTGCTGAGTAGTGAGAATAATATTCTTCTCTGGCTACATTGTATGATGGGACAGATGGGGAGAGAATCTCGATAGCTTCTGCCAATTTTGTGTCAAAATCATTAGAAAATTGGTATAATCTAGAAGTATAAGATCTAGAACTAGAATCTAGCCCCTTTTAGTCTTTTATGAATTTGTAATATTTATTTTGACTTCTTTAGTTTGATTGTTGAATGAGAAATGGAAATGAAACATTAGAATATGAAAAAATAAAATCTGAGGAACCTTTCTATCAATGTCTTCTAACTTCAGGCATGTTCCAGAGTATAACAAAACAGAATAGGTTGTTTTCCCAATTATGGTTTTGATTTTGAAGAAAAAATATTTTTTATAAGTTAGATATTATGCATTGCATACCATAACATTATTATTGTATTTGTGTTGCATTATATTATTGGCCTGCCCATTCTATGCTATACAGTAACTGTCCCATCGATCAGTCTAGTGCTTTATATAGGATAAGAAAAATCTATTGGCAGCCGATATTTAACCATGGGACAATTATTTAAGATGGCACTATTACGAGGGTTGTTTCTTTTTAAACCTCCGATAGGCTATAAATAAAAGAAAAGTTTATATAAAACAATAATTTTATGAACAAAAATTGATACACTTACCGTTACTTTTCGACATAATCACCGAAGAGATTGAATCATTTGTCATATCAGATTCTGTGGACAAGCTTTTCTCTACCCTCTACTAAGAAAGTTGCATGAATTCAAATAGGCCTTGACGTTGCTTTAAAGGTCCTTATTGGTTTGAAAGCGCTTCCAGCCAAGCCACGTCTTCTGTTCAGGAAAAAGATTAAAGTGAAAGCAAATTTCATCTTTTTTCCTGAACTGAAGACGTGGCTTGGTGGGAAGCGCTTTCAAACCAACGCCCAAGGACTACTGGAATTCATTTTCATTGAATTCAGTTTAGGAAAAAATGAAAGTGAAAGCGAATTTAATCTTTTTCCTGAACTGAAGACCTGGCTTGTTGGGAAGCGCTTTCAAACCAATAAGGACCTTCAAACCAACGTCAAGGCCTACTTGAATTCATTGGCGGCAACTTTCTTTGTAGAAGGTAGAGAAAAGCTTGTCCACAGATATGACAAATGTCTCAATATCTTCGGTGATTATGTCGAAAAGTAACCGTAAGTGTATCAATCATTTGGTAATAAAATTATTGTTTTATATGAACTTGTCTTTTATTTATAATGTAGCCTATCGGAGGTTGAAAAAAAATGACCCTCGTACTTTTACTAATTGACAAATAGGAAAACACGTACCGGTTCTTTTTCATTGTGAGAATAGACTAAAAAATGGCGCCCCTTTCCGAATAATGCAATTAGGTACTTCAGATGCTAGGGTTACTACACTACAGTACCTTAAACTGTACACATATTGTGTAAATCAAGGATTTTTTCACATAGGCCATGGATTTCGATTTTTCCCATAATGTATCATTTTTAATCGTAGGCTATAGTGTTTTAATAGGCTTGGCTTTTTATAATTTAGCCTACTTTTAACCGATAGTTTATGTAAAATTTGATCTAATTCAGAAAATCCCTTTCGGCTCTGCCCGATCAGATGTAGGGAGATTCCGCAGACCCTGCTTTTCCTCTACGCTATGTACCCATGTAATAAAAAATAAAAATGGCTGCATTATTTTCATATTAACATCAACACACAAAACACTCTTGTGTTCCAAATTTCGAACCACAATGACGACTATGAACTTTTACTTATGAAATTATTTTCACGTTAACTGGATGCCATCTTGTTATCGTTGATTTGTAATAAAAAGGGTTTATTACCATTATCGCAGATAATAATACTGACTTTCAGTCAGATTTTATTTCATTCCTCTGTGACCAATATTAACTGAGTCATGAATTATATAAGGTTTCAATCGGCCGCCATCTTGTAACTAAATAGTGGATCTAGCTGATGTTACGCCCTAGGCCTAACACAAGAGCATGCGCTCTTCTTGGCCTAGGCTCAGGGCTGAGGACAGACGACAAACCTCCATTGTGTAAAATAAATGTTATATCTGTCGTCACGTATGTCCTTAGCCATAATGTATAAATCACGAACCACGAACCGGGTTCGAAGAATCATAGAGTCCAGAGTGAGAACTACGGAGACAGAACTGATTCACCATGTGAATTGATACACTGTGCAAGTAGGAGTAACTTCCTATAAGAGTAAGTACGTTATCATGTAACTAAGTTGCCTTGCCGCCCCCCCCCCCCAATTCATTATGTTGTCCCTTGTCCTTTAAGTGCTTAAGTTGTCCCTAAGTTATTATGTGGTATTAATGTTAAGTGTATTAATATAATATAAGGTATTTGGTACCATCCTATGAGCTTATATATAATTCCCCTCTCATAAGTCCACTCTGAATACTCTAATCTATAGAAGGTCCCAATTAGTGCTACTCGGAGTGTGACAGCTGATTAACAAACTCGATCAAGACATTTGTATCATCAAAATCGGATAAAATTTACGGAAGTTGGAGTGTTTCCTAAAATCTATATATAGGTACATACATATATAACATTTTGAACTGAGGGTGGTTTTAGACTCAGGGGGTCATGAAAAGAAAAGTAGTGATGAAATTTTCCGGAAGTCGAACATTGGTCGCCATCTCAATAGGTAGATGAATCTGCCTAAAACGGATAGTGGGAGGTCCAAATGGCCGTACCGGACTTATTAGTACATTAATATTATTGCATAATTTAACATTAATTATTATTTCAGAGATTTTACGACATTGCTGCACACGACGACATGATACGCTGTTTCACTGGAGAACAAGTTACGATGCATCCCGAAACTCTGCGGGTTCAGCCGCTTCATCAGGATTTCCATCGCGTCCGGCCTGAAAGCACTACTCTCAAACAGTTAATCTTTAATACCGACACCGAAGAAGGTTTGTGTATTTTTTAGTTTTGGCCTATAAACTGGGTAAAATGTGTTTGTGGGACAAAACAATCTCAATGGTTGTTAAATATTATATGTAGTATTATTATATTTATTTTATATTTATTATTATATTTTATTTTATTTTATTTATTTATTATTCAGCTCAGATCATCATGCTGGTAGCTCAGTAGAATGGTACACAAAAAATCAACGAGAATATAGTTATGTAGAGGTACTGCAGTAACTTATGCAAGCACAACGGTTCTCGTGCGAATCCTTCGCTAGGAATAATTGGAATGCAACTATCAACGCATTAGATATCCCTCTGATAGCAAAATTGAATAGCATATCGCTACTTCGGAAGAAAAAATTCAAAAATTCTGGATTTTGACTTAATATCAATAACTTAATAACGCTAATGTAGTGTGCATTTTTTTTTCGCGCGATGGCAGTTATGGTGTTTTCTATTTGGCGGGAACTGTCAGGTAAATCATTATAAAAAAGACTTCAATTTCTGTATATTGAAAGATTTAGTTGTGACCTTTTTCTTCCAAAGTAGCATATGATGTTATCCACTACAGGATGCAATGCTATTTAGTTTAGATATTGGCTAACATATATTATTATTTTTTTATTTTAGTCTTTTCAGACGATAACAATACAGAAAATACCATTATCGGAATGAGGAAATTGGGAGTAGCCTATAAGTTATCTATGCTGTCAAGCAACCTTTTTTATAAGGTTATATACAGTATATATATGCGATTGGATGCACATGCTAATTGTAATGTAAGGAATTGGACATCGGCAAAGACTATAGCTTTCCTAAAAATATGTTATATTTCGAAACCGTACCAACTGTGGCACTAATAGCATTTAATGAGTTAGTTCTTTGTTTAGTGTAAATAAGTAGTCCGCCTAAAGTTTGACGCAGGGAGTTCGAATATTCGATACATAACAAATAGTTTACTTTTTCTTCTTAAATGCTCAAATTAACAACTCTATAGAAAAATGGTCCATGTCGGAAAACATCTACAGATCTTCGTAATCATTTAGTCGCTGATTCATATACTTCCTATTCTGGGCTTGCTTTTCAGTTTTCTTTATCTTCAAAATCATTTCTTGATGTGAGGAGTTCAGCCACGTAAGGAAGTAGCAATTGAACATGCAAACTAAGTGAATTATTTTTGTAATTACGGTACATATTTTTATTGAAGTATTCCTTTTTTTTACTATAGAACCAGAGACATGGCGAAACAAAGCCAAAATGGAGTGGACAGAGAGTGATGTTCTTCACTGGATAGCCGATGTTGCAAATAAAGAACATTTCCCTTGTGAGGCCGTTAATGCGTCGGACCTGAAAGTTGACGGCCTTACCCTTCTCAGATTCACAAGAGAAGACTTTATAAACAGGGATCCTAACTACGGCGTTCAACTGTACAATGCTCTACACAATGTAGGTATGTTGTCACATATGAAAGCACGAGAACATCAAGCGGAGATCTGGTCCGGTGATCATCAAAAGTTGTTAATAGTCTCTGACTGTTTTCAACTTACCCCAGTAATTCAGCCAAATTCATAAAACGAAGCATAAACTCACACATTATTATAGAGAATGTGCTTGTGGGTCTATTCATAACAAATTTTGAGGAAGAGCATTTTGTTATGGAGAAAAAACGTTGTCCCCATTAATAAAATGAAGGTTGGGCTGTGCAGTATATGTGTATTACAGTACTCATTTCAATTATTTCCTTGCGCCACGAGCGTCACCTATACGTTTCAAGAGCTCATTACCGGAAGCAAATGCTATGTATATAAAAGTAACTGGTTATGAATATGAAATAGAGCACATGCACATATACCGTACCTTACTTCTACATGTTACTCTTCAAATATACTTCTTTATATAAGTTACCTGTATTCTTAATTCTTCGTTTTATGAATTCGGCTGAAAAGTTTTGTCTATACTGTAATTTTGGTTTGGATTGGATACTTTTAAATACTGATTCCTGCATTAGCAGTTACTTACTTTTTCCGCCCCATTTCATGCAGCAGTTGATTGTAGAAACATAAAATGTGCTCAGTGGCAGTGGCAAAAAAGTTAAGTTATTTAAGTTGATAGTTCAATTTTAATCAAGGAAGTGCGAGAAATGTCAGTATGGGTTGACTCGCGGTGTTAACCCAATCAGAGACAAACAATTAAGGCTACTGGTGTGACTTCACATTTCGCGCCTTTTCAAAGCCAACGCT
This sequence comes from Psococerastis gibbosa, assembly GCA_963971405.1. Taxonomy (NCBI): domain Eukaryota; kingdom Metazoa; phylum Arthropoda; class Insecta; order Psocodea; family Psocidae; genus Psococerastis; species Psococerastis gibbosa. Next base: position 19,314,765 of record OZ020489.1, on the reverse strand, counting down.
TTGAGCCCAACGTTACAACGTGGGCACTATCATCTTTGTGGGGATGATTTCTTCTCATCGGAGGTGTAGAGTAAAACATCAGCGAGGACACCTGTATGCATATAACTTACATAAAATTGAGAAATAAGATGGCACTATAATCAATTTATATCAATGGGTTAATTGTAAGAGTGGGCCGAAAGGCCCAAAATTCGTCCATATGGAAAATAAAGCCAATTTTCTTTCTTTTCTTTCTTTCTTTTATAAAAAGTCATAATTAGCCTACAAGCTAATTTTTGTTTTCGCTGCAAAGGTAGTAGGTAATTATTCACGGAAGATCCCTCACCCAAATTCCCTTAGCACAATCCATTCCTTGTGAGTAGTCAGGCCGGCATCCCCTCAAAATGCAATGTAACGTATTACGTAGTTATAACATGAATGAATCAAGCAAGTAGGCTATCGCAGCCGCTGCACGTAAGATATTATAATCTAAGCTATTTATCTGAATACATAATTGTGAGTTTAAGATAATCATTACATAAGAAAGCATCTGGGTCTATGTGAGTGCATCTTGGGTCTATTTGGGCGTTTAAAAATAGAACTGGGTTGATTAAGTTATCAGAATGTCCTGGTAATTTATAGCCATCATTAACGTAAAATTGAACTTATTCCACGTTATTGGTCTAAATTCTAAAAGCCCCTCTACATCTCTGGCATTGTTTGTCATTTACGACAGTACGGTACTGTAAATTCATTGTCATTACTAGCAAGTATTGGCTCATGAAATAATATACAATAGAAACCTCTTCCCAACCTAGTCTGGAAGTCTGTTTAGTCATGAAACATTGAAACCTTAAACATTCCTTTCGCTCGTGTATTTACCATGAAACTATACTACCTATTATAACTAGTTTTTACGCCACTTAGCTGTGCGAGAACTACCCACTTGCAGATTTAGGGGGGGGGGCAGGCCCCGGCAAAACTTTTTGACCAAGCACTGGCTGGAATGAACTTATTTGACCAAATGTACCACAAAAGAAGGATGTACCTAGAATTATGAGTTGCGTTCAAATTTACACCTCCAGTAGGGCCGACCCGAGAGTATGGGGCCGCCTTGGACCCCATGCAGAAGGGCGCCAAAATGCTACATTCTATTTGACTAGAATAAGGTCAATACATGCAGGACCAATATCAGTTCTGCAGCTCATGAAACAACATGGTTGGCATTGGCGTTCATAATGACCACCGCGTCGGGCCTCGCGCTTGGCATAACATCAAGTGCATCAAGAATGTCATGAAGATGTTAGAATAATAGTTACATAAATGAAGTTAATTAGGGTTTATTATTCAACCGTAGATCATCTTTAGAAAATAGAATAATGCGTAAATGCATAACGGCCATTTTAAGCTAACTCACAGACAAAATAAGAGATTATAATATTGAGTGACAGTGGCGGGAAATTCAAACTCTAACACCCTCTCTTCGAAGTAGCCTATATGTGAAAGAAAAGCATCGACAACATCAAGAATGAACCTAGGCTACTTCGACCAAAAACAATCATTAATAAATTTCCCAAAAAAAATTTCCCCTCTTAAAACCCTCCCTTCGAAGTAGTCTATGTATAAAGTAAGTAATGCAGCGGGCAGCCTATGAATTCTCTGTAAGGAAAATTACTTTCTTTAGGCTCCAATTTCTCATTTGAATCAAATGAATCAAATTTGACATTAAGTTCCATAGGTGTCTTTACGCTATTGCAGTCAGCCATGCCGAATCTTTGTAATACCTGTTCGACTTATCGTTTTTCATCGAGAGAAATGCTGGATCCACTGCGTGTCACATACATGCCTAAAATTTGGGTAGCAGGACCCAAGTCCTTCCATCTCGAACTTACTGGTCAGATCGCTTTTTTACCTTGTTGCCTAAATTTTTATCATTATATATCAGGAAACACTCATCCACGAACAAACATAACAGCGCCACAGCGCTTCCGTCACGTTTGAAATAAAGACATGGGTCAGCATCACTTTTTGTAAAACCTGTACTAATAATGGCTTTACTAAATTTTTCAGGCCAATTTCGGCCTGACGGCTTGAGTCCATAGACACAACGCTGCAGATGGCAAACGACATCACCCTTTTCCATGTTCAAAACCCTCAGGTTGTTCCATATAGACCTCGGAATCAATGTCACCATTTAAGTATGCTGTGACCACATCTAAATGATCAATGCTTAAATTTAACTCAGCTGCTATGGCAACAAGCAGCCTCAGAGTTGAGTACTTTACCACAGGTGAATACGTCTCGCCATAAGTATCAGGTGACTGATTGAAACCTCTCGCGACTAAACGTGCTTTAAATCGTTCAACAGCACCAGCGGCATTTCGCTTTATTTTAAACTACCACTTAGTTGACACTATCCTTTTATTGCTTGGTTTTTTCACTAATACCCAAGCATTATTTTTCATAAAAGACTTGTATTCAATTTCCATTGCCTCACGCCACTGCTTGGCATCAAGACCAGACAGTGCTTCCTGAATAGTAGAAGGCTCCGTTACCTCATCATTTGTGTGTTGTGCATTAAAACTAACAAAATCATCAAACCGGTCAGGCCTCCCAGCGTTGCGTCTTGGCCTTGGATCAGGGTCATCAACGTCAGGCTCCAACTGCGTAGACGCCTCGAACACTGAATCGTCAGGAACATAGGTGTCCTCATCATCGTGGTCTGCACCCGCTTCACGAATTTCTTCACCTTCCTGACCTCCAAAAACATTTTCGTCTTCAGCCCTCTCTCGCTCAATGCCCACCCCAGACGCAGTGTCGTTGGGAGTTCCAGAAGCAATACTCGTGTTTACAGCCTCAAAGCTCTGTAATGCAGACATAAAAAATGCATATTCTTGTCTTTTTTCAGTTTTATTATAGTTGTTGGCAGGAAAAACATTCTCGAAAAATATGGCATCACGGGAAATAACTAGTGCCCCATTCAAGTCGTTGGTTAACCTGTAACCTAATTCAGAGTACCCTGTAAAAATAAGAGGTTCACTTTTAGAGTCAAGTTTCTTCCTATTTTTCTTGTGAATGTGATTCACCTCGGCCCAATATGCATCTCGCAACTGTGCATCTTTCAGCATTGTACGGGCTTTTTCAATAATGCTTTTTTTCGCCCTCTCTGCCGTACCGTTCTGAGGCGGTCTATCTACACATGTTCGCTCATAGAGAATGCCATGATCCTTCATATACCTCTCAAACTCATTAGTTATATATTCTCCACCCCGATCGGACCTATACCTTAAGTAATCGATTACCTGTTTGATTTTCAATCTCAGCTTTAAAATCCTTAAACTTCGAAAATACTTCCGATTTGCGACGACAAAAATATATAAATATTTTTCTTGTGTGGTCATCAATGAACAATGCTGCACATTTCATTCCACTGAATGATGGTGGGTACGTCACAGTGGAAATTCAAACTCTAACAGAAGTGATTTCGACTCACCCTTACGATTGCCCCCCCCCCCCCTAAAAATCCTAGGTCCGCCTATGGAACTACCCGTAATAAGGTAATAAAACGTATACCCTCACTAAAACTTGGCCAAATTTTCCAAGTGGAGACGCGGTCAGGTCCGCCTATCCTCGATTGGAACACAGCTGGATGGGAGGTGCTATCCCTTCCTAGTCACACGATACATTCATTTACCTGGGCAACGTTCCGACCAATCATATCGTCTCTCCTACATTAAAAAAGTAACATGGGATCGATCTCTTTTCTTTCATATGGCTAATGTTTTTAATTCCGTGCAAAGTGCAGGTTTACGGAGCACAGAACCGGTACGAGTGAACATACATGTTCTCCTATTTTTCAATTATAGGTACCCTCAGTGCCGGGTTTGGCTATGGGGCACTGTGGGCCCGGGCCCCAGGGCCCCCACAAAAATGGGGCCCCCACAAAACGAAAAAATACAAATAAAAAATTGAAAAAATTAAAAAAAATCAAAACAGATAACTTTTTAAATTTTCGCGGGAAATTCGAACGCATCGTGGCATTAATGACTCATTTTTGATAAAAATTTAACAAAAAATGAAGTATGTCCACTCCTGCTCTGAAACCACGATTGTTTTGCTTCATTAAATACAAATTGAAAATTTGAAATCAAATTTCTAAATTGAAACTACTTTTATCAGCACTTTCTGGTTGGTATATTGTTAAGGTAAGTAGCATAAGTTAATTCTTATATTAGAGGCGGAAGTACCTAATAGTTGTTCTTTATAAGATAAGGTCCTTATTTTTCGTATTCTGCGCCCATTTACCACAATTCACAGAACGCATCAAAACTTTGTAAGCCTATTAATTTTAATACGAAATGTGCCCAGCCACGTGGTCGCCACAAAATCGAGCACGTTATAAATATAAAATTCATTGGTCTAAAATGTTATATGTCATAAAATGTTATATTATAAGACGCATGATTCGGAATTTTGAGATGTTTTATACAAAAGGGGATAAAAAATAAAATGTATTCGATTTTGTGGTGACCACGTGGCTGCACATTTCATCTTAAGTAGGGCAATAGGAACAAGTGGACTAGATAATTAGGCTCTGGCTAGTGAGTTCTGAAAAAACTAATTTATTACAATTTTTATTTTTGATTCCGTAGTGAAATAATGGATCGTCACAAGGGAAAACGCGAATATGCAAGCGGCAGTGAAAAGCGGAAAATCGCAGCAGATAAAGAAAACAAAATTCAAGATGTTTTATCTAAAACGCGCCGTATAACGGATTTTGTAACAAAAATAGAGACGGGTCCATCTACTCCTAGTTCTACTTCTAATTTTGTTGAAATGATGAGTGGTGATTCTGATTTTCCTGCATCTTCTCAAGTTATTGCTAGCCCTACCCAAGAGGTAAGAGTTTGACTTTAATTACTTAATTAAGGTGACCGCAATCAAAAATTACCGACCCCACTCACCCCAGTAATTCTTATGGAATTAAAAATGGGGGACTCCTGTTAATTTACTGTATGAATTAAACCTACCTAAACTTGAGTCGGCCATGCCGAAAGGATTGTTTACAAAATTAATTACAACTGTAATTGTTTTACTTGTAGGCAGTAATTGATAACAATGACGAATCCGAAAATACTGCTGATGATGGATTTTGCAAAGAAAATGACGTGGGATTGTGGCCAGCAGTTCTTAGTCAACAACACATCGACTATTGGATCAAGAAAGGAAATTTGGAAACTCAGCATTGTAATGAAGATATTTTGAAAGAAAAAAGCTTGGGACAAGTAGATGCAGTGAAAAGAAGAAAATGCCATGCAAGTTTATTCCTTCGTCAAACTCAGGCAGGCAAGTCTATAAGCCGCTCTTGGTAATGTTTTTCACCTAGTACGGGGAAGCTATACTGCTTTTATTGTAAATTGCTCTGCAAATCAGCAAATCAGTTTTCAACTGAAGGGTTTGCTGACTGGAAGCATGCGTCTGAGCGTTTGAAAAGACATGAAACTACCGTAACGCATTTGCAAATAGTTTGCCAATTTAAGCATCTCTCAAACGAGGCAATGCGTATTGATCGTGAGTTGGCCACACAAGTGAAGGAGAGCATTGCTTATTGGCGAAACGTTCTAAACAGATTGATTTCCGTCATAATATTTCTTTCTGGACGAGGACTTGCCTTTCGAGGGGACAACGAAATTTTGGGATCAACCAAAAATGGCAATTATTTGGGAGTCCTTGAGCTAATTGCACAATATGATCCGTTTTTAGTAGGCCACTTAGAGAAGCATGGAAATCGTGGCAGTGGTAGTGGCGGCGTTAACTACCTATCTGCCCACATTTGCGAAGAATTAATTGCGCTGATGTCCACCAAAGTTAGCGATGAAATAATTAAACGCTTAAAAGCCTGCAAATATTATTCGGTTTCGGTAGATTCAACAACTGACGAAGGCCATATAGATCAAATGACTGTGATTGTCAGGTATCTAGAAGAAAGCACACCAAAGGAAAGATTTCTTAGTTTTATGCCAAACCAAGGCCATAAAGCTAAAGAATTATTTGATGGCCTCAACAAAGTTTTAAAAAAGTTCGGCCTGGATTTGAAAGATATTCGTGGGCAGTCGTATGACAATGCTTTCGCTATGAGTGGAGAATATAGTGGTCTACGCACTTTGGTGCTAAATGAGAATCCTTTGGCTTTATGGGTTCCATGTTTCAATCATTCCCTCAACTTAGTGGGCACAAAAGCGATGGACTCCTGCTCCCAATCGAAATTATTTTTTAGCTTTCTTGAGCAAATTTATGTATTTTTTACAAGTTCCACAGCTCGGTTCAACGTCCTTTCAAATGTTCTAAAAAGTGCTGCGAAGAAGTATGGCCACAACATACCAGTGCCCAAAAGAATCAGTTTAACCCGGTGGTCCTCAAGAGCGGAAGCTACTAATAGCCTAGTTTTGGGCTATAACGAAATACGAGAAGTCCTTAAAGATCTCTCCGAAGAAGATGTCCAAGCAAGTGGACTCTATTTGCAAATTACCACGTTGGAGATAGCAATTTACGCTGTTCTTTGGAACGATATACTGGCAAGGGTGAATGCAGTAAACATCAATCTCCAGAATCCAAGAATCGACATCAATACTTCGATCAGTGTGATGGAGTCCCTTAAGATCTTCATTGGGGAATTTAGGGATTCTTTCCAAGAATATGAGAAAAAGGGTGTTGAATTGTGTGGGCACAATTCTTATAAATCGGAAACTTTGCGGAAGCGGATCCGAAATGTGAGGCTAAATCCTTTGGATTATGGGAAAACTGAGGAAGCTGAATTCAGTCATAGCGAGAAATTCCGAATCGAAAGTTTCATTCCCATAATTGACCAGTTTATGCAATCATTGGATCGGAGAATTTCAGCATATGAAGACATAAATAGGAAATTTGGATTTTTACAATATTTAGAAAAAATAAGCCCTGATGATTTGAAAACTAGGGCAGAGAACCTGGTGAGTTGTTACACAGGTGACTTGGACGGTAACTTGTACTTCGAGCTAGTACAGTTTCGTGAGTTTGTGAAATTATTTGTGATAGATGATGCACAAAAAAACAATATAATCGAAGAAAAACGTATCAGTTTTGAACGGTTCATGTACAATTTGATTTTAGAAAGAGGAGTAGCTGATAGCTTTCCCAATGTAGAAGTACTTTTGAAGATGTACTTAGTTATAATGAGTGGCAACATAAGCAGCGAGCGATCTTTTTCCGTACTAAAACACATAAAAAATCCTCGTCGCACCAGTTCTTCTGAAGCTCGGCTTAGCCATCTTTCAATGCTGAATATAAATCACGACATAGTGGCAGCGTTAAATTATGACGATATAATTGACAGTTTTGCTGTAATAAAGAGTCGAAGAGTGCATCTTTAAATAAATTAAAATTTTGTGTTTATAATTAGGTACCTATTAATTTATTCCTTTTAAAAATACACCGCAGTGTCTACAGCTTTAGTTGAGTAGCCCTTAGGCTTGTATTGTACTATTGACTTGACTTTATATTACTAAGAATCGCTTTTCTTTTTTATAATGATTTTGCAACCTGTGTCACCATTTTATAATTTATTGTGGGATATTCGTCTAAGGGGATTAGAAATTTCTCCCCGAGAAAGGGCCCCCACATAATTCGGGCCCACGGGCCCCCACAAGCCCAAACCCGGCACTGGGTACCCTAATAGTTCCATGGTAAATAATTGTCCCGTGTTAAAATATCGGCTGTCCCTATAGATTTTCCCTATCCTGAAGCCCTGGGCGTAACGACAGGTTTTCGAAGGGGGCGGTGTATAATTTGGCGCCCCTCCCCCCATTTTTATAAAAGTGTAGAGAACAGGAAAGCCGTTCTCATGGACGCACGCAGCTTTTAAATTAGTTACCTTACTGTCCCTTGCGCAGGACACTTAAAGGGATATGTTTTTAAAAAATAGGCCTGAAAATTGAAATAGTGGGATTTTGCGCATTTTGATAGCAGTAACGTTTAGATTGTACAGGCAATGAATATGACAAGCAAGGGGGTCCGGGCAATTTCTTCGATATAACTTAATAGGCCTGAAATAGTGCGGTTTTACGCAGTTTGTCAGCGTATATTTTATTTTATTAAGTTATTATTTTTTTAATAAATAGGCCCAAAATAGTGACTTTCTAAAAATCGTGGGACTTTAAGTGGTCGCCTTATTCGCTTAATTGATGGGGCTCTCCTGGACAAATGAACCAGGAGACATTGCAGTTCGTAAATAGTTTTTTAATTAATTTTGAATTAGAGAAAGTGTCTCACATGTGGCAACGATATAGAGAAAATGTCACAAAGCTTATAAACCAGCGTTATTGCAAGTTATTGCTGCCTATAAAAACCGTCAATCCAAAATGAAATCCAAATAATTACAGTTTATTATTCTGTTATTTTTATTTTTAAATGTGTAATTAGTTTGTAGTTAGTAATGTTGATTATTTTTTGTCCAATTTGGCGCCCGGGCAGACCGCCTCCCTCCCCCTGGTTACGCTACTGCCTAAATCACTGGATTGATCGATGGGAAAATTGCATGGTATAGAATAGGCAGCCAATAATATTTAATACTACATAATATACAATAATAATGGTAATGCAATGTATTGGGGCATAAATTATCCATAATCTCATTTAAAAAATATTTTTTTATTCAACACTAAACCACTTTCCTTTAGCAATTATGCAACCTGTTAGGTTTTAATTGTTAGGTACTCTATTTTACACATAAAACATGCCTGAAAGGAACAATAGAAAGTTTTGGAAGAAAAACTAATTTTAGTCATTTTCGTGAATGAATGTGAAGGGAATACGAACATGGTATAAATAAATTAGTAGCCTAAGGTTTTTTTTTAATGAGGTTATGACATGGTGGAGTACAGTCTACGTTCAAAATAGAATTTCTACTTTATTTCAGAACCTTTGGATTCAGAAATGATGGACACAACGGGTTATACTACACTACACAGCAAGCAAGAATCGCCATTCGTTAGTGATGCTGGGTCCAATGACCAGGTAGCAATGGAGCAAAATCATCTCAGTGACGAAAAAGACACAGATTCAGAACCTGAGTGTAAACCTGTTGAGAAACCTGCGAAACGCCCCCCTGGTAGACCGCCTGGGACTAAGACCAAAGACAAAACTAAGAAAACCGGCCGACTTTGGGAATTTATCCGTGATCTCCTACACAATCGCCAGTATTGCCCTTCATTAATATGCTGGGAAGACCATAGCGATGGCGTTTTCAGATTTAAAAATTCTGAAAAAGTCGCAAAAATTTGGGGCAGTCGTAAGGGCAATGACAAGATGAATTATGAGAAGCTGAGTCGAGCAATGAGGTTAGTGGACACATACGATGTACCGGTAAGCAGCCAGTTGCCAGCCATGGGTGGCCAGTGGCACGGGCAGCTGCTCGATTTAGTGGTGCCCTTTAGAGGTGCAAAAATTATTTAGAAAGCTCAATAACAATTTAATGAATTTATTGATTTTCATTTTTTAACGAGAGTTCAGTTATATTTTCTTACAAATAAGAAATAATCCACGGATCATACAATATTTAGGTGCCTAGCATATGCCTATAAAACCGCATGCCTACCATAAATAACGACGCGACAACGTGTAAGGCCTATACTTCTATACTGCAATGCCCCTGCCTCCCGCTCAGCCCGAAACCTGGCGATGCCCTAAGTTTTAAGTAACTCGTAGACCATAAAAGTCCCAAATGGGTGATGAAGATTTTTTTATTAATTAATATAATTCCTCCAATATGTCCATATCAAAATGGAGACACCATAACGACAATAATTATTATTTATTAGCCTGTAACCTATTGGTAAAATGGCATGGTATGATATTATTTAACAAAATGTCAGTTTGTACTTACTTCCTCTGTTATCTTAGTAGTCATTACCGGTCATCGAACTATTAGGGTGGAGCCTGTTGTCAGGGGAAGGGGGTGACGTTTCTGGAGTGGGTGCTTCTCCCATCATCAGGCTTCAGCCTAACTGTTCGATGATTGTGAGGCTCTTATGACTACTACAATTAAAATTAATTCCAACTAACCCTTTGTTAAAATATATAATCATATTTTATTGCAGCCAATCAGGATATTAATTTTGATTTGACAAGGCATCATGTCAAAATACCTGCTGTAGCCTATATACGAAAGAAATCCATTCCAAACTATTACGAATGTGAATTATATCCTTTTTCCAGTTCGTTGTATGCCACATAGGTTTGTCCCTGATTTTTTGTTTATAATATATAGCATTTAACTGGTTACTTTCAGGTACTATTACAAAAGCAAAGTGCTGCAGCCGGTTTTGGGACGGAAGTTGGTCTACAAGTTCGGACCTACTGCTCGAGGATGGCAAAGCGAAAATCCAAACTTCAGTCAATGAGCCCCAAACTCACTCCATTTCCAAGTGATGGAATTTAGTAAGTTTGTAAATCTCTTATCTCAAACTTTTTTTTGGAAGGCGATTGACTCAGGGACTAATTTCAGCGCTTTAATTCTGAGTTAAATAATAGCAATGTCAAAAGATGATCTGAATCTGAATGAATCTATTATATACGTGTATACCTACCCCATCAACAGAATGCACTCTTTATTAGTAGACCTACCTATGCTGTTATATTCCTTGCCAAGTGCCATGGAAAAAATGAACCGCATGATTTGCAAAATGAAATACAATTGAGGGCGATAAGTTCAAAAGAAAGATGTTATTTTTCTTATTAAAAACGGAAGGCACGAATCCCGTTCAAGCCGACAAAGACAAATTGCTCATTCATGGCCTTTTCGTGGGGGCAAATCTAACTTACTCTTCGGCTTTCATTGGAACATTTCGTCTCGTTATTCACTGTCAATACAGCCAAACCGAGAATAGGCTACATATTAACTTTAATTATTTTCACAGGACTGATTTAATGAAATAAGGAAGCAGAAGAATAACTTCTTAAGTTGGACATTGTTGAACTTCTATGTAGCTACGTTTACCAAGCACAGTTGTTGTAATTTGTCTGACAGAAGCAGTGGCGGACACAGAGGGGGGTCATGACCCCCTCCAAAAACTTGAAAAGCAAATTGACAACTTAATTGAAAAAAAAAAACATAAATAATATGGAAAGTGTTATTGTAATACTTCTTTAAATGGTTTTGTTTCATTCTGTATGTACCAACCAGAATTGTTCGGACAAACTAAATCATTAACTTAAATCAAATACCGTATTGTTTTTATTCTCAGTTTATACCTGAGGCGGCATTTTGAGGGATGACCCTCCCCAAAATAAAAAGCTGTGTCCGCCACTTGACAGAAGTTCTAAACTGAGATTTATCGATGAAATGGCCAATTTTTTAATTATTATTGCAATGAACTGTTAATAGCCGTCCTACATGTCTCATTTTTGGCAGAAATGAACGTTAAAGTGAACCGTTTGTTGGAATTATGGGCCAAAGTGGTGAATCCGATATTTTTGTCTCTGAGGCCTCTCGCAGAAAACGACTGGAACTCGCTTTATTATCGCGACATCGCTATACAAAATCGCATTATATTTGATACAATGTGTTGGCATCCCACAAATTTGGAAATTAAACACAGTTGGTATAGTTTTTAGGTCTATTGTTACTTTTATGGATGGTAATTTTATTAAGCCTACACTTTACTTACTCACGGTTTTAAGTGTTGTGCTTATTTGGTCTTTCTATGCCTCTAGTTGTTAATTAATCATTTCAGTATTGACGTTCGTCGTTTTTTGCCCAAGCAACAGCCTGATCATGGCGATTATATAGGGTAATACCGGTATTTATTTAATCCCCTGGTATTAAAAGTGTAAACAAGATAATTGTATAATGGAAAGTGTCATTCAAAATTTGTTTGTTTACATTTTTAATACCAGGGGATTAAATAAATACCGGGATTATAATCGCCATGATCAGGCGACAGGCTGCAGCTATAAATGCTATGCCCTGTTATGGAAAATGCCAAGCCAAGATGCCTAACCTAACCAAGCAGCCATGAGATTTACATATCATATGTAATGTGCATTAAAAACTATATTTTTAGCTTGGATGCGTTTGTGGCAGTAAGGTATGCTTTTGGATCATTACCTGCTGCCGCAAAATAGTAATGGCCGCGATCACCCCATATAGTCTCCAGCGCACCTTGTACTCTGAGGCCGCTGGGTTAGAAACGGGCAAAGCCCATAATATCGTTATTATTATGGTCAGTAACTGTCCCAAGGCAAACTACTGATGTTTTCCAAATGTACCCAACGTCTAGGCAACGTGGACCCCTATGGCGCCCATTCCATCGACCGGCTAGGGCTATATACAAAAACGGTGACGTGGTAGCAGACATTCAAGACTTAGGTGGCGTTTCCACCGACCTCGCATTGCAGAATTCAAATGACATTGACGGAAATTAGAATTTTTCTTTTTATAGAAATCTATTAAAATGTTTGTACTTAACATATCCCATGACGCCATTTTTTAATTTTAGTTTGTTTGTTTGTGATTTTACTGTATGATCATTGATCAATTTTAACTATGGCATAGAGGAAAATAAACATTTCCGTCAATTCTGCAATGCGAGGTCGGTGGAAACGCCACCTAAGTCTTGAATGTCTGCTACCACGTCACCGTTTTTGGAAATAGCCCTAGCCAGTCAATAGAATGGGCACCTATAGAAAACTTAGTCGAAATATATTATGTTACAAATAGCCTATAGTCTCTATAGGCCTGGATTGACAGCCTTCATTCGTATATACATACATCAAGATGCTTTGCTATGGGGTGTTTTAAAAGATAAGTGTTCATTTTCATTAGGTGGCCAATGTCGACGACCCGCTTCCTCTCAATAATTTAATAGGCCCCTAAACTACACATTATCACTTCACTTTTTTCTTTGTCCGCACAAGGGGCAATATATTTACATTTTTTTCAAAATAGTTCTATGATTATGACGCTCAAGCAAGCCTTTGGCTATCGAGCAAGAGCTTTTCTTTGAGCTGTGGCACCGCATAAAATATAGTTTTAATTTATTAATCTACCATAGTAAACCATTAGAATACCCACTCCTACCACACATAAATATAATGGCATGACGGCCACAAGCCATGCTTTGCAAAAGTCCCCCCGCCCTTACGCTCTCATTTGCCCTCAGAAGTTGGGCACCTTGTTTGAAGTATCAAAATCTCTCAGCCAATGCACTGGCCTAAAGTAGACCGACACGCTAACTTAATTGCCTGAAACGGCCGCCATACCAAGTTGACTCCAGCGGACCAGAGCAGGTTCAAAGCTGCAGATAACTTGGTCGTGTGCACCGTGCCGGTAGGGAAACATGGTAGGACTTGTCCTGGTCACCTCCGAACTAATCGTGTAACTTCACTGTGTTTCCCAAGTGGTTCGGAATCCACTATAATCAGGAGGTTTACTGTCCTATGGGCCCACACCGTGGCCTGGGCCTGTGTCCAACCATACTACTACTACTAATTGCCTGAAAAATAGAAAGCCTGCACGGAATAATGATAGTATTTTTTAATCTACTGATTTTATAGGCTCTTCACCTCAAATATAGTCTATGGAGCAGTACGGTATACATAAAATGAATAGTTGAGGAGCATGGCGATTTGTCACTTGAAAGTAAATACAGAGTCAATAAAGGTGTAAAATTAAATGCTTCTGCATTATGGAATGTGATATAGGCTATTGATTTTAATTAATATTCTTTGATAATATAGGAATCGCAATAGACTTTGTTAAATTTTTGTTGCAGTCAATGTGCAGTGATACCATGCACCAACTCAACTATTTTTTGTGACAAATCGCCTTTTGCATTCGTGCAGTGGAATAACTTACGGTACTTACAATAAATATAGGCTATAATAAAATAAAGTCGCTTAACTATAAGCTAGTTAGTGGAGTCCTATTCATAATTTGAGACGTAAAAATCTATTTGAGTGTACCCATGTAACATGTATAGGCCTATGTAGTCTAAAACTAAACCTAAGAACCTAAAAATTCTACTTTTTTTATTTTTATTCCATATTAAAAGAAATCGCTGCCGTAAGTTAAGCCTACTACTTTGTTAAGACATCATACAAACATCAAGTTTGTGGTTGCAGTCGAAACTTGGGAGAATAAAATAAAAATTACTTTGAAAGGTTAATTCTTAAGTCTAATGTGTGCTCAGATTTAATTAGGCTGTCGAAGTTATGTGAAGGTGTTAATTGTTCTAAAATATTGTTGGGTTTACCATTGAAAATTTATATATTTTTATTGTTAATTTTATTGTAGCCTACATGGCATTCTATTCACTGTGCAGTACCTTATGTAAACATGGTTATCTAGGTTTAAGTTTTATCAAATTATTAAGAAGATTTTATTGGTACCTATGTAGATGGAGACCTTTCGTATAGAAAAGTATATCTTTTGTTTAAAAATTTGTCAGAAAAAAAACTTGTCAGATTTTTGTTTTTTCTTATTGACGCAGCCAGTGAGTAAAAATACATTAAATTTGACGTGACGTGTTGTCACGTAGAGTAGCAGACATATTGGATTCCTGTACAAAAGATGTCCGTTACCGTGCAGAAAATAAGAAAATACTGCCTGCAAAAAAAACTGAACGTCATATAACCGTATAAGAAGCAGATCATTTTTTTTTTTTTTTTAAATCAATGGCGTGGTCTCCGCCATTTTGATTATTATTACTGAGTTGTCACGATAACCTCATTGCATTGGCATTGGGCAAAATTCCGTTGCATAACCATAATCCTTGTGAGAGTTTCCTTGGTGACTTCGCGGAACTTGGAGAACATCATGAGTAGAGGAAGAAGAACGCAATGATCCACTGTGGATCATTGCGTTCTTCTTCCTCTACTCATGATGCATAGCCATAACATTCCAGGAAATTGATTTTAGTATGGTCGGTTGGGATGAATATACAATACCTATACTATACAAATGGGGTAGATAGTCTCAATGGAACTACAATACCTAAAATTCAATTATTGAGTTTTGCCTGTACTTATATGAACATCCAAGTTTATCTAAAATAATATCATATTATAATACAACATCATAAGTAGGCTACAGAAGAGGAGAACTCCAGTTTTTTCTTTTAGCTTCAATTTAGCTTCTCTTTGAGGCTATCATCCCCATTAACTACACTACCTATCTATGCAACAAAAGACTTAATCAATTTTTTATTGGATGGAAAATTAAAATTTTCTTTTTTAATGACCTTTTCAATATATAGGGATAACCTCAGGCCTATCTGCACCTATTTAGGCCTACCAATTGACTACTTTTAAAGAAAACTTAATAATGCGTTACAGCGTTAGGGCCCTTAGAGGCGAACCAATAGAGATAGAGCAAAACTGTTTTCACACTTATCCTATGTATCAGTTTAAATGAAAATTGGCGACAAAATTCGTTAGGTCTGTATTGAGGAAGTTACACTAACGGATTCTGTCAGGATGATGCCAATTTTTTTTTTTACAGGCAGTTTGAAGGTCAAAAATTATATTGCTTAGGCGCCAATTACACCGACGTCAATAGTGATGGTACTGGTGATATTGACGTGGCAGCAGACATTAAAGACAGTCTAAAAATGTCTGCAATCACGTCAATATCCCAAGTACCATCACTATTGACGTCGGTGTAATTGGCGGCTAAGAACATCGGAAGGTGGCGAAAAGAATTGATTCATTAGACCGCACCTAGGGGGGCCATTGTGGCGAAGCCGCGCGAGCCTGCTATGTACAAGATAACTATCATTAATTAAAATGAGAAACCCTAACTCCTGCAAAAAATTAATTATGCAATTGGCCAACCCGCCGCAAAAACTAACCGCGTATGCTATATACACAGTGGCGGCGCTAGAAATTTTAAGGCGGGGGGGGGGGGGGGCATGGATGGGCATGAATTCTATCCGGGGGGGGGGGGGGCAGTGAAAAACAAAACATTTTTCATTGGGAGTAGGTATACCGTTCACTAATTCTGCAATTTAACAACATGTAAAATATCGCAAAAGTGGAGGGGCCGGAGAAACTGTTGGGGGGGCCAGGCCCCCTCGGGCACCCCCGTAGCGCCGCCACTGTATATACATAGGTAGTCTCCTTAGTGGAAATGTACTGATGTCCAAAAAAAGTGCCCTCCTAAAGAATTAGTCGACATTGTGGATCTATTAGTCTTTAGGTGCCCATTCCACCGACCGGCTAGGGCTATTTACAAAAACAGTGACGTGGTAGCAGACATTCAAGACTTTGCCGGGGTTTCCATCGACCTAGCATTGCAGAATTGACGGAAATGTTTATTTTCCTATATGCCATAGTTAAAATTGATCAATGATCATACTGAAAAATCACAAACAAACAAACTAAAATTAAAAAATGGCGTCATGGGATATGTTAAGTACAAACATTTTAATAGATTTCTATAATAAGAAAAATTCTAATTTCCGTCAATGTCATTTGCATTCTGCAATGTGAGGTCGGTGGAAACCCCGCCTAAGTCTTGAATGTCTGCTACCACGTCACTGATTTGGTAAATAGCCTTAGCCGGTCGGTGGAATGGGCGCCTTAATGTGAACAACAATTAAATTGCCAAAGATGCATCCAATTCAATCCCAGGCCTATTCCCTTTTGACTCAAAACTTATTTTAAATCGTTGGGCTGCTTTAAAAATAAATTTTTTTTATTAGCTCTGCTTTTAATAGGGGTATTCACTGCCTTTCGATTTCCCTAACGGAAAGCTAGGGCTGAACTGCAGGCTACTAGTGGGGTCACAGGTGGCGGATAGTGAACGGCCATCAGATATGATGGTTAGCTGCGAATAAGATGAATAAGCAGTCCCCGACCAAGCAGTACCGAGTGGGGTCCGGTTAAAGATCCCCCACCTAGCTCCTTGGAGCTAGGGCATGGGCACCCTTTTGTCCATGGGAGAGAAAAAGCTCCCTAAAGGCGGAAGAATTCAACAGAGGAGTCAACGGCATAAGGATGCAGAAGGCAACGGGAAACCACTGCATTAAAGGTCCTTCGGGGCATCCCTTGTATAATCATCATGAGCGAACTCGCTCAAATGATCGCCAATCTTCAACGTTGAAGGGGCACGAGAAGAAGAAGAAGAACGGAAAGTAGGAATAGAATTCAATTTTTTCTACGGTAGAAAAATAATGCCATAAGGAAATGTATTTCAAAACATTCTCCCATCACTTACCCCAACTAGGCCTACTTGGTTGGGTAAACTGAGCTTGGGAAATCGAAAACAATAAACGGCCATATATTTTGTTGTTATTTTGCATTTGAATTTTGGTTTTTATTTTTATTTAATTTTTTTTAAAAATTAGCTCTGCGACAGAAATTAATAAAACAACAACAAAAGGAAACATATGGCAAGAGGTGGACTACAGCAGATGTTCATAAGTTAAGTGAAGGTAAAGAAACTTTGGTCGGGTAAAGTCGGAAACTTAGAGATGTAGACTAGACTAGGCCTATATGTTTCCATGGCAATTATTTTTCTACCGTAGAAAAACTGTAGTTCTATTCCTACTTTCCCTTAGGGAAATCAAAACGCAGTAAATACCCCTAATGATAAATCTAAAAAAAAATTCAATGCACCCAATTAGGTACTTTTTGAAGACATTACGGATAATCTGAGCCCCAATGCATATATATGCATATGCAGTTTAGTCCACGCAAAATGAGAAAGGTATGGACATGGAATGTTTTGATCCTGTCCAACACTGTAAAAATATTCCTTGCACCATTTTGTGTTACCTTGTTGTATTGGATGCAAGGCATAACAAAAATTGTGCAAAGAATATTTTTACAGTGTTGCACAGGATCAAAACATTCCATGTCCATACTTTTCTCATTTTGCGTGGACTATACCATATATTGTGTAGCATTACCTATATCATTGGCCTGCCCATTCTACTGTAAATGCAGTTGTCCCATCGATGAATCCTGCGCTTTACGTAAAATAGGTAACATCTATGCAGCCGATATTTAACCATGATGGGACAATTATTTGCCATCGCACTATTCTTCGGGAACTGCATGTACTCATTGATAAATGGGAACGCATGCAGGCGCGGATCTAAAATGAGACCAAGATTACATTCCTTTTTTTTAATAGGGCTGAAATATTGGGCTTTTACGCATTTCCAGAGCAATATGGGTTCTATATTATAGGCAATTAATACAATCGAGCACAAGGGGGGCCCGGGGGTCTCCCCCGGGAGAAAATTTGTGAAAATATGATTGAAATAGTGGGGTTTTACCCATTTTGAGGACCCTAATGGGGGGGCTATAGCTTTCAGGCGCGGATCTACGGCTATAGCCCCCCCCCCGTAGATCCGCGCCTGAAAGCATGTACGGGTTCACTCGTATCGGTTCTCTTCATGTCTGTAGGAAAATATTTGGTGGGATCATGAATATACTAAATTAGCTTCATTATAACGTTATTTTATTTAAAACTTAAAAATGCCATGTCGCCCGAGTGTCGTACATAAAACCACAGACAGTACACACACAAAAGAACTGCGTCACCTCTCAGTTTTGGCGCCAATAAAACTTCCTTCTTTTATTACATCTTTGTTTTCTAACAATGTCGTCATATCTAAATAGTGTATTGCCTTCTAGTCCTAAATTTCCAAAATTTTACCATTGAGATTCGAAAATTCCGAAATTCTTGGTGGTTCCATCACCGTATTAAAGGCCTAGCCTATTATATGATCCACTTGCTATAGTATACAATATAAGGCCTATTGCTGTTAATTTTATTAATATTTATAAGTAAACCCAAGTTTCCGGCACTAGGCTAAAAAAGAACAATGCGTCACATTAGCCTAGGCCTAGACTCGTATCTGGACTTGGTTAAGTCATGCTTTCGCCTGTTTCATTCCGTCAATGGTAAGCTTGTCTCAGCTTGTTCATTATCGCTTGAAGCCTGTGCAGGTTGACATCTAGAGCGTATACCAGTTTGCCAATGGCCAAAAATTCATACGGAAACAATACAAATAATGTCCGAAATACATGGGGTCGTTGGCATTGGACAAGGGACCTATAGGCCGCTGTAAGTAGGCCTCGGTCTATAAAAAGTCCTTCAAAAAATTACAAAATTACAATAAGCCTAAGCCTATAACGGAGATTCCTAGTTTCACAGTCTATGCTTCATGTGAATGCCTTCCAGAAGAAAATGATCAGACAGAAAAGTTGTGATGAACGTTGGCTGCTGTCGCAAGGTCAGGAGTCTCATGTAAATGGCAGTCACCACGTCAGGCAAATTTTGTGATTTTTTTACAGCCACAACATGCCTTGCCACAAGATCTATAGTAACGAATTCTTCACTGTCGTCAAGCTTTGCCTGAAATAAACAACAAAAATCCCTCAATGAAATGAGCCAATAAGTGCTGGCGCCCAACTGCAAAGACGTCGCTTCGATTCTACCTATTGTAGCCATAAAACTAGGTCTGCACGTCTGCTATTTAGGTACATACTTGCTATAGGCGCTACAAATATGGATCTACTGCAGCCTGATCGAGGCGATTATAATACCGGTATTTATTTAATAATAATAATTAATAATTAAAAATGTAAACAAGATAATTTTATAATGGAAAGTGCTATTCAAAATTTGTTTGTTTACTGTTCTAATCCTCGGGTATTTATTTAACCCCGGTATTATAATCGCCTCGATCAGGCTGCTGGTGTTAGTAATAATAAAGTAATACCTTCCTCGGAATTCAGGGCCAGTCAATGAATATTTATAAAAACTTTGAAAATGTGTTTTTAGTAGTGTATAGAAGAATGTTAAAAAAAAAAAATGCCCCCACTCAATTTTTAACTATAGGGTTCGGCAGCATAACTTCCTGTTTTGTAATGCGCGCCATTCGGTCGGTATATGTCGTAACGGAGTGTTGGTGGCCTCGTTCGAGAGATGGGACCATAAAGTTTTGTCTTACTGTACATAGTTTTGAAGATCAAAACATTTAGATCACGTCTCCCATTCTCGATACATTGGCGCGCATTACAAAACAGGCAGTTATACTGCCACACCCTATAGTTAAAAATTGAGAGCTGGCAAAAAAAAATTTTAACATTTTTCTATATACTATTAACAACACATTTCCAAAGTTTTCATAAATATTCATGGACTGTCCCTGGATTCCGGGGTTTAAAGCTTACGGCACTCCACTGTGTCTCTTTTTTTAAATCTAAAGTACAAGTAAATGTATTTTAAAACTTTCCATCATCACAATAAAATTCACATTACATTCGTGAACACCCGAAATTAGAGGATATAGAAAAAACCACTACTCTACACGTCCTGACCTATTTCACCCATAATTGATTGTTGATTAGGTGGTACCTTGTGAATGACCCATTGGTACAGTTGCCAGCGGGATATCTCCGCCGTAGCAGAGTCTTCTACGCTGCTGTTGCCAAGTGTCTCAGCAGCTGTTGGCACCGAGTCCTGCACCACGCAGTGCCCTCTACCCTGCAGCCACTGATGAATGAATATCAGTGCGACTGAAACATTGCGAAACAGCCCATGCGTTGTCACACCTCCTGGCGGCACTTGCAGTAATTCCCAGCCGTAGATGGTATTGATTTTTACGGATGAAACTGGATTGTTATTGTACTGAGACCATAACTGAAATATTATAAATAGCTTCACGATTCCATAACCAAGTTTTTGTGTGGAGGTTGATCTATAATAATGCAATCCAGATGTTAGGTAGGCTGGCTAATAGTTTAGGTAAGGTACTCAAATTTCCAGGTAGGAGAGGCCTGTAGCCATACCATAGCCCACTTAACTTAGGCTACCGTACATGTTGAATATTTAAGTAACGGGTGCGTAACTAAGCTATCTAGGTACTGGCCCTAATGGTTTATATTTTACAGTATATCCCATGTCTATAAGAGGTATAAATTATGTAGTGCCTTGCATACAATTAATAATAACAATATTTTAAGGGAAATCACAAAGGCTATAATTGCATTTATAATTTTTGTAATATGCGTAGGCTATAGTCTATCTAAGTAATTGCCATATATGCGGGCTTACCGGTACTCCTAAAATAGTAGCCTATATACCTGTATATATGCTATTGTTTCACGAGTTAATGAGGAAGCAAATTTTAACCTTCTCCTATACGCATAGGGTACAAGTCAATTAGTGTTATTATACCGTAGTTATTATTATTTTATAATATTAATAATATAATATTTATAGTATAAATATAATTACTGGTTACTACTATGGGCGGCCGAAGAAGGAACTCATGGATCAACTGAAGGAGGGCGCAGAGCTTGAACCAGTGGCGGCGCTACGGGGGTGCCCGAGGGGGGCCTGCCCCCCCACAGTTTCTCCGGCCCCCCTGCCCCCCCCCCCACAGTTTCTCCGGCCCCCCTGCCCCCCCCCCCCCACTTTTGAGATATTTGACATTTTGTTAAATTGAAAAATTATTGTAATTCAAAAACGTCCGACACAACTGGTAACAAGTTACTTACTTCCATTACGGTATGCCTACTCCCCATTGGCGTGCATAGGGGGTCCTGGGGGAAAGCCCCTCCCAGGGGCACCCGTAACACCCCCCAGAAATTCGGGTGACAAAGACGTTATGGGGGCGAAAGGCATAGTATCCACAATAACGAAAGGGAAATTAATTCTTGGTATGCTTATTTCAAATGAAATGTGTCATGAAAAAAAATCTACATATTGACTAATTACTTTCACAAAAATAAATTACTCAAAATTCTTAAAACCCCAATACTTCAGACCTATTTTTTCAAACTTTTTCTCTGGGGGAGATCCCGAGGCCCCCCTGAGTGGCATGTTTATTCGTCGGTAAAATCGCAACTGTAGGTACTGCTTGCAAAATCCGTAAAACCTTACTAATTTGGGCCCATTTATCAATTTTTTCTCCGGGGGAGACCCCTTTCTCCAGGGTATAACATGCGCAAACCCTCACTAATTTATTAAATATATATAAACCAAAAAGATAGGTACACTAACTGGAGCGGCGGGAGCCATAATATGCCTTACGAGGCACCCGTTAACCATAAGCCAACTATCAGAGATAAGTACCAACGCAAAAAATATCGAAGTTTTACACATTGCAGCATAGCAGAACGGATACCTGGACCCGGTCAAAAACTCTGTACTTAGCTTGTGCAGGCTACACTTATCACTGGTTTCCCCGCCAAATTGCGTACTTCTCTTGTGCAGGCTACACTAGCAGCCATATTGATAACGGTCTCCAACCACGCGGCCCCACCCCCTTGCGCCTACGGCGGGCGGCAGCTCGCCTCTTCGGGGCCTCGGAATGGGCATTACGCAGCTCGCCCCTTCGGGGCTCGCATGACACCTGAGAATGGTCGTAGTGGCCCTATTTAGTTATTGAATCGAAACCAAGCAGGTACCGGCACAGCGGCAAACCTTGAACGTACCAAGAGCTGAAGAGGTAGGTGCAGGACCGAGAAGAGGATGATATGCAGGGATTTGCTGCCAACCAATCGTTGAAATTGCGACTTCAGAAGAAGAAGACTAAGGTAGACCTACACAATTGTACCGGATATACATTGTACTTACTACTTAGCTTGCTTATCTAGCCTACCTTTTTAATGTGTGGCACTAAGCGAACATCATAAACCATAAAACCGGCAACACCCTCTTCAATTTCTTTCTTCTTTGCACGCAGCACAGTTGCGACAGACTGCTCCGATGTTAACTGAAATACGCAAAAATTAGCAGGTTAAATTTTTTTTCAAATAAAACCCCTCTAAATAACAATTTACATCCTCAGCAGTAACCGTCAAATTTTTCCCAAGGTAGGTGGGTACACCTTATCAACTGAATTGATTAACAGAAGCACGAAACCGGTGCTGTCTCTGGTGAGTACCTACTACTAAAATACATGAATGGAGTATAATACGGGATCATGTAACTTATACTACTAACCGTAGGTACTGTATGTTAAGTGGGCTACCTAGCCTTCAGTAAAATTAGAGGTATTTACACAGAAAACGAAGACCGAAAAATTTCTTTATTAAGAGCGGTGGGCTCAAGTCAACGTCTTTGCTTTGCCGAAACAAAGTGCTCGCCCAAATCGTATTTCAGTGTTTCTGACTTCCTGATAATTTTAAAAGTTATATTAACTTTATATTCCTGATTATATGGGCGAAGTAATGAAGACGTGCAAGGCAAGAACAGATCGGTCGCTGGTCAGTATGTAGCGACTTAGGCACGTGTACATGCAAGCCCTTGCCTATGCAGATGACGGAGACTCTCCAGCAAAACTACAAAAGGCCGTAACGGAATGGTCAGAAACACTAAAGGAGAGAGGGATGCAGGTTAACCCATATCGAAAAGTCAGGAAACAATGGTGGCACGCACAGATGACAGGTAGAGCCTCTGATTATAATGTGTATGGGACAACGGCTGCAGCAAGTGGAGAACTACAATTATCTGGGCACAGCAGTGAACCAGGCAGGCAAGCTCTAGACCGAAATAAGAAACCGAGTCCAAAAGACTACAGCAGCCTACTTCTCTACATGCAACACCTTATTCGGCAAGAGAGAAGTCGAACGGAAGACTAAAACCAGAGTCCCACAAGCCATCTTGGAGCCGATTCTCCTCGATGGGAGCGAAAGCTGGACACCTACACACCTAAACTCCATTTTTCCATCTTCTTATGAGCGAAAACATATGTTATTACAGTTCCACGCCTACATGCTTCAGACCCCTCTTTGCATACGGTAATTGGCTATGTCACCCAGAACAAGAGCAAACTATAGGCTTTCAATATGCTAAACGTTAGACGGATTTGGTGGAGTTGTCAGCAATTCATCTCGGCAAGGTGGACACACGGGTTCGAATCCCGTTTCAACCCATTTTTCCATATCTTCCTTTGTTATTCCTATGCCTGAAGAAGCCTTCTACAAAGTCAAATAGGTACTCTCTACCTCTATTTATTGTTAATGCTGTACTAACCATAAGAGCAGCCATGCCGCCAGTAGCAACAGTTCCACGCCTTCTGCAGACTTTGACGGCAAGCTGCATGTATTTCGTGAGGAAAGGTTGATCCATGTTGACGTACTTGTTGCGGTCGGGTAGAAGAAATTTTGGGTTGCGCCCGAATTTGGATATTAAAGAGGCGCAGTAGTCCCAAATTCCACAATTCAAACCCACCGAATGCCTACGTAGAGCGAACAGAATTTCATCCATTTCGAAAGCAGCGAAAATATCTTCGATAAGTACGCAAGCTTTAATAGTTCCTGCGAAAAACAAATCTGTGAAGAGGGTCATGGGTCACAACAGAATGAACGAGAAATACCTAGGCTAGAACCATTGGCGTAAATATGGGGTCCTGGGGGGGGGGCTTAGCCCCCCAGGGGCACCCGTAGCCCCCCAGGATTTCTGGTGACAAAGACGTCATGCAGGCGAAAGGCATAGTATCCATAATCACGAAAGGGAAATTAAATCTTGGTATGTTTATTTTACATGAAAGACATCATGAGAAAATGAATACACATTGACCAAGTACTTTCACAAAAATATATTACTCAAATTGCTAAAACCCCAATATTGCAAACCTATTTTTTCAAATTATTTCTTCGGGGGAGACCCCCGGGCCCCCCTCAGTGGTAACTGGTAGGTAGGCTACAATCTCAACTGTACTGCTTGCAAAATGCGTAAAACCTCACTAATTTGGGCCTATTTATCAACTTTTTTCTCCGGGGGATGAAAGTCTTGGGGTCCTAAAGCCCCCCCCCCCCCGTAATTTACGCCTCCTCTGGGTTGTTCATTAAACTTTCCGATATAGCCTATAAACCCACGCTATTATCCATTCAAGCACAATATAATTGCGGTTTTGGACACCGTTGGTTTTGCTTTCTTACAAACAAATTTACAATTCCTGGTGCCATGTACACATTTCCTATAGGTAATGCTATACATATTCAGTCGATTTAAATACTGTAGTTGTCTACTCAGTATATGCCCTACAACAGGGCGTAAGTCTATTCTATAGTCTAGTGATCTAGTCTATTTACAATATCCCTAGTCGATATGCGAAACGCAGTGCCTATACATATACCTACCATACCGGCTACCAATTCTAAACTCGCTATAGCCTACTTGTAAATCGTTGAATGAATACGGTACGTGTTCTCCTGTTCTTTCGAACCGTTTAATGATAATGATATTTTTTTAGAAAAACAGTTTAAATTATTAGGGATGGTATCAAATTTGAATTAGTGGGACTGTTAATATGAAAAGAAGGTATGACTGATATACGGTATGTAGCCTATGTAGTTGTTCACATGTACAAATATTATAAGTCAACTAGTTGATATGTACAGTTAGGTGAAAGAGAGGGCTGTATCTGTGCTTGTTACTTTTTCAATGAATACTTTTATTATTAATATAATCATATTATTTAGTTACCAGTTCATACCTACTAAGTAATAAGATTTAATGACAAAATGTTTTCAATTAATCCAAGGTTACCGTATTCCATCATTTGGCTAAAGAATTATGGTGAAAGTTTGCATTATTCATTATTGTCTATTTTTTGTCGATTGATACCTGAACACCTTTCGTAGGTACCTACTCTATTACTAAAACAAAAAGCTAGGGGTCTGCCATCTTTGTAAGTTAATTAATTACAATTACAGACTAATTCATTATTTTAAACAAAATCTGGGCCTAACATAGCAATATCAAGTCCGCTGTGGGTCGAAACTGTTCTAAAATTAGGCACAAAGGGCATGCTGAGCATAGGCCTACCTATTGGTAATTGCAGTTCATTTTGTGTCCAGATGAATATATCATCCCAAAGTTTTGCTTCACTGGATGCTTCCAATTTAGAAAGGTAGAAAAAAGGACCTCGCGCAATTTTATAGAGTATTGAAGCATTGTGAAACATATGTAGTCCAAAATCAAACACCGGACCTGGTACAGGCATTCCATTTACCTGAGAAGGCAAAACACACACATGAGTACCTGCCGAGAACTATACTTAAATTAGGTGTAAACTATAATAAGTAGAGAAAAAACCCTAATGCTATAAATATCTGAAGGACTGTGCGTAGGGAGTTATTGTTTAATAACGGATTATAGTTTCAATTTTAAAGGATTCATTTTTTGATTTTTGAAAGTATACTTTTGTTATGGTAAATAATCTTTTTCAATAAAACATGATCCAGCAGAGTAATGAACCGGGAGATTCATGGAAGGAGACCACCAGGGAGGCCGAAGTTACACTGGGAAGAAAGAACACCGGAGATATGAGAAGTTTGGGGCTCTCAACAGAGGACGCACACAACAGGACTGTGTGGAAACGCTGCTGTCGTGCCGCCGACCTTCCATGAGGATAAGGCGCGATAAATGTAAGTAACCATCTTTTTCACAGGAGAGCAAGGATGAAAAATATATGGAACGAGATGCTTTAGTTCCTGCTGTTTTATTTTATTAGTACCTAACAATTACCTACATCAAAGTAAAGTAGATAATTCCTCTCATATTCCGATTTCCGATGAAAATCCCGTTTCTACGTTGCGGCATAGTCATTATCATTAAGATAGAAGTTTCATTGTATTCATTAAATGCCATTTACCGAACCTATGTATATTCAACCGCAAGTATGCTCCACCCAGAAAGGAGCCTCAGCACTTCCAAAAATGAACAAGTTCGGTAATTGCAAAAAAAGAGAAAATACACGAATTAAAAAAATAGTATAATAATTCAAATGAACATTTAATTTATTTTAGGTGCGGTAGCTCAATTTTGCTCAGACAATCAGGGCGACTAAATGTATTGCCTTTATGTACACTAATTCGGGTACCTACCACATTATAAATATAGCCTAAGAGCTACTAATTCATATTTCGTAATAAGCTTGCAACACTATGATTTTTAACTAGCTCCTGCAGTTAGTTAACTATGCAACCATGCTAAAGTTACCCCAAGGAACTAAAACTTGTGTTTAGATTTATTATGCTATGGTATTTCATGTATACCCACCGTGACATGGTGTTCAGTCATATTCCAGGCTCGAGGACGGAACATTAAGACGGGCGCTAGTTGGATTTCAGGCACGTTCTTCAGCTGGTTGCGAACAGCAAGGTAAACAGAATGGTGGCCGCGAAGCACGTTTTCCCATGTCGGGCAGAAACCATCGTCCATATCAACCTGTAGACAGTGCAAATATATCAAGCAAAGCAAATAATATGGATTCCCCAAGGAAAGAGAGAAAAATAATTGCCGTATTTGTATTCCTCATGTCTAAATCGATATGTATAAATTGGTTGCATCGTAGTTTCATTGAACATACAGTATGCATATATAACAGTGTTACATATTCAATGGTAGTGTGTAGGTGGGCGGTGGTAGATATCATATGGTATTAAGGGTATGCACAATCCATTGAATTCAGCGCCGTATTTCGAGCAATAAACCTAATGAATTGCTAGATGTAGATAAAGTCAGGACATGTAGAGTACTTTCACCCGGTTGTTGGTTCGAGTCCCACACTTGCTATATTTTCTGCCCATGCGTCGGAGGGCATGTAAAGCAGGCGGTCCCGGGCTTTCTTAGTTGAGTGTAAGAGAGGACTTTATAGCCCTAACTCCGCTAGATTGGCTTGGTAATAGAACATAAAGTCAACATTTATTTATAAAAACTGACCTACCATAGTTTTAGTCATAGCACATGCATTTATGTTTACTTAATAGAATACCTCTTACTAGGCTAATCGTATACCATAAATTGTATAATTTTTCTATGATGCCATTGAGCTATCTATCTAGATAGATAGAAAAAATTGCAAACAAATGCAAAATACATGTAAACAACGCAGAAAAATCACGGTAAGTTGGCATGGGCATACTGTGCAAATATTACTCGAACAATGGTCATCTTACAACAGCTTTCGTATGTATCATTAGTAAGATGACTGTTCAACCGGCCGCCATACCAAGTTGAGTCCAGCGGACCAGAGCAGGTTCAAAGCTGCAGATAACTTGGTCGTGTGCACAGTGCCGGCAGGGAAACATGGTAGGACTTGTCCTGGTCACCTCCGAACTTCACTGTTTCACTGTGTTTCCCAAGTGGTTCGGAATCCACTATAATCAGGAGGGCCACTGTCCTATGGGCTGGCGTAGGACAGTCAAGTCGGGGTCGCTCTATGGGCCCAAATATGAGGCCTAAGTCGTTATTAACCCGAAGAACACTACTGCTATTACTACTAAGATGACTGTTGATCGTGTAACACTTGCACTGTAGGCCTCTGTCAACTTACCCGGATTTTTCTGCTCAGACGTATGGCTCAGCAATATCAAGAACCTATAGCCGATTGTGGCTAAGAATAGTTCAAAGGAAAAATGTATTTCCTCTTTGGTTTCTTCGCTGGATCAGCCTGTCTGTACATGACCTACCTGTAATCCTTGCACATCGGAACGCATAGCCTGTTGGAGCAGTGGGACATTGGATGGGTCAACATCCCCCAGGTCAAGTCTTCGGTCCTGAAGAGCATCTGGCACGGGGTCAACCTTCCAATCATCACACCCTGCGTCATCATCAGCAAGTCGACTAGTCAGTCTGCCCTTATTCAGTGACAGCCAAGTCCCAGCTTGGGCTGACTTCAGGTTTTGTTGCCGAGAAAAGTAAAGCTGCAATATGCCTTATTAGTAATAATAGGCCTAATTACCACTATAAGACTATTTACTGTAGGTAGGTACTCATATTTGGTCTAGGCCCTGTTATGCATGAGGATGAGATAGTTTTAAGAGGTGCGCTCTGATTGGCTGATGAGTTAGCGCGCATTGTGGTGGCGTGGGTGTAAGAGGATGGCGCGGATAGAAATAGTGAAATTTCTCTGGGCTTAGGAATTTATATAATGAATTTTCTAATTGGGTATCTGGTGTCTTCATATAACTTCGAACCTACCCTAAATAATCCATATATAGACTAATAGGCCCAAGTGGTACCACCATCATTAGAATCATATAGGATTGGCACCATTCAGGATAAGACAGTAATTTGCGGTGGTACATTTTTTTTTCTATAGACCTAGTGAACAGAAATAGGCTAGATGTAGCATAGTAAGACATTGTAGGTAGGCTACTATGTAAGTGTACACAGTATGCGGCACGGAGAAGAAGTGTGCCATGTATGCTCACTGTGTACCGTATTTATTATATTAATAGAGTAACCCCCATTACCGTAGCCTATATGTATGAGGTTCATTTGTGACGTCATTTTGTAGATGGCAGCACCAGTTGCAATGATATCAAAGCGTTGATTTTTCTATAAGCCTCAATACTAGGCCTATTTTAAAATTATTTTTAATTACGTATTATTATTTTTAAGTGATATTTTTCTATAAATCATGGCGAATATATATATATTAAATTATATGCAGCGAAATAAGGTCCAGGCATAGTAAAAATATTATAAAAAATATTAAAAGAATTAATTAGATGCTAAGAGCATAGGTTTCACATGCAAACGGCGGCCATTTTGAATAATATGGATATCAGTTTGTCGTCAGCGAACCTAGTGACCAAAACTGTCCCTACAGAACCTCATTGCAGTGTTCGATTTGAATGATTAACGGGATTATAGCCGAGCCTATATTCTGACAGAGGTGGGATTTTTTTGTGCAAACTGTGTTCGCCACCTAGTCTATAAGAAAGACACATTTAGAGCTGTTCCCATCATCACCTGTCTCGGTAAGGCGGGGTTTCCACCGACGGTTTTCTCATTCCAGAATGCAAAGACATCGACGTGGTAGCAGACATTCAAGTTTTAGGCGGGTATTCCACCGACCTCTCATTGCAGAATGCTAATGAGTAATGACATTGATGGAAATTTGAATTTTTCTTTTTATAGAAATCTATTAAAATGTTTGTACTTAACGTATCCCATGACGCCATTTTTTAATAATAGTTTGTTTGTGATTTTACTCTATGATCATTGATCATTTTTAACTACGGCATAGAGTAAAACAAGCATTTCAATGTCAATTGCATTCTGCAATGAGAGATCGGTGGAATACCCGCCTAAGTCTTGAATGTCTGCTACCACGTCAATGTCTTTGCATACTGCAATGAGAGGTCAGAATGGCGTAGAGGTAACGACTCGGACTATCATCCAGAAGGTGACTGGTTCGAGTCCCACCCGAATGCCAAAATTTTCTAGTGGTACAATTATTTATCTTCTGACTACCATGCTTCGGAGGGCATGTAAAGCCAGCGGTCCCGGCAGTCTTCCCTGACTGTCGATAGGTTAAACAGGAGGCTGTTGATGCAACCTGAAAACTCCTGTACCACGGGTAGTACCACCCCGACACGAATTTACTAATGAGAGGTCGGTGGAAACCCCGCCTAAGGAATACTGCACGGCACCGCCATACACTGATCCACCGCGTTTTTATAGTGCCTGAATCCGGGTGGAACATAATTATAAATATGTTCGTTAAATCACCGGTATAAATAAGACTATAAGAGTTAATTTGGCAGATTCAATAAACTCTCTTGGATATCGGCACAGATTTATTTTAATTTAGATTAAAAAATGGTTTTTGCATGCTTTAGGCATGAACTAAAACATTATTCTAAACCTTATGGGGTACTTATCAATGCCTAGCCTACCTGTTCAATTCTGTCTTTGAATTCTTCGAAGAGTTTGGAGAGGAATGCTTCAAAGGCCCCGTTGAGAAGAAGCATAAACTCTTGTTCGAGACCGACTGGTGCCGGCGACAAATACACGTTCATCTCGTTCGTTCAACTCAATCGTACTGAATAAGAGAGTAAGAGCCCGCGTCTTATCTTTGACCTTGAGACCCCATGGTTCACAACACTTGGTAGCATGGTTCGTCAGTTGTAAGAAGACAGGGTCTAGGAATATTTACGTAAAAATGTTATTGGCAAAAAATCTGGGAGGAGGGCTTGGTAAATTGGAAAACATTGTTAAATGATAAATAATTGTCTAGGTAAACGCTACATTAGTAGATATAGTGGGGCACCACAAGCATGACTCTGTGAAGAGCAAATTGGACGCCCGCCATATCCGATTTTTGAGCAAATATAAATTCCACAGAAAATATCCATTGTAGAGGCATCAGAAATGTCATATCCCTTACAAGAAATACTCTACTACTGTTGATACATAAATATTGGCTACATTATATGTGATCGTCACCAACACGAACACCGACTAGCCAGTTTGTGAACTACTTCCTCTGGACTACCCGTTATATTTTACTCAAATTAATTATTTCTGACCAATCGTTGTTAATATAGGAGTATAGACATAACATCTATCAAAATGAAGAGGAGCATTTCAGATAAGAGAATTGATATATTTGAGAGTTCAACGATATTTCGTGAGATATTTGATTTTTTTGCACTTGTAAGGCTTGGGGAGTTCGCCCAATTGTTTTGTCACAGTAGCTAGCAAGTCAATCATTTGTGCTAAACCACTTCAGCTCCGTGTGGGGGGAATTATGCTTATTAAAAATCTGGATACGCCCCTGGCTAGTGATAGCGGAAGTGACCATTTCATTTTCTCCATTTTACGTAACTTGCTCTCACTTGGGCCGCCGCTGCGGAGAAGGTAGGGTTAGCGGGCGAAAAGAGATGAATTCGGAAACGAAGAAAGAAGCAAAGGGAAGCGAAGGAAAGGACACAGGAAAATACAGGGTGGGAAGGGCGAAGGTAGCGCGCGAGGGTCGCGAGAGATCGATGAAGCGTCTATCCAGGCTGAGCTCCCCGTCGCCCTGGCAACCGAACCCACCTGCAATCCCCGAAATTCTCGCAACTACATGAATGACATGGCACCATCCGATTGATGGCTGCAACCTGTGGCTCCCTGGATGCCCACGAATTTTCGATCCCTAAATTTTAATAAACAAATACCTGTAGAATAAATGCAATTAATAAAAATATATTGTACAACATGCAGACAGGGGCGATTCGTCTACGGGAGCAGAGACCGTGGCTTCCTTGCCTCCGCTCACTGCTTCTTGGCATGCTAGAGCTTAGCTCAGGATGGATAGCATCAGGGTAGTATCTGTAGATGCTGCTGGGGGAAAGCTGAATACGTAGTTAATGATTGGTTTACTCCAGGTGCTCGGACGGGGCTATCAACAAATAAAAAGCAGCGGCGGTAAGCAAGACAGTTCCTATTGAGAATAATCTCATGTATTATGATTTCCAAAAATGATATGTCCAATCTGTTGCCCATTGTAAACTAAAATACTGTTTTTTCAATCATACTTACTTACTAGCCAACGCCCACCCTTGGCAGGGTAACCATTAGGTGACGCGCAGACCAGTATAGGTGAGATGTCTCCACGAAGCCGTTGTTCTCCGTCGGTGAGTCGAGTGGTAGGGGGGCAGCGTCTATCTTTGGTTCGTCGCATAGGGGCACGCTTCTGCGGTGCAGATGAGTGGCTAGATAGTCGTCGTGACGAGTGTTGGTCCTGAATGCAGTGACACCTACGGCCCTTGGCAATGACCTTGGGATTGGGATGTTGATCCGGTTGGCCCAGCTTGCTTCACTTTATCCAACGCCCATCTGCAGTTGTCCAACCATTCAACGCTGAGACTCCAAGCAGCGACACATAGTGCCTTCGTTCGGGTAGTGCAAACCTTGGGGTGGTCTCCGTCCATGATTTGAGGTGTCGTCAACAAGAGCAATGCGGTGCAGGTGGGCTTGCAAGTAGTCCTGGCCCGTATTGAGACGAAAATGGAACACGGATTCAGCTCTCTCAAGGCTTCTTGAAATTAGCAGGATTCTCCCTTTTTTCCACAGTTTGAGGTCATCGGGGTACCTACTTTTTGTTGTGTTGCAGACTGTGGTGTCAATCAGGTTTTTGGATCGGTTCAAGGTCAGTGACACGGCAGGTTGGTCTACCTCTTCCCCTGTTTAGGTTTGGCATCAACCAAAGCCCTTTTTGCTTTCCAATTTATACGTAGTATAAGGAAAGCTTTTTTATATCATACTAAGCCCAAGAAACGAGTATCTGCAGCAAAATATGGAGGATGTAGGGGCCAAGACCTATACGTGGAGCTGAAGAGGGCGTGCCAGGATCCAGGGGAGTAGAGGCATCGAAGTCACATGTTGCTGCCAACAACCAACCATCTGGCTGTAACTTGAAGAAGAAGAAGTCATTCATTTTATATGGTGCACGAAAAATCTGGTAACCACCCGCATCACAAAATCTATTCTATTCGTATCTAGTCGTATTGTCAGGGAAGATGGAAAGCGAAATGAAAAAGTTAATAAATGAACATGAATGTGTTTATTTACTAAAATATTCATTTCAACTCCGATTTCTACTCGACATTACCACCTTTGAAGTATTATATGAGGGTCATTATACAGTATACAGTACGAGATAATACTTTATAAGTTGATAACACGAGGAGGAACGAGGATCTAGCGTAATATATTGATGGAAGGGGAATCCAGGCTGGTAGGTCGTGGTCTTCCAAACGCTACATCAAAATTTGTGGTCGACATCTTCAGTGGTATTTCCTGAAGGACTTTTTGCTTTCCAATTTATATGTGGTATAAGGAAAGCTTTGTGATGGTCGAAATGTTCGATTCCGAGATTTCAACGGATTTACACGTTTTGAGGTCCCAGGAACCCAAAAAAGTGTTTTTTACGAAATGTCTGTCTGTCGCTCTGTCTGTCTGTCTGTGCATCGATTTCCGGGCAAACTACTCGGTGGATTTAAATGAAATTTGGCATGTAGGTTTACAAAATTCATACCTCGGGACCATTTTTATTTTTATTTTATTTTGGGCTAGCTCAATTTGGGGGGTTTTTATTCTCAAAAAACTCCAAAAAAACGTTTAAAAAAATTATTCTTAAAAACGGCTCCAACTATTTCTTTTAAATTCTCATATATTGTATTCGTTATTAATGTTGACAAAATGCGGGGGGTCGCTTGCCCCTTGATAGTTTGCTTCTGGGGGTAAAAAAAATAAAAATAACTCAATTTTCATGAGAAATGACTAAAAAATCATTTTTCTGCGAAACCTTTCTATCGATGATTTCTACCTTAAGGCATGTTTTAGGTTTTAAATTGAGTAACGAAACCGGATAGGTTGCTTTCCCAAAAAAATTATTTTTTTTAAAAAAATGATAGAAAATGCATTGCGTGCCCTGCCATTAGTGTCATTATTGCTGTGTGGTAATTAATGTGTTGGTCTGACCTATCTAGAATTTATCTCATTTCCAGTGACGTCAGGTGGACAACCCCCCCCCCCCCCCCCCGAGATATCGGAAATTTTACCACTGGAAAATTATTTACCATGAAATTACTCATATTCTCTATCTACTAATGTTGATAAATTGGAAAGCATGTTCGAGTAAACTCGGACCGGTTCTTTATATGGTTTCCGTATGAATATTTAGCCACTGGCAAACTGGTATATGCCCTCTATATCAACCTACACCGGCTGCAAGCGATAATGGACAAGCTGAGACAAGCTTACAATTGACGCAATGAAACAGGCGAAAGCATGAATTAACCAAGTCCATCAGGACATTATTATTATTTTAATCCTTTTCGTTCTAAAAGCTGTTTTAAAGGAGAAAAAAAGTGGTCTAACAAACTACCTTGCATACAATATATACGGCTCAGCATATTATTAACCCCAATACATAATGCAGCCCCCCTCCTTATCTATACGCTATACACAAACCGCAATGTAGACCGTCAGACGTGTCAACTTTCGGTTGCATGCTAATTGAAAGAAACAATGAAAAAGTAGAGTATGAACTGGTCAATATCGCGGCACGCATGGGTGAAATATGAAACAGAAAATGAAAATAGGAATGCAGTAAAAAGAAAAAGCGCAATGCGTTGTCTTGGCGTATTCGTGACTTTCAAGGCAGTTCATGCCATTGTAACTAGAGGGAGAATCTATTCCTACTAAGGCGCTTATTCCACCAACGTCAATAGTGATAGTAAATGTAGTATGGACGTGGTAGCAGACATTAAAGACAGTCTAAAAATGTCTGCTACCACGTCAATACTACATTTAATATCACTATTGACGTTGGTGGAATATGCGCCTTATGTACATTACGATACAGTCGTTTTAAGTCCTAATCGAGGTGCTATTATCGTCCCAACCCTCATTGGCAATTAAATGATTACCATTTCTATAATTCAGCCGCATTTATAAAAAGGCATATTTACTTAAAGAGTAGAAGGAGGAAGTAAGAGGTGTAAAATGCTGTAATTGCATGCGCTCTAATTCATATTCACAACAACTTTTACGCTATTAGCATTTGCTTCCAGATAATGAGTAAAACCTTGAGCTCTTGGCGCAAGCTGAAATGCTTGATAGTTCAGAAAAGTTACTACAGGGTCAAAAATCATTCAAAACAGAAGTAAAAGTCAACTAATTTCATTGCCTTTGGGTCATGGGATGGGGTGCCGTCAAAACAATAATCTCACCATGACTAACCGTATACCGTCCATATTTTGGGGTAAAAATAGGGCGGATGCAGGTCTTTATCCCTCCCTACCCTATTGTACGATATATCTATTATTGTATTGTATGCACCTATTATTGAGAATTTCATTATTTTCATTTTCCAATGTGCAGCAATGTCTGTAAATTGAAGACCACATCACGGCTGAAAATTGAATAATTTAATATTCCGATGCCACTCACGGTCGGCCACACGTTGTTTTTAATTTAACTTTCTATGGAAACAACTTTGTTTCATTCACGTGCACCGCTGTTTCCGTTTTTATGTTATGGATTGAGAGGGACCATAAAAGTCCCTTTGCAATCACAAAATTCCAATCTACAGCATGAATTGTATTGTATGTGACACAACTACAGTATTTCTACATCAATATTATACTAGGGCGTTGAAATGCGTATAAAATTGACTCCCACTGACTTCTTAGGCCTACTTGTGTAAGCACAACCCCAACAAATAACACACTTCGCTTTTAATGTGCAGGGCAATTAATTTACAAGTTTATAAGTTCATAATAACGTAACGGACGGAGGTTATTAAAAGTTTGCAGCCGCAGAACAAAGGCGCACAGAAAATAATTTCATTTCAAGATGCAGTCAATTTCCGTCAAACTGCTCTTTCTTCCACTTCCCTCCATTTGAGCGCCTCGAGAAACCCCGAGAAATATATGAACCGCCGTCCCGACAGTATTGCTGAACAAAGGCACAGAAGGCAGGCCAACAGAGTTTCCTTCCTGAAGTACCGGTAAACCGGGGCAAAGTCGATCATCATTATGGGGTTTCCGTAAGTTTTCGAAGTACCATTTCAGTTTTTTGACAAGAGACCTGTGCGTAACAAAAGATTACTCTATCGTTAATGCTATGCCAATGGTTTTCATTACTTTTTGTGGAAAAATAATCGGTTTTAATATTATTTTGTTGTGATCGACTTTACCCGGTGAGTGGGGCAAAGTCGATCACTCATCTTAATTTGAATGTTAATCAACTTGAAACCGATTTCGATCAATTTTAGGATTCATAGACCTAACTCCGTTAGGTTGGCTCAGTAATAGCACAACAAATTCCTTATTTATTTATTTATTTACACGCGAACCATGGTTTCCCTAAAATTTATAAAACACTGTGTTTTCTTCAGGAATCTAAAAAAATCTCTTTGCAACTAACTGTACTACAACTGCATGATTGTTTAAACCAAGCGCAACTTTTCTGAGAAGTAATATTAGCAAATAAAAATAATTTCTAGGACATACTATAGAAGGATAATAGTGATCGACTTTTCCCTGCTTCGACATGCGTCCACATTTTCCCTCCAAACATGCGAAATTGAGAAGTATTTTTAGGTTTGGTGAAAAAAAAATAAAATTTGAATGAACATGCTAAAATTCAAGTTTAGCCATAATAATGTGATATGGCAATAAAACAGTTACATGTACCATGAAAAATTGAAAATTCAATTTAAAAAAAAAACAAATAACTTAAACCCGTCAATAACAACTTAACAAAACAAAAATCTGCCACGTGTTCCAAAAATCCTGAAAATATAACCCATTTACAAATTATTTGCTGCCACGGCAAACTATCAATACCTAACCCAGTTGCGCGGGAAATTAAAAACCCGGACAGTGAACTTCAATCGAAGTTTACCCATGTGATCGACTTTGCCCCCGTTTACGGTACCGTATGTGGTACGATTCAAATTTCGAAAAAACCATTAAAGAAATGTAAACTGGACTGCTTACTAATTAATTAATTAATAAATAATAAATATATGTTTCCGTTAAATTATGCAATCAAGTAATCAACAAGGAACCGACAAGAAATTATGAAGGAAAATCGTCAAAATATCGTAAAAATCAGGTAGTTCAGTCATTGTTCTAGTGCCTCAGTGACCGTGTAGAAAGCTTTCTTTAAGAGTGTACGGCCCCGTAGGAAATTGGCAGCCCGAAATTTAATACTTTTTATTTTTTATTTAATAAACTAAGCATGTTATTGAAGATTTGTCTCATCAAAGTTGTAGAAGGCAACTTCATGCATCATATTATAATATATTTTTAATTTTCGAAATTGCAGTTTTTTGATAAGCATGCAAATATTTTATAAACAATAACTTTTCACGTATTGGCGATTTTATAAAAAAAACTACAATTTCGAAAACTAAAAATACCTTATTATATGATGCATGAAGTAGTCTTCTACAACTTTGATGAGCCAAATCTTTAATAACATGCTTAGTTAATTAAATAAAATAAAAAAGTATTAAATTTCGGGCTGCCACTTTCCTACGGGCTGTGCACTCTCAAGAGGTGGTCTCTAAGCAATTTAGGGAAGTTACTAGCATTTCTCCACTGGCGATGTACATACTCTCTTCGTTTATTCATGTTAATCTGCGATTTAAAGAGTGTGTTAATAATGGAACGAGACGTCCTAGAAACCATGCCACATGTTAAAAGTAAAATAATTTAATGTATGTACTTTATGCTCATGCTCCCGCGCCCATTGGCAGGTTGGCAGCATTCAGAAAAGAAAAGTAAACCCTAGTAGTGATATAAGACAAGGCCTTGCAGTTCCGTTAAAAATCGGTCCAGTAACTTACTGAATATAGGTGCCCATTCCATTGACCGGCTAGGGCTATTTCCAAAAGCGGTGACGTGGTAGCAGACATTCAAGACGTAGGTGGCGTTTCCACCGACCTCGCATTGCAGAATTGACGGAAATGTTTATTTTCCTCTATGCCATAGTTAAAATTGATCAATGATCATATACAGTAAAATCACAAACAAACAAACTAAAATTAAAAAATGGCGTCATGGGATATGTTAAGTACAAACATTTTAATTGATTTCTATAAAAAGAAAAATTCAAATTTCCGTCAATGTCATGTGCATTCTGCAATGCGAGATCGATGGAAACGCAACCTAAGTCTTGAATGTCTGCTACCACGTCACTGTTTTTGGAAATAGCCCTAGCCGGTCAATGGAATGGGCGCCATAGGATAGAGTAAGTTTACCACAGCCTTGGGTTAGCTCCCCTATCATAAGCCAGCCTACCCAAAAAAGATCTAATTCCTATCCTATTGTATTGTAGCCTCATGCATTGATCTTCTATGGCGCGGTTTCCACCGACCTCTAAGTGCAAAATACACACACGGTGACGTGGTAGCAGACATTCAAGACTTAGGCGGGGTTTCCGACGACCTCTCATTGCAGAATGCACATGACATTGACGGAAATTTGAATTTTTCTTTTTATAGAAATCAATTAAAATGTTTGTACTTAACATATCCCATGACGCCATTTTTGTGATTTTACTCTATGATCATTGATCAATTTTAACTATGGCATAGAGTAAGGCAAAAATTTCCGTCAATGTCATTTGCATTCTGCAATGAGAGGTCGGTGGAAACCCCGCCTATGCAGGAGATACAAAATGCCATAGTCATATATTGCACTAGTAGCTAACTGCTAAACTACCTAATGTACGATACCGATCCTTAAAATTTATATTAGAAAGTTTCCGGACACATGTCAGTAATTTTAGACCCGGTATACACGGACGAGTCTGCAGTCGCAAGTTGCCGATGTCTTTTGCCATTGTAGCCATAGGGCTTGGTCAGCAGTCGGTGCAAAACCACAGAGTTTGCATCAGAAAATGCCTTTGGGCGGGCGTGTCTAGGGGATAACCGTGCACTTTTGTGCAGGCTTCACGCCAGCTTCAGAAAGCAACAAGAAATCTTCTGCTAGCCCTTTGGCTACAATTAAAAAAGACGTCAGAATCGTCAGCGTGTACCGGGGCTAAACACCACAGTCCACAATCAACTGTTTCCTTTGTCGCCCCTGTATTTAACTTGTCTTGAACAAACGCAAGCTTTAAAGTCCATTTTACTTTTTTACGACGCCATATATGGCACAATCGTTTTCTAGATTTCTGGGTCACAGCATTGCGAAACGAGCCCTTAAATGTTGTTTTCGAATTTTATGATGAGAAATAAAATGTCTGGATTGGTAAATCCCATGCTTTATTATTTCTTTGTTCTTGGTGTGCAACCAATGGTTGCCTTATTCTATCCCTTTTGGAATAAACAATATTTTCGTTGCACACCAGTACTGCCTAGTTAATTTTGGCCCCTAAACTTAATCCTAGATACGCCTATGAGGCCTATAATTCCCCATCAGTCATTGCATGTTCCTATATCATCATTCTTCTTTGCAAGTCGGCGTATAGCCTATACAAGTACCGGTACCTATTACTTCAATGTACAGTTACTTATACTATTGCGGATTTTAAACAATAGAACCTTTTTTTTCAATGATTTTATTGGAACCAACCACGGTTTTATACAACAATTATTATATTTTAAATCGAAACTTTAGTATTTTAAAATAAAAAGTGTAGGGTAAAAGCAGTGGGAAAGGCTCTGTTTCGGTAAACTATTTCCTTCCGATTTTGGCGAATTTTTGTGTGAAGAAGTCGTTAATAACTATAGTGAAACACAAGCCCCCACGGCTCGACCAACAGGTCAACTCCAATTTTCACAACAAGTTATTTTTATAGCACACCGTGTCAAAATATACGCACTGCACAAACATCTTACTTGCTAGAAAAGTCGAAAGGGTTATTACAGTCTAGATAGAAACGATGATTTAGCTGCCCACTAGACATAAGTACAGTGAAGAACTTGCGTAAACTTAAGCTGCACCTACCAAATGCACTTTTATGAACTATGGAAGTAAATCAAAATAATCCTAATCTTCCTACCATAAGGCTAGCTTATACATAAACAGTCGCATGGTAATTGTTCGGCGTCTTAAATTTAGGCCTGTAATGTACAAAAAAGCTGTTTTTCAAAAAAGCAAAATTTGAACACTTAAGAGGACCCCAAAATTTGTTGTTTTTATTGCCTTTTTATTTTTTAATTAATTAACAAAGCAATTCATTAGAGTAAATCTTTAATAAATTGCTTTGTTAATGTAAGTTGCAGAAGACTACTTCATGCATCTTATAATAAATAGGAAATATTTAATTTTTGGTACCTTATTATTCGTCTATAAAAACCAGAGGGGACTAATATTTCGCGTAATCTGGGATTTTTTGAAAAATTGCAAAACCGAAAAGTAAAAATACCCGATTATACAATATCATACACGAAGTAGTAAACCACTTAAATTAGCCAAATTTTTAATAACTTGCTGAGTTAATGAAATAAAAAATAAAAAGTATTTAATTTTGGGGTGCCAATTTTCTACGTAGCACATCTTATTCAAAATATTAATAATTTCGTTGTTATTACTGTCTCATTATATAGATAAGGCTGGTTTATAATGAGATGTTTTTGGAGATTCAACGCCTACAACCCCCGATAGCGACAGTGACAGTTCAAAATTGAGATTATTGCAGTTGTTATGCCGAGGATAAAACTTCGATCAACAAATAAGCCACACTTTCAGCCGATAACCTACTGGCGCTCGTTGGCAATATAACAAAGAACGCCAGCCAAAGTAAAAACAAAAAGAAAATTTGATATCAGGTAGGCGTTGGTACTCGTAGGCTACAATACATAAATACGTACATTAAGAAGTTTTCCAAAAGATACTGTTACGATATGAAAGAACTAAGCCTATTTGGGAACTAGCCTTAATGTAAGATGCCAGAACAATATTGATCCCCAGCTCCTCTTATTGTGAGTTTAGGGATAATGTAGTTTGTTAAAATATCTCTTTTAATAATAAAATATCAATTTGAATTACTGTGGTACTGTACTAGGCAATGTACTTACCTAATTGTTACTCTTAGAAATTCGTAAAATGATGACAGCTCTATTAAAAATTTCCGACAAGTTCTTCATTGTTAATTATTACGGACAATTTGATCAAATTTCGTGTTGATTTCTCTAGTTACATGTCCTACAACTACCCTGTGTTTGGCAAGACTTCATTTGTAGGTTTATGTGGGTATATTATCGCCCCCGAATGAAGAGTGAATACTATTATTTGGGTTGCTCTAACCTCTAAGTTTAAAATACCTCCTATTCGGTGGGCTATGCATATTGCTTAAAATATAACTGGAATAGAATTGCCTGAGAAGAAATATTTAGACACAATGAATATAGACCTATGACACGATTGAAGAAAACTGAAACCTTTTTATATGCATAATTTGGAATAGATGGACCGGTACCTAACTAATTTTAATTCATAAATAATTATAAGCGATCGATTTGTTAGCATTTTTAATTTTGTATAGCCCTAAGATACCTAATGCAAATGAGAGTTTCGCTGTAATTCATCAATGAATTTTATTTACCTAATTTGATCCCAAAGAAATTTATATACTACTGGATAAGTAATAGTAGGGTTCAATTGTCGATTCTATGTCACTCTAGGTAATCTGAAGCTATTCTTACTGCCCCCATTGGCATTTACTTCGAGTTCAAACCTCGAAATTACATAACTTGAGAACCGAATGAGAAGCCAAGAAAAATGTATTTCAAATACAATTGAGGCTAGTATAGCTCCAAAAAGCCATGGGTAACCCAGAATCGGTAATTCTACGCTACCAATGATGCTCGCGAAATTGATCAAATTAGCTTTGTGGGCAGCCTTTACACACTTGACCAACAGTCATATTTCACTCTAGATTTAAAAATATCTTCAGTGAAAAATAATTATTGCCAAAAAAGTCAATACA
The DNA here is from genome assembly GCA_963971405.1 of Psococerastis gibbosa. Taxonomy (NCBI): domain Eukaryota; kingdom Metazoa; phylum Arthropoda; class Insecta; order Psocodea; family Psocidae; genus Psococerastis; species Psococerastis gibbosa. Next base: position 19,272,545 of record OZ020489.1, on the reverse strand, counting down.
CAGTAACAGTAGAGAATATCTTAATTCTACTTCATAGCTATTAATAACTGTCAAAGATGAAAAAATAGAAACTTCTTATGAGATAATCCAATAATTATTGAATGGAAATATCAACTTTTAGACCGTTTCTTCAAGTTTTTGCCCGATAACTCATATCGTGAAGTTACTGAAGAATTGCATACCGTACATCAAGACGCTTCAAGTTAGCTTATGAAGCTACTGGACTTGCTACGGACTGCGAAATAAACGAGTGGGGGGGGGGGGTATAAATTCAACGAGTTTACACAATCACCTCCACATTTAATAATTTTCAACTAGACTTTTGCCTGGCATTATAGGCCCCGTTCAGGGACTCTACAATATGTTCTTGAGGTGAAGATAGTAACAAAACAGAAGAGAATCCTTATTCTTGAGTTCTTGAATACTGCCACCACGGCCTGCCACTTGCGATTTTCCTTTCCTCACGGCGATGGCAGGGTAGGCTATACCAATTACCCTTAATGCGAGGGGGAGGGTCGATTTTTCGCACCTAAACTTATATCGGCTTCATATAGTAGTCTCTTACATTACTGGGCTAGCTTAACTAATTTCTGAGCGAAATCATTGAAAGTATATCCGACACGGAGCAAAGGACGGAGGCGTTTACGTAGTAACTCATACCCTCATTGATTGGCGAATGCATTGGAGTCTCTATTACATAACGCCATCCTCACGCTCCGGGTCTTCTAAACCTTTAAGAATCCTCAATAACTAACGTCACCGTTTCCGAAGCAAGTTGCTGAGCTCTGATATATTGTACAGTAAACAACCCCGTCTACTCCGCAGTCAGTTGCTAATGAATAACAATTAGTATAAGAATCAATATTAAAACTTTTCTGATCTCAAAAGATCTTAACAGCAGATATTGAAATCTTCCTTTGCAACCATGTGGCACATTCTTGCATTTTCTAAGAAATGTAAATATTGGAAGCGTCTCGATATGATCAACCACAACATTTTTGAAAATTCCGGTTTTGGGCAAATAGTATTCCATAAACAATATCAACGTGTTAGGTATGCCACCAAAGCTACCAGAATTCAACAATTTTTTTTTATTTGAAGCAAAACTTGATTCATTGCTTGATTACCATTATATAATGATCAACAATTGGTTACAAAATATATGTAGCTAAAATTAAAATGCAAGACACCAACAATCTACAAACAAACAAACACTGGGACTAGCATAGGCAGACAAAGACGTGCAAACTCTGTACATTTAAGCCGCTATTAAACCGTTACCAAGGAAACCTTCCAATGTAAAGGGAAAAGTCATCAAAAATTGTAGAGACAAATTAAAAATTAGAAGAGGCAGCGAAGTTCAGCCCGTAGGCAAAAACCGTGACTAGAGAAATGAAACTTCGCTTGCTTTGAAAAGGTAGATAACTACGAAGCTTTACAACTATCGCATAAGCTACGGTACACCAACATTATGAAAATAAATACACCTTCACTTAACGCGCCAGATCCTAACATTTAAGTCACCATATTATTACCAAGCTTTTTGTTATTATAGACGCTACATATGACAGTACCTACACATTGATTGCATTCAATGAGTGCAAGCACAACATCTTTCCCAAAATGAATTCCTACTTTAACTTAAGCTTGAACAAACCCTGAGCTACCAATCGAAATAACAAAATTGTCAATAAAAATGAATCCTTACCTACTACTGAAACGACATTTTCGAAAATGTACCCTCAGAAACAGTGTTACCTAAGTTAGTCCAGATATTTCTGGAAATTTTTGGAGCTACTCCAGAAGGTTTTTAAGAACTTGATAAATCAGAAATTGAGCAATAATAAAACCACCAAAATTAAAATTCCTAGCCATCCCGAATTCACACAGAATATTGACAATGTGTAGCACAGCTTGGACCTAAAAAGCTACGTCCTTAAATGTACCAACCAACTGTTTCAAAATGTTTAATAACTATACTACCTACTTACTATAAGCTTAATTAGAAACTACTAAACTACGCAAGCAGTCAATGTATGACAAAACGGGCTTATTCTAGTAAGCGAGTAATATACAAGCTCTAATATCTTAAAAACTATACAATCTGGTCAGGGGTTCAGCCGTGATGGACAAGATTTTACCTGTTCAAGCCATTCAAGATCACACCGCACCAGCGACCCACGCCAAATAAAATGTGAGCGATGGAATGTTTAATTACGAAAATACTTATAGCCTATCTTCTCTCTCTTGCTACTATTGTATAATACTGTATATCTGTAGGTTAAAGTAAGGGACATTCAACACGTAAATATTCCCACGATGCCTAGCAGGTACTATTAACGCCAAGATTAGGGACGAAAGTTTTGCATTATCCTGAGTACCAGTCACCGCATAGTATGGAAAGCTACGAGTAAATAGGGAATACGTTTTTGAAAAATCCTAGGGAGATGACAGCACCACTTGAAGGCAACTTTACAGATTGCTGCCATAATGATGGGAATATAGCCGCTAAATTGGGTCAAAGATGCAGCAGCACCTCCTACCTGCAAATGCAATACAATGCAAAATGCATAAAAACATCTTTCACTCCCAGGCTATTTAAGAAACAATGCAATCCCCATGTGTAGCCAAGAGCTAGGCCATGTGTATTGAGTTCACTGCAATGGTGTGTGCTATAGTGTTTTATAATTGAATTTTATAACCGGCTGTACTGTACGTAGATTTCAATATTATTGCACATTTTGGCGCAATTTGCATAGCGGCTATATTCCGATTATTCTGGTTGGGCTCTGAAATGTTAGCCTAACAGTGACAGCTCTAGGGAAAATATTTCCTTCTACACGTACAAAGATTTTATTATCACCTTCGCATGTCCACAAAAATTAGTTTGATTGACATGTTACTTTTCAAATTTTCAAAATCCCAGAAAGATATCTCACTAGGTACTTCATCCCTATATGTGTTAACTACACAGGGTTAGGTCTCCAGGTAGCTGAAGTATCACAATAAGTCTACATACCAAATGTATTTTAGAAGTTTCGAAAAAAAACCTGCCTCCTTTCTTGCTCTCATCCCTGTATTTGGTGTGGTTCACTGGAACGGGGTGTTCGTGAATAACCTGTCTTACCAGTCACAACGGTGACAGCTTGGAGTCAAATATATTATTATCGTTATTTTCATACAGTATTGCATAATGCATATTACTCGAAGGTAGCCTATAGGAACTGGCCATTCATTGCAGCAGGCGATCGTTCACAATATTGACGATAGGCGTGCGGCCTATTGGGGCAAATTAATGACATCTGGCCCAAAAGCTGACGTCTCCTGATATAATAATAATTGTGTATTGACCAGAAATTTGACAACTACATTTAAGATAAAATAAATAAATACATTTCCGACAGTACATCATTGACGGCGATGATACCACTTTCAATGAACCTAATAATGTGCTACATAAGGTCGATAGCAGAATATTTCTAGACAACTACTTACTTGGTTGCATAATCATGAACCTGCAGGCGTAGCACGAACGCAAAAGATGAAGCCGTAGTGTAGCATTGGTCATCTCTGGATCCCACCCAAATCTGTTGGTTTATTCTTTTTATTTAATTGAATACTTAAGTTGTAAAGCCAATCTCGTCATTTGGTAGAGAACTACTTCATACAGTCCTCGTAGTACTATTTATTAAATAGTCCTCTACTACTTGAATATACCAAATCGTTACAAATTAATTATATAATTAAATAACAAATATAAGCCAACCTATTTTGGGGTGGTCCCGGGGTTGCCAATATCTACGATCAGCTTCTTCTTAAACTAACTTAACTAACTCTGAATCGGTTTTGTGTATTTTTCTTGTAAAATAAGAAATTTGTAACCGGCAATTGTTTTTTCAAGTTTGAGGAGTCCAAAAATTGTCTGCCAATTATGGGCAGCCCATATAACAATGAAGAGCAACAGCATTCTGTCGTTGCGTTGACAATTATTTACCTTCAACCCTTGTATTTAAATTTTCTGGATTTAAAAGAAAATAGGCTTCCGCTGTCATGTTGTCTGCAGCCCCAGACTCCACAGGATCCTAATGAGGGGTTAAGTGGTAAGTTAGATGAATTTAGCATTAACACCAAGGATAACTTATCCCATTATACTCGTACTAACCCTGCTGCAGGTACTGCTTTGCTCCTCCCCCTTACCGACGTGCACGCGGACCCCCAATCTAGTAAGAAAAGCAAGATTTCTTTTTCCAGAGTTAAATCGAGGGGCGTGCTAGAACCCCCGATTTATTCGTCTAAGTTTGGTGGCAGACATTTTCAGTTTATTGAATTTTGATTATTAAATGCTAGTGCGACAATAATTAAATTAAATTATGGTGTCTCGGTACGATAAGCTGTATAGCAGGCAGATAATGACCAAGTTCCGGTAACCAATTCATCCCCAATTCCGACACAGTAGGCTAAATTCCAATTTTTTTGTGAATATTTGAAAAATTTATTAAAACTTGATAAAAAACTCACATTTAAATTCATGTATAAATGTACCCGATCGATGCAATACTGTGCAATATTTCCCATACACTTAACGAGCTGCCAAAACTACAAGACCATCATTCCTATAGGCTACTTCATCTAGATATCTAGGTGGCCTACTAAAGAGGACAGCCATCGGAGTATAAACCTACATTATTTTCACCAACAGCACAAGAATTTCGGATTTACAATTAAAACCACCTAATTTTAGTTGAAACTCCCCTTAGCTAACAGTTAACACGATAAAAAAGCGAAGGTTTGGTGTTGCTTTAGTTAAAAAGGATATGTTCTATGGACTTCGGCGTGTACTGACCGAAAAACGGACAGTTAAGCTGAATTGGACAAAGGGGCCTGGCTAGTAAAAAAAGACAAAATAATAATTTACCAAATCATGCAAAAGTGCTGAAGTAAACAATGCAAACTACATTAACAACAGCAGGCATCTAAATTGTGTGTTTTCAGTTCACCATGTTCCCCATTTAAGTAATTGACAATATCATCGAAATCTGCACTGTCGGTACTAGACCATTGTTAACTTGATTTCGGAAAAATAACACCCTGGATATTACAGTAGAAAGAACTATGACCTTCCATATTGAGAGCAATAACTTCGAATAGAATCGGCTACGGTGGCAGGGTGGTAGCATACTTGTACTTGTGCGAGTCTCTTCGCGCCATGCGATTGCGGAGACGTGTCGTAGCTCAGAACAAGTTTTAATTCCCTCATTAAGGCGACTGAAGAGGTCAATCGGATACATTCATTAAATTGTTTGTATGCGATTAACCCTTTTTTTATTTTAAAAAAGCTCATTGTGCATTTTATTATTTTCTTTATAGGATCCGCAGAGGCGCACTTTGCCAATGATCCCGTTTTCTGAAGACAATTTTTAACTGGCCGATGTAGGTCTTCTTATATCATTTCGCATACTGGGCCCCAGGCTTCTTTCGAAAAGCGAGCAATGGCTTGCTTCATATTGACAAGCTCAGACAGAACGACAGCATTCGCCCATGTGGAAAATAAAGACAATGTTCTTTCTTTCCTTCATTCATTGAAACAGCTACGACTGCACTTCTCCGTTAAGTACTTATGATAATCCCTATAATTCCTCGATCTTACGGCTATGAGTTAAATTTCAACTCGGCACGGAAAGCTTACCCACGAACCTTCGACTATCCTTTATAACACTTTCGACCCAACATCGATGTTAGACCAATACTGAAGGATAGTATCCCGGATTCCTCGCTGGATCGTGAATAGGCTGCTTAAAGGTCATTTCCAAGCGGAAATCGTGCTAACGCTATTTTGCCCTGGTGTTCAAAATGGCAATCTTGCTTGACGGAACATACAAGTACGCTTAACATCTTGTTGATTTGTAACGCGCTATAAACTTAAAATAGGTTCTGCGTTGACAGCAATTTTAGTCTCATCACGTGAGTTCCTTCAAAATGAAGAAATCTGCGTTAAATCCCCTGTGTCACACGAAACAGGCCCAACTCCTCGTGGACCTTTTCACGTGACACATGGAATTCACATTCAAAACCTTATTATATGGTGAAAGCGACACATGTAGTTTTGCTGAGACCTTCAGATCATATTGCGTGTTCTCGAAAGCTTGGCGAAACAGACTGGCTGACGAATTCCATTTGCAAGTGGCACCGACACTAACCCACATCTCACTAATAGTTGTAGTATTACAGTTGACATAGCCCAGTGCTTCAGAAAAAAATATTTTTTGTGGTTTTAATATTTAAAAAAAAACTAGGCTTCTGGTAGTTTCTAAGGTCCATTTCTAACTAGTAAATAGCAATCTTTGTTACCTAGAACTTAGTATTAGCATTAAATCTTCATAGGCTGCAGTACTAGGTATTCAAAATTCTGTAGAGTAAGTTTATCTCGGTAAAAATGCAGGACACGAAGAATTTTTTATATACTGCATATAAACATACGAGGGGAGCCCCTTCACTATTCACAATAGTGCAGTATTTAATTTATATTGCCACGGTTTCGCTTAGTATTATTTGTTATGCACTGTCGTATTTTATAGTATGTTGGTTCGGTCTCATTGTCACGTATGCTTTACACATTCCTGATCTGGACACTTTTGATTTTTAGTACTACATGCGAGTAACTTACTCTTTTAGCATAATTTTAAAGGCATGATGTGAACTAGGCATTGAGCTCTCGGTTTTTCCATGAGTGGCTTTGCCGGTATAAAAATCAGGCTAGGCACACTCTGTTCGGAAAAATTATGAATAATAGTTTGCATGGCTGTTGACCGTAAGTTATTGATATTGAATTTAAGTTAACAACAGTCTACCGCAGGGCAATACCTCAGCTAAATCTACGGATTAGGATGACGCCTACGGCACATGAAAAGCAGGAAGGTTGAACGTATAACACAGCATCTTTAGACAAGACAGAAAAGGATGGTCACAAACAGCATGCTCGTTTTTTAAGCTACACTTGTACAAATATGGACCCAGAGAGCACAAACACTTGGAAGAAATAAATTATATCTAAACAATCACTTTGAATTCAACATTTATTTGTTGTATTTAATTCACTTTTGTAGTTTATTTGTCTTTTTAAACATGACTAACTTGGCGACACTCGCAGATCGCTAAAACAGGTCAAGTTCAGTCTTAATTTAATAAAGAAGTTACAGAAGAAAATCTGCGGAGATATGGGGTATAATCATCATTTGAAGAGGGTAACTAAAAACCAAAACCAAGCCTGAATTTTAACCAAAAGTAGGGATGCAAAACAAATGAAAAGTAAAAAGAAAATTAGGAAAAAATGTATTTTGTAAAAAAAAGAGAACCAACTTACAACAACAAAGTAATAACTGAAAACAAAATCAAAATCCAGTCGAAGTGTGACAAGTTAACAACTCTACAGTGAAGGTATTACTACCAAACGTACAAAAAAGGCAAATTATATTGCGAGGAAGAAATAACCAAGTGAACACTTGCTCCTGGTCGTGCCAGGCCCCAAAGGGACAAACCAAAATGGCCGTTTGGGACCCTTATTGCTAACTAAGAGCCCAGCAGCCACCATCACTGCCCAGGCACGGGCGTCTACTACCCCGCCACTTAAACCTAACTTATTCTTAAATTATGCTGTTTAAATACAAAGGAAAACAAAAAATAACGCGATAAGTCGTATAAATAAGGTGTGTCAGAGGCTTTGTTCTACTCAACGTGGCCGGTCACAAACAATCAAAGCACGATCGTAATGCCGAGTTGATTGTTTGAGTCTCGCCACGTCTCTAAATGGGATTTTTGAAATGTCACCCATCATAGATCGGCGCAGAGATCAAAGTGGTAACACACGAGTCTACATATGGGTGGTTTCATCCCGGCAGCCCTTGAGGCGTCCCATAACAAGCATTATATCTACCAGTCTTTCGAAATACTCAAAGAAAAAGGACTCTTATCCTCTTTTAATGACTTTCAATTAGAGGTTATAAAATCACTTAACTTCTTAATTTACTTAAAAGCAAACAAAAACTAAATATTGAGAAAACACAAAACACTGAGGGACACCCCAGAGTCAGCTGATACTAATACACGGCAAACCATGCAGCACCAGCCTAAGTAAAGAAACTGGTACTAGTACAAAGTTACGACACAAATGAGACACACACTACTAAACCTTACCAGGTGAAAACTTAAAAATAAACTAACGAAATACAATTAACGGTGATAAACATTGATAAAAAAACAGTCATGTTTGTAATCGTTAGCGTTAGTGGTGAGGATTCGCAAACTCCCTCACATGTGGCGATCCCAGTGCACCAGCCACATCTCAACAAATGACTAGTATGTGTTTTCTAGCATAGATTTCAAAATGTATTTCATAACTTACAATCTAAATTAGTAACGTCGTAGACACGATCAACAAAGTCACAAGTCGGCTTAAACCGACTGGGACAAACCGGAAAAAAGGTAGAATAGGTATTCCTTTTATCCCCTATAGCCTAACCCCTAGAATACACATGTCCAAAAGCACAGGACAGTTACTAAAATAGAAATCGACACGTTATCAAATGAACAGGTGCAGTCAAAGAGTCAACAACAATGGCACAGGCACCCTCCACTTGCAGATTAGGCCTATAGTCTACAAACTGATTGGTCATCAGACGACAGCTACTGCGGTGTCTAAATAAGGCTCTAGAAATACGCTACTTTGGTCCGTAATACCCCATCTTCAACAGTTTTTTAACGTAAAGGACCAATTTTGGCATGACACGCATGATCAACGTTTCTCATTTCCTAGTCACCGGGTGCAACTGATAAGAAAAACAATACAAGAAACTGCTGACACGACAAGAGCTTAAGACACCTAAGTGGTCGTCCCATCAGCAGTTGGAAATATTCCCATCAACACCGCAAAACAAGGAAAGGGGAAACATTGTCATTCTAAGCCAAATTAAAAACCAGAAAACTACAAAAAGCACGACAAAAATAACTGGGAAGTTTGTTTCAATTAAGTCGCTATTTACAAAGTAATAATTATCAAAAGTTCGTAATAAAAACCTGATAGGCAAACAGTGCATATTTGGAGATTCTAAGAGTGATTATTTTATTATCATTACCTTATTTTGGGAAGAAATTTGGATGCACAAAAGTTTCAACAAAACAGGCGCACAAACAGTCCACAAGTAGAATAATGTCAAATGGTTCCATGAACAAATCCTAAGACTACCTTTTTTTCTTCATTTTTGGAAACGCTTTTTCTAAGTTTAAAATGCAACAATCGATAAAAAGGAATGATCCAATGTTTAAACACCCTAACTCGACACAACACTCCAATTTGTTTGCTGTCCCACGAACTAACGAATGGTTCTAATCAGTCTTTTCTTGATTCGGTTTATGCGAACAGCATGGTCATTTTTAATTAAACCAAGCCTTCCAGTGATTGTTAAGTTTCAAGAGTAAAACAGGTCTGGTCCCTTCAGGGCGCACATATATCAAATTTCTAAAAATCGGAAATGGATTCACCTTTTTTCCACAAAAATTAAAAAGACAGGGAGGGGATATGTCATTACATCTTTTCAATATTCATAATTAACTTACCAACAATAACAAATGCTCAACATGGTGTTTTAGTATTTTGTTGAATAAAAATGAAACGATTTTTAAAAATTTCTAGCGTAAGTAAATGGAGTTGGACTATGGAATAATATTAGTAACAGGGGGAATCAACGACGAGATCGAGTATAAAACATCACAAAGCAGGGACAAGCCAGTGGGCGTGAGATAAGTTAGGGCAATACAGTCCCTCAAATTAAAACAAACTCATAATTAAACATACGCAGGCTACTGCCATTGTCACCTTACTTACTAACGGCATTTAGGCCTAGAGGCCAAGTGGTGGAACTTGCACATAGCGATAAATATACAGTCGGTAGTCCTTGCTGGCGAGCACCACGGACCCGTCGTCCATGAGGGCAACGTCGAAGCACTGCGCATGCTTCACCTTGGACTCCAGGGCAGACACGAGCTGTCCCTCCTGCGTAAAGATGGTCAAGTTGAAGTTGTTGTGGTTGTCAGCAATTAGGATCTCCCCAGCAGCATTAATGCCTACGCCAATGGGGTAGTTGGTGATCCCTTCGCCACCTATTTGCCGCAAGTACGATCCTTCATAGTTGAAAACCTTGACACAGTGGGCTCTGTTATCACTGATGAAGATCTCCTGCTTGTCATTGACCACGACACCGTTGGGGAACTCGAGGTGTTTCGAGCAGCCAAACTTTTGCAAAACGTTGCCAGTTTGATCGAATATAATAACTCGCATAACTTTGCATTCAACGACGACAATGCGGCCCTTGTTATCAACAGTTACACCGCGGGGATGCTGCAGAATATTGGCGCCAAACTTGCGGACGAATTGGCCATACTGGTTGTAGATCTGGATCTGGTGAGTTGGAGATCGCTCAGTGACGATGATGTCACCAGAAGTGCGGACAACAGCGACACGATTAGGGTACAGGAGCTGCCCATCACGCTTTCCACATTCACCAAACTGAAATTTGAAACGGCCTTCTTTGTCGAAGATCTGAATACGATGGTTATTGGTGTCTGCAACGATTATATCATTTTGTGCGTTGACAGCGACGCCACTAGGCTCTGTAAATTGGCCCTCCATGACACCGAACTCTCCAAATTTGCAATGATAAATCATTTTTTGCCTCTTTATTTGCGACTTCGGAGGAAACATAGCTGTACTCATAAGCTTGGAAGTCAAGTCCAGAATATCTTGGCTTGGAGACACAGAAAAGTGATCGCCATTTTGAAAAATGTCTCCGTTTGAACCATTGCTCCATTTTTCATAAGGATTCAAGCCATTTATGTTCATGTCTCCAATAGTAGGAGTGAATGGCCCCAGTGAATTAATACCATTGAAACGTTTACTAATTATGTTGTTATCGAAGAGAATCGGCGAAGTACTTGGTGGTGGGATTATTCCATTGGTATAAGGACGATCGATACCACCATTTAATCCCGAATGGATTCCATTAACACCATTGACATGAAGTCCATTCGAAGGCCGTGCTATGGGTGGTTGTTTACTTGGTCCAGACGCTACTTCGGCACTTGCTCGAACATAGCCGAACGTATTCCTGACACCTACTTGAATAGCTTGAAAATTAGACACAAACTCCAGGTCACAGGGCGAGGAAAACTCATTACCATAGCCATTAAAAGCTTTAATCTTGCCTTCCAGTACTTGTTTGAACAAAAGTATCTGTGAGTTATTGGCATTCTTTAAAATGCCTTCAATAGTCTCGCAAGTATTGACAATGCGTTCAGCAGCTGATTGGGACTTTTGCGCCGCAATGGAGTTTTGCACCTGTTTGGTCGAATAAATACTTTCAAGCTCTTTCAAAAGCTCTTGCTTACGTTCTTCAATCATGGAACGGTAAAATTGGAACGTTTCATTGATTTCATTCTGGGCTTTATGATATTGAATCTGAACTTTTGATTGATTTTGTTCGGCATTCTTGTACAACTCGGTAGCCTTATTACGAGCGTCGAGGATGACCTGATTCAAAAGTTCCACATTTTTCGGACTGGTATCGCCCAGCCTCTCAATTTCGTGAGACCCAAGCGGATGATCGATCACAGTGCACTCCTGGCAAATGAGAGTGCTGCATGTGTTACACAAAAACTTGAAAATTTCTGTATTGTGTCTCGGGCAATAGCTGGGTTTATCCAGTAGTAGGCCATTCAAGCCATTCTTTACTGGTTCCTCCTTAATGTCTAGCGTGGTCACACGATGACCTTCAAAACAATGCATGAACTGATGAGCCATGACACAGCTAGCACACAAAAAGTTGTTGCAGTCAATACACCTAGCAACAGCGTCAGTCTTCTTGTTCTTACAACCGGTGCACCGGGGCGTGGTGTTCTTCTCAATCACGTTGACGGAATAGTCAGTGTAGAGACCTTGAATTCCTTGGGAATTTAGGGTGGTCTCTTGGAAGCAAACAGTGCAGGTGATTTTCTCGGGATGGTCCTGGATCTTCTCTAGGCAGGGGAGGCAAAAGGTATGGAAACAAGACAAAGATTTGGGCGTGGTAAAAGCGTCATTGCAGGCGGGGCACCTCTTGGAGCCTGTGGGGCTGCACTCACCGTTTTCAGGTGGGCTCAAAGACCGGTCCGTCAGCAGCGCTGCAAGTGGGTTCACTCCAGTTAGCGAGTCAAGCGACGGGGCAGGCGATGCCATTTTCAATATTCCTCGCAATCTGAAACATAAAGAGAAACATTTCACTAGCAGTACACCTACTGTTTCATCAACAATCCTAGTGCACAGTAAATGTTACTTCTCCACCACTTGCAGACTAATAAAAGCAAATGCCAAGAAGGCGACCAGAGATGCTTGGAAAGTGAGAGCCGCTGGCAAACGGTGGGAACCGCTCCTAGCAAAAACCATCCCCAGCAACTTGCGCCGGGACATCGTTCCGAATGGCCACAGGACATGACTACCCCCAGAGTCACCTCCACAGAATAGGTATCGCTGAGTCATCCGAATGCCCCACCTGCTTCCAAGGGGAGGGGAATGCCGATGACCTATTCAGCTGCATTGGTATTGAGGTAGAAAACCGAACTACAACACAGGAGGGATTGCTCTATTATGCGGCTCGGCGTCAAATGGCCTACCAGCCAATGACGGGCGTTGGCTGAAGAAGAAGCAGAAGAACAATAAATGTTATTGATAATTTTTAAATAGCGTGACTATGTGTATGTGTCTGTATGATTAAAAATACCCGTATCCTACAAAATATGTATGGGACGTATGCTGTAGGTATACGCCCGTATACCGTGTCTTCCTATTCCACAAAATAATTTGCCCAGCAGCAATTTTTTATAAGCTGAAAAAGTGCGGATAAGAACAGCACTTAATTGCGCTTGTGGCTGATAGCCCATCTGGTCATTAATTGACAATTATCCTTGTACCAAACATATAAAATACTAACGCAACATCAAAATGTGGAGTTTGCAAGTCTTCTTCTATGCGACATAAAGCTTAAACAACACAGGAGTAATCCATTTGGTGGAGAACTAGACATGAAACGGAAGGCCGAGGTTCAACACCAGCCATTAAACGAAAAAGTTTCCATTATGGACACTGGTAAGAAGAAAAAGGCTGCCACCTGCTATCTACAACATTCCAACGCCTGCTTTCAGCATTTCTGCGTTAAGCAACCCTGTCATCCTGACGGGGGAGTGAGTCTGTTTGTTAACTTGAGGCACCCTAAGGGCAGACTCCTTCACCTCGAGGGAAAATAGAGTTTTGGCTGACAGGGTGGACCTCCTGATTATAGTGGATTCCGAACCACTTGGGGAACATGGTAAAGTCACACGATTAAATCGGAGGTGACCAGGACTCGACACGCACGTAGACTGACTGGTATAGTCTCAGCGCGTTATCATGTTCCACCATGTTCCCCTGCCAACGCTATGCACACTACTAAGTTTGCCGCAGTTTGAAACATGCTCTGCTCTCATGGATTCAAATTCCAAATTCTCCACCAGTCCTCAGGCCTAGACCCGAATTGGGTTATGGTGCGACGGCGTTTTTTTATTTATTAAATACTCCAACTATAATTTACAATTATAAATAAAATGCAATAGTATTTTCAATTCCTTATAGATACTGATTATATAAAAATGTGCTCCCGTGATACTGGATTGCATAATCATGAATCCGCAGGAAATTACAATCTTCATGAAAAGCGAGAGCCAGGCTTACAATCTTTGAAATTGGCGCGGCTTTAGTTTTTTTTTTAATCTAGGGATAGGAAGGAAGATTAGTAGTAGTAGTATGGTTTGACAGTCCCAGGCCACGGTGTGGGCCCATAGGACTCCAGTGGACCTCCTGATTATTGTGGATTCCGAACCACTTGGGAAACACAGTAAAGTCACACGATTAGTTCGGAGGTGACCAGGACAAGTCCTACCATGTTTCCCTACCGGCACTGTCACACGACCAATTTATCTGCAGCTTTGAACCTGCTCTGGTCCGCTGGATTCAACTTGGTATGGCGGCCGGCAAGGAAGATTATAAAAGGGCCACATTTCTCTTGTATTGATTGTTGTTGTATTTATACACATAAAGGCATATATTCTTTAAATGCCCCTTCTAACGAAGATGAGCAATTTGGATGCTCTGTTGCCAAGCCACTGTCTCAGGGTTTTCAACCAGGATGTTCTTCTTCTGCCGGGAGCCCTCAGACCTATCTTCACTTGGATTATTACATGCAGAAGGCGATACTTTTCGCTACTCATCATGACCGAAGCATGTAAGTTTTCGTTTCTTAACCGTCATTAGCAACTCGGCTTCGCCTCAGCGTCAGGGACACGACCTCCCCAAGATATGCGTTAGTTTGTGTTCCCACACTTCAAAATTTCAAATGTTCTTATTCTGCTAAAAAAAATCTATTCTATTATATTCTAAAAATAAAACAACATGTGCCAAGTCCATAATTGAATTGCGGAAGAACTCGATAACACTCAGCTCTTAGTAAATCTTTGTTTTTGAACTAGTACAGATATTGATAAGGAATAATCACAAGCAATAACCCAAGTTTAATGAAACCAAATGAAGACGCAGCGGGGGAAAAAAGGGATTTCATCATTTGAGAGAGAAAGTAGTATCTATTTGACGCATTGTGAATACACTTATCCGATAGAAGCACATCAGCACATCCCCCAAGCTTGTTCGTCAAATAAACTCAGAAAAGGACAAGGCTCTGTGAATGAACTCAGCAGGTTTGAATGAGGAGCAGGTTGCCCTTGTGAAGACGTGGAGGGGGTAAGCTGACCTTGAAAGCTGTCTAGATGCCTTTGCGATGAGGGGTCCTCGGCCCGGGGGCTCCCCTCGCCATCTCCATGGCAACCCGACAGTTGAGGTTCTTACGTTGTTTATTACCTCTATGCTTTCTATTCAATCGTTTCTTTTCTGTTCCCATGGTATTCCCCTCCTTTAACTTATTTATGAAGTCTGCATTAGAAATATCGCCCCTTTCCGAGCAGAGGTGTTTTGCAATGGTTTGTCGCATATCTGCTCAACTTTATAGGTGAAGCTAGTTTACTTTCGAGCAACTACATTTATCTAATGTCTTCCGATTTCATGTGGAGCTTTTAATGGATTAACAGTCAGTCTATATATTCCTGACGTTGACTTATCTGGCAGATGGGGACTGGGTTATTTCTATGGTGGAACGACACTGCTGGCTGGTCAGCAGCCTAACTAACTGATGGTCAAATCGCACTCGCCGTAAGGACCAGCAGAATCTGTTTCGCAAAGAAAATTGGCTTGGGCAACAAGGCAAGCAAAAGTGGACGGTACAATAGAATCGGGACAGTATATATTTATCCTTCCAATGATTCACCAGAGCTTGGTAGGAGCGATCCAAGAGAAATAGAATAGGTACGCTTTGCTGAATCCTGAAGCTTCAAAGGTGAGGAGGATCGTCCGAGCCACCCTTAGAATAGAAACTGAAAGCTGAAAGTCCTGTCATCTAACGGTTACAAATTGTCTGATTTGATGGATTTATTAGAGTCACCTGAACACAATATCATCAATTTTATGTTTGCCCAGAAGGACAGTCATATACAACTATGGCAAGCTTTTGCGAGCCTGACGAAAATGTAGCATCGAAGAAAAAAGAAAACCCATTGCTGCGCAGTTGCCTACGAATAAAAAAGTTTACAAATTCCTAACTAGTTTCTTTACGTCGTGTTGAGCCGTTTCCGCTGACCCTTCTTCTCTGTCTGTGTATCCGCTTTTTACGACGCACGCGCGTTTGCCTCTCCCACGAAGCTACGGATGAGTCAGTCAACCCATACCAAGACAAAAGCAGCGCTCGGATAACGAACTCAGGGAACGTCACCCACTACCGTGCCAACAAAGCCTAAAAAGACATCGACAACCAAACTAAACAAACACTGGGATTCGTCTACCGGTCCTGAAGATGGCCTCAATCGAAGAAACTTGGCTCAACTATAGAGCGACCTATGTCTGCCAGGGTCAGGTTAGATTGTCAAGAAAGTGAATTTTTTTCTCACCTGATGATTACAAGGTCAGCGTGTTTCTTTTTTTCTCGGTCACGTATTCCATAGGCTTGAAAGCCAGTGCTTTCAAGAGTTTAAGACTCACGTGGGTATATGGCTACCACTAGGGTGGGCGTAAGTTCTGATAACATCGTAATCTGTGAAGTCACCGGGAGCTAACCATTGAAAATAATGGCGGGGCCAACCAACTCAATAGTTCACTACAGAAAATTAAAACTACACCAGTACAAGCAAGTACTACCGGTTTGTTTAATACTACGATATGTTTTACTCAGCGACTTCGGTGGCAAGGTCGGAGACGTGCCGTAACTCGACACAAGCACCTATTAGGTGACTTAGCGAGGCGATTAAAAAGGTTAATAACCTTTTATAAAAGACTCACATGTAACGTGGGGTAGCATTGTATTTTCAATTAGAATAACGAAAAGCAGACTTTATGTAAGATATGTTTATGATATTAATAGAACGACAATCATCAACAGCGTCATCCTAAGAAATCTCGAAAATAAAAAAGTCTGACAAGCACAACAGCTGAAATATCAATTTGAACTTCTTGAACATAAACCTTTATTATAATACTGAACAGATGCGTGGGACGACCTCCAAGAAGTCGTTTCCCTTTGTAAGGTTGTAAGTTGAGCAGCAAGGGTCTCCGACAACTCGTTCTCTAACCTTTTTAATGTCGTCCATCACTCAGCAACCTTCATTGTGACTTTGTCACCTCCACACACACACAAAACGGACTAGCCTGTCGTGGGAAACTTTTCACCCAAATCAAATGACCACTATCAATATCTATCTCACTATTTTTTCACAGAACTGAAAACTAGACAGAAAAAGCACCAACGTAAAAGAATAACTTATCTGGAGGTGTAAATTATCCAAAATATGAAAATAATGAATATAAATTGAGTAAGTGCTAATTAAAAATTAAAATCACAAACAGAGTTCTAACAATTGGAAAAGTGTTCCGGTTTATTGTCTAAAACTATTCTACGATACATGAACATAAAGGAAACTTTCAATTTTACACTAATATCCAAATATTTAAAGTTTATTTGTATAAAAAATACACTGATTTTCAAACCCATCAAAATACGCGCCATTTATAAAATGACGTCACGCGATTTTTTTTTTTAAAAGATGGCCGTCTTACCCCCTATGCTGCGCCTAGCTTGTGCCCATTTTATGGAAATTAAGCAAACCTGATGTCACCGTAAAAAAAAAACAGATTCGAAAATAAACTGTATGTGTCTTTATTATTATTTCATAATTAATAATATTTTTTAAATAACTTTTTTAAAAACTAAACTATAAATCCTTGGATATTAGTATGAATTTGAAAGTTTCCTCTTTTTTAAGTATAATTAATTTTAACAATAATTTTGTTTTGTTTAGAAATTTTTTGTATAGTTTGTCAACAGCCAGACATTAATTTCTGTTCATTGATATACTAGACGCAGGCGGAACATTTCTTTTTGGCTCTTTCGGGCCTAAAAAAAGTACAGTTCAATTTTGTCATTCAATGCTTTAAATAATTTCCCGGTAAGTTATTATTTTCCGACGGTGCTAAGCCTGTTGAACCATGAGATAAAAGCCCCAACTATTCCCATCAATACTTGTAAACACGTACTTTAGCCCATTTGGAATGGAATGCCCCTAATTTGGTTCAGAATTACTGACTGAACGCCGCTATTAGGTTTAAAGTAGGGGGTCGGGCCGTAAGGATTGATCGGGCGTAGATACCGTCGGGCGGGGGTATTTTTTGTGCGACACCGTCTTCTTACGATTCCTGAGTCATTCATTTCATTTGTCTCGTTTAACAGACGCCAGAGCAGGCAATAAAGTATGGTTAGGTCTCAGTCTCCTGGGTCCTGTTGTGCTGGTGCTGTGATATTGCTAGCAGTTATGTCGCTGATAGCTATGAAACGGAACCTAAAATACTTCGGCCATGTGATGAGGAACGAAGTATCGTCCGAAGAACATCCTGATTGTAAAAACCCGAGGCAGTGGTAAGGCACGACTTCCCTTTTCAGAACAGCAGTCTCCAAGGCCCAAATTCGATCTTCGATAGAAGAGACATTTACAAGAAGAATAAGAAGGATGTTGCACTCTTCAACTGCGCATTAGAATAGGATAAGAATGGCGGAGGACTCCAATATCCTTTGGTTTGTGCTTTACTAAAACATAGTGGGACGTGGGAGTGGTCTTTCACTCTTTCTTTCCCCAGTTTCAAATCAAAGGTTGAACCAAGCGCATCAACAAATTCTGTCAGGTTTACTGCTATTAACTGCGCACCTCATCTACTAATGACCACTCCTACCCTAAGAGCTATAACAGAGGTGAAGTTACCTAACGATGCAGTTCAAGAATAATAAATCCCCAGAACTCCGTCATCACCCGATTAGACGAACAGGTTTCAAGTTCACGAAAAGACAAGAGTCTCTTTTTAAATAGGATAAAAAGACCTCGACAAAGATCGGCCAGTGGCAGAAGGCATAAGACCGGGCGGAACAAGGTCGACGAGTTGTGGGCACAGACTGTCTGGACCAGCTCTGGAGGATTGTGGACTCTCCCTTTCTGGCAGACAACCACGCGGAGCTCTCAACTTCAACTGCATTCCGCTTAACAGGAGGACAGAGACGTCCTCATACCGCTAAAGTCAAGGTCTTAGGGCAAGTCTAAAGCAGTCTGAACCTGTAGACGGCTCTCATATAAAATGTACGAAAAAGTATTTAGGAAAGAAAGAAGAAAGAAAGAAAACTGTCTTTATTTTCCATATGGGCGAATTTTGGGAGGAACAAGTCGAAAGATAGGATGGAAGATTTGGCGCGAAAAATCTACCACTTCATCGTCTCAGTGACTCGTTGCTATAGCGACGTGATGAGTACCAGCCTGCATACAGAACACTGTATTGTCACTACCTACGTAGGCACGAAAGTGACGCATACTGTAAGTATCGCGCCATAACTAATGTTATCACTAGACTCGTACCTGAATTTGGTTAAGTCATGCCAGTTACGTCGTGTAAGCTTGTCTCAGCTTGGTCATCGTCTATAACTAGAAAAGCTTTCACGGCCAGAGCTTTCAGATCGACCACGTCCCATCAGCCCGGTTTCCACTACTTCATCATTGTCCATTGTCGCCTGTAGCCGGCGTGGGTTGACATCGAGGACTTTTCCCAGTTTATAATTATAACTAAATTATAATTAAGTTAAATGATGAAGCGTTGTAATCCGGGCCGATAGGCCGTACTCCATGAAAAAGAACTTCTAAACATTTCGTCAACATCTGCGGTCGGCACCTTCAGTGGTGTAGTTTTAATTATCAATATAAGAGCACATCCCCTTGCCATAACGGTAGCTACTTCCGCCAACATGATTTTTTTTTTTAATTTTAAGGGCAATTAAAGGCTTGGGCTTGCCCACCGAGTTGTTTGTGATGTGTTGGTATATTGTGTGCTGTGTGAGTTAGCGTGTAGTGGTAAAATGCTATCAGGAGCGCACTGGACGAGTTCCCCAGGGACCGTCTGAAACAGTTTGCCTTTGCCCATGTCCAATAGGGTGTGTGTGTGTGCCAAATATGAGAGCAGAGAGCTGGCCTGTAAAGAAAGACCGAGTCTCAAGACAATTCGAAGCTTACTACCTATTTCAAGAGCACACAAGGTCCACCTGGGAAGAGTGTAAGCCTAAGGAGATTTCGCGGGAAATATTCATGTTGACATCATTGAATACCACGCAAGCGCAGTGACTGGTTGCTATAACAACATGGGCATGAGTCGATCCTAAAACAATGTGACGCCATTAGGTTGTAAACACAACGTGACTCCACGGGCACTTATTCTGTTTATTGTTTTTCCTTTGGGAACTAACGGTTCCTGGAATTAAATTTAACGTCCAAGTGTTGCCAATCTCAGTTTAATTTCGGGGAATCACACCACATCTTCCCAGAATCCCCAGCAAAATTATAAAAACAACAACAATGGAGTAGTAGCGACAAAGTACCAAGGTATATAAAAAAAAAATCTATAAACCAACTTGAGAAGTTCATTAATAGAAAGCAGCGTTTCCGCTAAACTCGAAATTAATTGAAAAAGTCACTTAAAATAGCCATAATAAATAGCTTTTATTTCTTTTAATAGAAAAACCAAGCAGCTATGCAATTTCCATAAAATAAAAAATCTCCACTTAGCAACTGCAATTGAAAAGAACAGAATATATTTTCACAATTTGAAAGTTATCGTAAGCTTACTACAGTTCGTTCACGGAGTACTGCGGGCGGCATGCAGTAATTGAATAGTTTCGACCGGAAAGATACTTTGGGGAGATTTCTCGCTTTTAGCAGCCTTTTTTATGATTTAATATAATTTAGGAATTCTCTTTCACATCAAAATTCAAGTATTACAAGACACAAGTATGTGCTGTATATTTCTGTTCTAGTATCTGATGCTTGGTCCCAGCTTCAAAATCGGAACCTGAGACGATGCTTTGGTCCTCGGCATATACCCCAATTTGTTGAGGCGCCAATTCCACAGACCGGCTAGGGCTATTTACAAAAACGGTGACGTGGTAGCAGACATTCAAGACTTAGGTGGCGTTTCCACCGACCTCGCATTGCAGAATGCAAATGACATTGACGGAAATTAGAATTTTTCTTTTTATAGAAAACTATAAAAATGTTTCTACTTAACATATCCCATGACGCCATTTTTTAATTTTAGTTTGTTTGTGATTTTACTGTATGATCATTGATCAATTTTAACTATGGCATAGAGGAAAATAAACATTTCCGTCAATTCTGCAATGCGAGGTCGGTGGAAACCCCGCCTAAGTCTTGAATGTCTGCAACCACGTCACTGTTTTTGTAAATAGCCCTAGCCGGTCGGTGGAAAGGGCGCCTTATTAATAAATATGTTCGCGGCTTGCTTTATTTGGTGACGGACCATTTTGCGTTACCTTGTTGCATTGGAGGCAAGGCATAACAAAAATTGAGCAAAGAATATTTTTACAGTGTTGCACAGGATCAAAACATTCCATGTCCATATTCTCTCATTTTGCGTGGACTATGCATTATTACTTAAAAAGCAAAGTGCATAGGAAAAACATTAGAGAAAACAAATGGACAGAAATACTAGTAATAAATGTAGATCAATATTCTAGATTAAATATCCCTATAGAAGCTAAAGGACTTGTGGGACAGGGATGAAAGTAGTATTGCCTAATTCAAATTCATTGAAGTAGCTTAAAAGAAATCGGCACATGTATTAAATTGTTCATCGAATTAGTACAATAGGCAAGTCATTTACTAAATTTCCAAGGTGCGACATTTATCCGACATTTATCGAAACGAGTGAGCTTAGAACTTACGAACCTTTTACAACTGAAGCGAATAGTCGTAAAGTTGGCAGTACGTTAATGTCAAGGACACTAAGTTGCTGTTTGAATGTACCCGAGAAACAGAAAAGGAAGGTCTGGAATTTAATTTATACAATAATATAATAAAATATATTGTACAATATAATATTAAATACTTTACCCGATGCCAGCGCAACGCCGACGAGCCTCCCAGTAATGACGCATGAGGTTTCTGTCGTGGTAGTTGGAGATATAATATATATACTATTTTATACAATAAATATAATAATAATTATTATATTAGCACAGTTACCACCGAAACGACTGTAAATAGTTTTTTACAATTTCATAGATTGTAAATGGACTTAATCTAATTGTAAATTGTATTACAATTAGACCCATTTTTTGACAAATTAACAGTCTATAGAAGAAAGTGTCTTAATGTATTTGCTTGAAATTGCCTCTACATAGATAGGTATTTGTTTTAATACCATTGCGTCAGCATTGAATTTATTGTTTTTATTAGTTAAGTTATATTCTACTCTCAGAAGAATTTTTTTTTATGTTATTATTAATTTAGATTAATGTACAATGTATATGGTGAACACTGTTTTTGTACAATTAAAAACTTATTCTATTCTATTCTATACAATTTGTATTTCTGGAATTTTTTTGGCAGTTATATCGGCCTAAGTGTTAAAAATCGAAACTGACACAAAGGGCAAATAGGTGACAAAAATAATAAATAATTCTAGTGGATTCACGCTATGAACCTTGATGGACCACCCATGGATATGACAATAAAGGTCAAACGTTTGAGTCAGATATCAAGTATTGTTCAATCGTTCTATTACTATATGGTATGGAGCCTTTGAAAGGATGGACATTGACGAAAGCTATGGAGAACAGAATCAGTGCATTTGACATGTTGATATACAGACGAATGCTGCGCGCTTGCGCATATCCTAGAGAGATCATGTTCCTAATGCTGAAGTCCTGAGGCGAATGGATACAGAAGCCGAGTTGCTGCTAAGACACTGTAACTAACATACTTCGGCCATCTGATGAGGAACGCAAAATATCGCGTTCGGCATGTAATAATCCGGGGGAAGATAGAAGGACTGAAGGCTCCCGGCAGAAGAACATCCTGGTTGCATAACCTGAGGTAGTGGCTTGGCAAGAGCACAACTTTCCTTTTCAGAGCAGCAGTCTCCAAGGCCAAATTGCCATGATGATCGCCAATCTTCAGTAGAAGATTTGAATTTAATAAGGCGCCCATTCCACTGACCGGCTAGGGCTATTTACAAAAACAGTGACGTGGTAGCAGACATTGAAGACTTAGGCAGGGTTTCCACCGACCTCGCATTGCAGAATTGACGGAAATGTTTATTTTCCTCTATGCCATAGTTAAAATTGATCAATGATCATACAGTAAAATCACAAACTAACTAAAATTAAAAAATGGCGTCATGGGATATGTTAAGTACAAACATTTTAATAGATTTCTATAAAAAGAAAAATTCTAATTTCCGTCAATGTCATTTGTATTCTGCAATGCGAGGTCGGTGGAGACGCCACCGAAGTCTTGAATGTCTGCTACCACGTCACCGTTTTTGTAAATAGCCCTAGCCCTAGCGCCTTAGAAGTTAACGCGAAAACAATATCTGAGGAAAGCCACAGCCTGCCGGCCAGCAACTATTCTACGGCAGTAGCTTGTATAGTAATATACAGTATAAATATATACGAGTAAGGAGAAAAGCCGCAATTAACAGTTTCTAGATACGACCCTGCACCCATTAACCCGCCATCGACAAAGTGTTTTGTTTCTAAATGTGAGTTGTGACCAGAACAAATTGCACGAGCTTTATGGCATAATACCTTGCGGTTTAACATACGAGTACTATTCCCACTATAACAATATGAGTGTCAATTACCTCGTTATCGCTTAAAGTACGGGTGACAGAACGGTCTTATACACTCATCAGCTATTATCGCGTTTGTACTATCTACAGCGGTCATAAAATAATTTCGTTTACAACAGATGGGACAACTTATGGTCAGAGGGCATGTTCTCAGCGATATATTCACAATACCTAGACAAATACTAGCAGAAGCGTATTAAAACACGGAATTGTAAACATAAACACTCCAATTCTTTCGTATTATGTTTTCAGTGCTTTTGTACATAATTGGCATCTATTTTGCCATCATCACTGGACACTTTTTAGCCCTACAGCCAGGCCCTGTCCTAGATGGACTTGCCCAGGGCGCAAAGCTTCAGGGACGGGGGGGGGGGGGTCAGTCCAGTCGAAATGAATAAATACCTCAAACGAAATTCATGACACTTGGGAAAATAATATGAAATAAATAAATAAAAAACACGAAGCAGAATTCAAATGAATATGCCTACAGCAGGGATGTGCTGATTTGAAATAATATTTGAAGCGAGTGTGCAGAATCAGAGGCCCTAACCGAACCAATATAAAATGACTAAGGAATATAGGAATTTAACTCACTTCACCCTCGCCGGACAGGGGGCAATATATTAACAGTTTTTCATTATAACTGATAATTTGCACTCAACTTTCCACTTATTGAGCGATCTTGGAGCAGATGACAGTGCAAAATATACATGTATTTATTAATTTTCTATGAGAAACCATTAAGAACAAACCCACTCTAGCCCCCGGGCAAACAATACGATCCCTCCGTCTACTTAGGAAAAAAAAGTATTTCATTCTTTTAATTTTAATAGTCAAATGGATTTTTTTTTATTTCTGGTAAAAAAAATGGCATTACACATACATAATTTCTGTTTATTAAGTGATCTTCTCTTTCATAATCGTAAATGCAGTAAGGACAACATCAAATTCCTAAATGCGAGGACACTGGAAAAGCTATGTAGGTTGAAGAGATGGAAGGCACAGAAATTGTAATAGTACAACTTGGCACATGACATTGTAAACTGATAGGCAGATGCATATCTTAATAGAAAAAATGATTTGAAAAAAAACGGATAAACAAACCACCCAAGAAACACACTCTTATCAGAAATTACGTACTTGCATTCTGCATCACAGATTATTTTCTATCGCCGGGCATAATAGAAGACGAAGATAGACCATGGCGGCACGGTGTACCAACACAACTACAAGCCGGTGCGGAGGTGACCGTCTGCGAGTGACTGATATGAAGGCAGATGGTCAGACGCGCAACGGCTCACCACCATCTGCCGGATAATAATATTCTCCAGCCCGGAACTACCGCTGGCTGCACACCACCGTCTGGAGAAACAGTTAAATGGTACCCCGAAATGGGCACCACTAGGGTTCCCTATGGAATGGAAATAGAGTCATATTTTGAATCTGGACTTAAGAGGATATGCTACGTAGAAAATTGACACCCCAAAATTAAATACTTTTAATTTTTTATTTAATTAACTCAGTAAGGTATTAAAAATTTGGCTCATGTAAGTTGTAGAAGACTACTTCGTGCATCATATAATCGGGTATTTTTACTTCTGCGTTATGTAGTTCGTCCAAAAATCCCAGAATACTCGAAATTTTAGTCCTGTCCTGTCTGTTCTGGTATTTATGGAAAAACTAAGTTACCAAAAATTTAATATTTCCTATTATATGACGCATGAAGTAGTCTTCTACAACTTCCATGAGCCAAATCTTTAATAACTTGCTTTGTTAATTAAATAAAAATATATTAAGTCAATAAAAACATCACATTTTGGGGTGCTCATTTTCTACGTAGCATGTCCTCATAACCCCAAGGGTGGGTCTCTTGATGACTTGAGAAGTATCACTAATGAATGCTGGTGGTGCCGTGCAGACTTTTCAAGCAATTGTGGAACTCACCTAAGTCCCTGGGGGTTGCAGCCTCTCGAAGAAATACTACTAATACTGTTGGTTTCAAAGGGAGGCGATTGCAGAAATATGAATTAAAGCTCGGACGTCTCGAAGAGGGGGCCTTTTCATTGGGTAAAGAAGAGTTAAATTAATTAACCATAATATTTTATTGAAGTAATTGATATATATTTAGCTTATTTAACATTTTAATAACTTTTCTTGCCTTTAAAAAAATTCAATGAATATATTATATACGGACCATGATGTCTGCTGTCTCGGAATTAATAATATAAACTGTAGCTTACCAGAAAACAATATTTGAGGAAAGTCACAGCCAGGAACTATACTACATTATAGGAGCTGCTTTGACATTTCTGTATTTACGAAAAGGACAAAGATAAATTGGAAGCCTTTGAGATGCGGTTTATTGAAGAATGTCTAAACATATCATGGAGAGATCGCAAGACGAACAAGGAGGTGCTCCGAAGGATTGACGAAGTAAGGGTAATTTCCACTCTGTAACGCCATAATAAAAGACGGTCAAGGGCCCACCAACGAAGGCTTACGCAAAACAGATAACTACTACATTTAAACAAGACGGGGACACTCACACCTACAACAAGAGGCAACTGGGAGACCTTGTAAGGCCAGCGCCACGCACAGCCAACTGGCCAAGTGTGAGCGACTGGATCCTATACTACAAGGTTTTGCCTACCTTAGAAAACTCACGATTGAACTGAGAGCGGCGAGAAATGCTTCTAACCTCCCTAAATTGCTTAGAAACCATCTCTTAGAGAAAGCTTTCTACACTGTCACTGAGGCACTAGCACAACTCACAATGACAATGACAGAACTACCTGATTTTGACGATTTTATCTTATACTTTACTTGTATCGTATAATTTAACCAGAAAGGCAGTAAACTTCGGGCTCCTTGATTGGCAGATCGTCGCTGAGGATCGGGCGAGATGAGGGCGAATTGTGTGTGAGGCCAGAAGTCCCCCAGGGCTGAACGCGCCATCATAAATCAAGTAAGGCAAGTATAATTTAACTGAAATATATTGTATTGTACTAGAAGACCTCAAACAAGATGGGAGATGCGGATTCTACTTGGAACTCAGGCCAGGAGAAGATGAAAAGATGTAAACCAACCGATAAATTGCGACTAAAGAAGAAGAACAGTTGGCTGGGGATCCAGAAAATTATAAAAGGGTTATGAGAGGAGCACCGATTGAGATGCGCAGTAGGCAGTAGCTCCTAAATAATTTTAGGCAGTCCGCACTGATGCCGTTTTTTATGGTTTCACTAAGCAAAGCATGGTTAGAAACGTCTTGGGGCCTACTAACTGTTTTACGATATACCCTCTAGAGTCTAGACGTGTATCTAATGTTGCGCATGTGCTAACAATAAAATTCAATGTGACAAATGCTATCGTCTGGTCCATAAGCTGCCTCAGTTAACGCATGACGTACGATACATTTAAAAAATTTACGACCAACATATTAAACCTAACTTCTACATGGCAAAATGCAAGGTTTTTGTGTCTTGTTCCTGTTGATTTTTCCGCAGATTTTAGCCTCATGATTATTGTCTCAGCTGTCATTCAGTCGCATGATCACTGATGAAATTGCTACTGCATTTCAATAAAGGTTCATTGGTTTTTGACCGCATAGTTTGGCCCATTAACATATATTTTCTCACGAATGCGAGAATGTGCTTCAAGTGCAGGATATATACAATTAAAGCTATTGTTCATGTTCGCCAGGATCATAGAGGCTGCATGAGGTACTACAGAGGAAAAGAACCCTGGTGAGGGGTAGTTTGAACTCTTTCAAGGATTCGGATTTTGGCGGGACACCCAACCAGTCGAGGCTCGAGCTCACCATTCCCTGTATCAGGACCACACAAGAAGAAAAGCCACCCTAGAAGATAACAGTATAGCGAAACAGTCACGGCTAGCATACAATTGATGGGAATTGGGGGGGTCCAGAAAGTGGACAGTCCATCAATGACCCTACTACCCTTCTCAATACCCATTTGAATGAAATCTATTAAGAGGATATGCTACGTAGAAAAATAGCACCCCAAAATTTGTTGTTTTTGTTGACATTTTATTTTTTATTTAATTAACAAAGCATGACATTAAAAATTTGGCTCATGGAAGTTGTAGAAGACTGCTTCATGCATCATGTAATAGGAAATATTAAATTTTTGGTACCTTAGTTCTTTCATAAATACCAGAACGGACTAAAATTATGCGTATTCTGGGATTTTTGGAAGAACTACAAAACCAAAAAGTAAAAATACCCGATTATATCATGCACGAAGTAGTCTTCTACAACTTCCATGAGCCAAATCTTTAATGACTTGCTTTGTTAATTAAATAAAAAATAAAAAGTCCATAAAAACAACAAATTTTGGGGTGCTCATTTTCTACGTAGCATGTCTCTTAATGAATATACTGGGTAGTTAAGCTCCAGCAGCCTCCAACGTCCAAATTGCAATGATCGCCAATGATTTTCGTTAGAAAGAAAGAAGAAAAGAAAATTGTCTTCATTTTCCATACGGGCGAATTTTGTGCCTTTCGGCCCACTCTTACAATTAACCCAAGAGAGGCATTGTAAGACGAAGTTGGATGTGTGGAAATGTTATATACTGTACCTAACAGGCTCACTAATAAACATTATTCCTCTATAGCCTACCCAACATGCTAAGGCCGAATCTTCAATTTGAAATTTCCTAGCCGAGATACCATAGCTCTGGTGCGAATTTTCCAAGCCTTCCATAAAATGTGGCAAAACTGTGATAGTGCCTTTCATATACTATATATTGTACAGTATACGATATACAATGACAACGACAGAACTACCTGATTTTGACGATTTTAATTTATACTTTCTTCCCAATTACTTGTTGATTTCTTGATTGTGTAATTTAACAGATATATATATATAATGTAAAGGAATACTTCTTCCAAGGCATGTGACCACACGGTATTATTATTTCTTGGGGACTCTGATTTTGTAAGTAAAAACTAGTGGCGTTAGTTCCTTAAATGACAATGTCAACAAAAACAACGTAAAAGTCGTCAAGAACAGCAGGATGAGATTACCTTCAACAGTCAAGACATCATAGAATCCACAAGATAAGTCGGATTACCGGATTATGGACCGTTAGAGAGAACTTCAGAAATCTTACCTAAAACAAGAGAAACACAGATTTCAAACAAAATACACTTTCGCCAGTTGGTGAGGCATATTTCAGCTCTCTGACTCTGTTGGCCAATTACGTTACTTCTCACAAAATTCCCCATTCCCGCTACATTCAAGACATGGTTAGTATGAATGACTGCCCAATTGGTGGAAAACTGTATTGTGCAAATAAAATAAAATAAAAATGTAGATTCGGCTGAGAATAAAATTGACAAACATTAATAATATAATATAATTTAATAGTAAAAACCCCATTTTTAAATAACATTTTCTTCGACTAAGTTATATTTTTTAAACGTTTATTAGGGTTTTACGAAAACAATTTTTAATAAATTCCTCGGTTTTGAAACTAAACCTTCAAGTAATCTCAAAAAGTAGCCCCCACCCAATTTAGATTTTTCTAGTGTAGCCACAGATACTACAGTCTTTCGCCATGCATTGGAAAATGATAAAACGTAAACATTTAATTTACGGAGTGCAGTATCTTTTGGATTCTACTTAGCATAGAAAAACCTCCGTAAGGTGGAAGCCACCAAAAGTTAGCTCACCAGTCGCTTATCTCGAACGCATCGTAATTAGCTAATTAGTGTAAAAACAGCTGAAGGAACCTTATCTGGCAACTATTGTATTTGCGTTGCTATGGTTACTCTGTATTTTGTTTTAATTAATCCAGACTCACGTTGATAAATTCAATTACTGTACGTACTAAACAATTATTCGTTATCGCACCTACTGCTGCCTCATAATCTTAACGGGTTAAAAAAATTAAATGATTTATTTAAAAAACACATAAAATATGGCCACCACTTCCAAGTAAAATTACCCTCATCACGAGGAGAAGTATACACAGAACATGATTAAAATTTTAATTTGTGAAAAGTTGGGGGTTCATGTAACATGTAGGGGGGTTGTGACAAACCATAATTTTCCACCACTTCCTTCCGCCCTCCCAGAGTCGTTTCCCAGGAGATAGAGCTTGTTGGGGAGGGGGGGGGGGGGTGATACAGACAGTACGGCAGAGGTGGAGGTCAGTGTGGCGACGTTTTGCTCGTTAGGCCGGCGACGCGGAGGGGGCGGGGGTGGAAACTACCTTACTCATTCATGTCCAACTGACATGTATCCTTTTTTAGTCAATGAAGAATGTACATGGTTTTGCTGTATTAACTGTGTGAATTATTAAAATTTAAATAAATAAAATAAGTTCGATAAACCTTCTAGGACCTACCACGACATGTAAAAATTAACTTACTCAGGAATTAAATTAAATTATTTTAAATAAACCCCAAATAATGTGAAAGTACTAACGGGAGAGCCAACGGCCTTACCATGTTGAGTGGAGCATGTTTCAAACTGCGACAAACTTGGTAGTGTGCACAGCCTTTACATTTACCGAAAATGCAGTAAGTGTGGGACTCGAACCAACAACTTTTCGGGTGAAAGTTTGAGTCTGTACCACTACTCACATGTCCTGTTATGTTGTTATTATTTCAAATTTTGTTGATTATAGGGGTGCTCATCCCACAGGTGTGGGGGACATTTAAACAAAACTGGGACACCCACACCTACAACACGAGGCAACGGGGAGACCTTGTAAGGCCAGCGCCACGGACAGCCAAGTGTGAGCGACTGGATCCTATATACTACTAGGTTTCGCCTACCTTAGAAAACTCCCGATTGAACTGAGAGCGGCGAGAAATGCTTCTAACTTCCCTAAATTGCTTTGAAACCATCTCTTAGAGAACACTGTCACTGAGGCACTAGCACAATCACAATGACAGAACTACGTGATTTTGACGATATTCTGACGATTTTATCTTATACTTTACTTGTATAGTATAATTTAACTGAAATATAATTTATATTGTACGTTCCTCATAGACCGAGACAATGAATATACAGTATGTGTTTGGTGGCAAGGTGGTAGCGTGCTTGTGCGAGTCTCTAAACACCATGACATCGGAGACCTGTTGTAACTCGACACAAGTATTCAGTTACATAGTGAGGCGACGGAAGAGATTATTCGGATACATTAATTAAATTGTTTTAGTATTTTCAAAAATAAAAATTAAAAAATGGCCAATGCCAAAACGCAACACCACAAATTCACGAAACTAAACGAAGTATATACGATAAATCTATGCTTAAAAAATTACAGACGACTGAACACATGGATTTGAAGGAGGAATAAATCGCTGGCTTGTCATTCAAAATAGCCCTTTCTGGGATTTCTATTCCTGTGCAAGGGGGAATATTTTATCGCCCCTTTTCTAATATTAAGTTCTTTATTTTCTTATCCCTTCTCTTGGATGATTGAATCCCCAATTTGTAAGTGAATGTCAGTCTAGCATATTTTTATGCAAGGTATATTAATAATGCGATATTCAATAATGCAGTTAACATTGTACTAATTATTATTTTTGTAATATTATTGTTCCTTTCATTTACAGTAGTAATTTGTATAGCATTGTTCTAGACACGGAAGTTGTCACACGTCAAACCCTTGCGTACCAAACCATGTAATAGATAAGATAACAAACATCTTCTACCGGCCAACGGCCTTACCAAGTTGAATACATGAGAGCAGAGCATGTTTCAAACCGCGGCAAACTTTGTAGTGCGCACAGCGTTGGCAGGGGGACATGGTGGGACATGATAACGCGCTGAGACTATACCAGTCAGTCTACGTGCGTGTCGAATCCGGGTCACCTCCGATTTCATCGTGTGACTTTACCATGTTCCCCAAGTGTTTCGGAATCCACAATAATCAGGAGGTCCACCCTGTCAGTCAACTCCCTTTTCCCCCGAGGTGAAAGAGCCAGTCCTTGGGGTGACTCACTCCCCCGCCAGGCTGACAGGGTTGCTTAAAGCAGGCGTTGGAAACAAAAACATTCTTGTACCGGCTTAAAAAGTCTAAAATGACAAAAATATTATAATTAAACCCGGAGGACAATTTGTCTACTGCCACGTTTTACGCTACCAGAACCATAGGAGAATGACAATTAATCTTGGTAATAAGAACGGTCGTAGTCGTCCTAAACTTTTGTTAATTTGACACTTTATAACTGAACAACAAAAATTATCAGATTGTAACTAAATTCACTTTGTTGCATAGCGATAATTGAATTTCCATTTAAATTTAATAGAATAGAAATGGCGACAGCTCCAATCTAGGAAGATCTTAAGCTACCTCACAAGAGAAAAGATTGTTTTTAACTAGTTTCGTTACATCGTTATATTTTGTTTTGATTTACAATGTTAGCATTGTTTGATTGGGCAATTGAGGGTTTGGTGGACATGACCCGTATGTTGATTGGCCTCGCATCTACCCACACCACCCACGCGAATCGCCTACGGCAAGAGCACCTACTTCCTGACATTTACCATTAACATAACATTACATTTATACATACAGTATATGCCCCTCATACAACTTGAAAACTGTTTCGATTTCATTTTAGCTCATATTCACATCAGGTTTTAATTCGAGGAGTAAAAAGTGGTTCTATAATAGAGGTCTTCACAGTGTTGGTGTTATCGAGTTAGATGTGCTATCCAAGTTAACACACAATCGTGAGTGGACCTCGGGGGTGAGTTATCATTCTATATCGAAAATATTTAACAGAGTAAACAACGTGGTAGTAGTCAGGACGTTCGTGGCATGGTTTTAAAGAAAGTGGCAAAAATCTATTCTAGTGCCCCATTTGTTTATATTTTTTGTTCATTTTGGTTATTATAATTTTTTTAGTATTTACGGTACTTGCTTGTGACATAATGGATAATACAAATTTATTTAAATACTACAAAATTTTAAACGCGTGTTTCGAATCAACCGACATAACCAAATATGGCGGCAGTCAAGCCACTGCCGATCGCAGCGCAACCTAAATAACACAGTTAACCAACTGAGAAGTGCGTTTAGGATAGCACGCTAGTTAGCTTGGTTATCGGGTTTTACTTAGCATGATATAACACACATAACTATAGGTATAAATAAATAACACAAACACTGTGAAGACCCCTACTAAGGTAATGAAACAAATTGTGGAATTTAGAAAGATCTTTTTTTTTCATCATTTAATATTGAAGTAAATAGCCTACTTCCTTTTTTAATTCTACCCATTATTGTAATGACAACCAATCAGGGAAAATCTAGAAAGGTGCAATTTACTACTGCTAGTACAAGCTCCAGAAATCAATTTACATTCGGATATTTTTTCAAAAGAATTGTCAGGCCCCTTCTATTGGAACTCAAATGAATCAAGTCCGAAAAGCTTTACTTAATTATTAGTCAATAATGGTTCCATAGTTGGTATGTATACAGTAGGCGGGTGGTTCTCACCATATGCGCAATGCAACAAAATCGTGCCCCAAGGTCACGCTAGCAGTCGACAAATCTGGTTTGCACGGCAAAATTCGCAGAAAGAAATCGACTCAACCGAGTGCATTAATTTAATTTAAAAATTACTTTGGACCGTTTTTTTTTTTATAGCTGCTATTTCTTGCTTTTTACAAATTTTTTAAAGTTTATTTTATGCATACTGCAAATTCTTGCTGTGCAGAGGGTGGTGGCCTTCCGGCACGCACTTGGTGAATGGTGGTAGCTATCTATTTATATATATAGATCAATGGTATGCAGTAACAAGGATGTGAGTACCGTTCTTTGGACTGTTTATAACCTTTATCTCAATGACTCAAAGACCAGTTATCAGCCCTTAATAGGATATGGTCACCCCTGGATGACCCAAAAATCAGTCAGTTTCTAATTTTTTATTTACTTTAAAATTAAATTAAGAAGGATTTGGTCGATGGAAGTTGTAGAGAAATACTTGATGCGTAATATCATAGGGGCTTTGTACTTTTCGGCATTGCCATTTCTCCACTAACTTTACAACGCGTCAAAATTTAGTCCTCCAATAAAAAATTAAAAATACCCTGAGATATTGTTCAAGAAGTAGTCCGCTTCAACTTCCATAGACCAACCAAATCTTTATAACTTACGTAGTAAATTAAATAAAGAATAAAAACGGAATAATCGAAAGGTGACCAATATCTACGTTCCACATCTAAATATTTCGAATACCTCCCGGTTCGCCACAATTATTATATTAATATAAAATAATAACGGTCAGTGAAGATATCGGGAGGTAGGAGTTCAAAAACTGCAAATGATTATTTTTTCTTGACGGGATTTCTCACATCTCTGCAGTGGATCTCTTATTTCCTTTCAAGTTTGACTTTGAGCAAACAACGAGTAGTGCAGTCGGCCGATTTTCCCTTAAAGTCATGTGATTGCTACGCTACAAGAAATTAGTTAAAATTGTCTGGAAATTTTGACTGCAGTCACTGAGTATGTTACACTAATAAATGTAACAATGGTTCAGGGGACATGTTGGCGTTAGAATAATACGGTGGAAGGGGCCCACAGCGGATCGAAGCAATTGAGCGACTTCCGGTGGGGTAGCCACTCGCCACTTAGCAGGCTCACCCAACTTCACGTGGACCGGCATTCGTTTGAAAACCGTTAAAGTCAACTGACTCGGCAACATTGCTATTCCAGAGCCCGGCCCGAGGACAAAAAACTCGAAAACTTATTGAAGTCTTCCGAAATACCACAGGACATGACTGGCAGCCCTCGTCAACAGAATAAGCATCCTGGATTCACAGGCGTGCCGTTGTAGTTACTTCTAAACTACTGATGCTGCCCAATTCAATCGACTTCGATGGCCAGGTGGTAACGTGCTTGCACTTGTGCGAGTCTTTACACGCCATGCAATCGGAGACGTGTCGTACTCATCACGGGTAATAACCTACAGAGGCGACTGAAAAGGTCAATCGGATACATTCATTAAATTGTTTGTATTTATCTTTTTATTAAAAAAACAAAACAAAAAACAAAATTCTTACTTAGGGGAGACGGATATTGAAATTTGTAGGGATATCACTCACAGCACATCTTTACTAGTCTGCGCGGCGCCTAATGTCAGAAATGTCAAGGGTGGGCTTTGTATGGTCAGTACCTTTTTGTATATAGTCCCATATAATAAAATGCTTTCCATTTTGTCATTTATGGGGCCCGTATACCAAAAGAAAAAGCTTTTAAGCTTATTTACTTATTTAGCGATGGCAAGTTCCACTCATAGCCAATATGTCGTTATATAAATTCCGTCCTTAACATGGTGAGTTAGTGCCTAGTGTGTTAAAAGTTTTATTGCATTCAACTCAAAGATTTTCAGTTGTTTCATGCTTATTGTGTACATTCCGTCATTGCATTGCCTTGAAACTGATAAGTACACTGATTTCATTCATACTGTACAGTAGGTATAAACAGGCTGGGCTTGTCATAACACTTTTGCAGCAAGTTTGTGTAGGCATGTAAACCATCTCCTCAATGGGAGCAACGTTCCACAACAACTTAGACACAGCTGCGTTAACTCTAGGTCATAAACTTTCATACCATAGTCTGACACATAAGGAAAGTAAAAAATGTCAACTGCTGCTACCATTGCGGCGCAATTGGTAAGATTTTCAAATAAATCTACCAAAATATTATATATATACGTCGTTTCCTGCTATGACAACTATGTTCATGGCGTCACTAATTGAAATAAAGTAAGGCGGGGTTTCCACATACGTCAATGGTAAATATGGTTTTGACGTGGTAGCAGACATTTTTAGTATGTCTTTAATGTCTGCTAAAACGTCAATACCACATTTATCATTGACCATTGACGTATGTGGAAACCCCGGCAAGCTTATTTGAACTAGTTTATGAACTAGGCTTGAAAGTGATTCGTATCTGTACTGTATAAGTCATGCTTTGGCCTGCTTCATTGCGTCAATGGTAAGCTTGTCTCAGCTTGACCATTATCGCTTGTAGCCGGTGAAGGTCGACATCGAGAACGTATACTAGTTTGTCAATGGCCAAAAATTCATACGGAAACAATACAAATAATGTCCGAAATACATGGGGTCGTTGGCATTGGACAAGGGACTTATGAGCCATTACAAGTAGGTCTGGGTCCATAAAAAGTCCTTGCAAAATAACAATCTAAAAGGCTTGAAAGTACGCTTCAGACATGCCAGCTTCTAATGAGAAGTAAATTACAGAAATTTGAAAAGGCTACACGAAAGTTGAGAGTTCAATTCAAACGATTAGCACAATAGTGAATCAATAAACAAGGAGAGAACTCATTATTCCACAGTTAAATTTACATTTGTCGAAGAAGTGGCCAGAACATAATGTAAGCATGTGGTGCCGGTAATTTGTAGGCTAAGGGCCAATGCATGTTGTGTTACAACTTACAGTTGCCACCGAAATTTACATTTTATTCCTTTTGCCCCCATTATACGGTGCCGCATGTAGACTTAACCACTAATTATAGGTTAGGCACATATGGCGTTTTGTACTATCGTCAGCTTAGTCGTCCATGTCCAGTTAATGTCAGTTCTCAATTCTTTTCAATTATTTGAAACTGAAAATATGTCAGGTGCATGTAATGTCATGTAATTTTTTTTTTAATAACTTTTTAAGGAGCCAAGCGTACTTATAGTGGCACATACAGTAGGTCTTTTGTCCAATGGCAACAACCCCACGCATTTCGCACATTATTTTTATTGTTTCCGTATGAATTTTTGGTCACTGGGAAACTGGTATACGTTCTCGCCGGCTACAAGCGATAATGGACAAATTGAGACAAGCTTACCATTGACGCAATGAAATAGGCGAAAGCATGACTTAACCAAGTACAGATCGAGTCTGCCTGGTGCAAGACTAACGTAGAAAAAGCAACAACCGTTTACATACAGTCATTGAGTATACATACATAATTATATAGCAATAACATGCATTAAATGGTGCAGTATATACTTCAAAGTTCACAGGCAGTTATGACATGGTACGACAATCCAATGAGGATTTATGCCTGAGAACTAGCAGAGGAACCTCACTGTTGACCACAGCTCCAATTGGGATGTTGTGCTCAACAACATGCCCGGTAGCCGCGTTTTTCCCTACCGCTGAAGGTAGGGTACCTATTAGGGTTGAGTGGCCCCCATCTTTTTAAACACTTTCCTTTTACGGTTGAGTCTCGAACCTCGACCTTCCGTTTGATAGCCTAGTTCTCTACTAACTGGACTATTCCTGATCCCATGCCAGATACAAAACGAGCGTATTTAAATAGAAGATGCAACAACAGTTCGCAAACAATATGCACTTTACATGGACGTTCACAAGCAGCTATCGCAATGGAGACTGGTGTACATTAAAATAACACAGACTTACAGCAAGGCAAACTCGTATAAAAATGTGATGTGGTCTGAAAAAATTCATGGATAATGCCACCACAATCTGGGTGGTTTTGTTGTATTGTTATCAACAGTACATACCCTGCAATTTGATTAAAATATATAAAAAATCCTGAACATAATACTTGTGTATCGTAAAAAACATATTTTTATTTTATTTCCAATAATGAAGATATATATAAAAAATGGCGGAAAGACCGGGCATGGCCCCTACCAACTCAACTCAAGATAAACCTAAGAATCCCCTCCAGCTACTAAAAATACACTGAGAGGCCAAGACAATAGGAGACGGAGTACAGGTGTGGCATGCATAATACAGGGTGTTGAGAGGGCCCCTATGTATGACCCCTATAGCGTTTTATAACTGGAATCAACGACATAGGAACGCCCGCATCGGGATTAGAGCTCTCGGTTTACCACCAGATTCGAATCTATTAACGGCAACAGGAAGCTGTTCGCAGTATAACGGCTGTTCTTCTGCAGAGAAGGTAACTTTTGCTATACTGTACAACAGAGGGACCACGTGACCAATGAAAGAATGCTAGAGGCTATTGAAGAAGAGAGAAAGCTACCCTATATAAAAAGTAGAAGGGCGAAATGGGTAGGGCATTTGTTAAGACACAAAAATCTGGTAGACACCATCATTGAAGGCAACCAGCAGAAGGCGGCCGAAGAAGGAATTCCTGACCTGAAAGGAGCCCGAACGTACCAAGAACTGAAGAAGGCGCAGGACTAACACATCTGGGGGATGATAAGTACGGAGTTGCTGCCAACCGATCGCTTGGTTGTGACGTCAGAAGAACTGCTATAACTACACCATTACCATGTCATGAACTGGAATGAAAAAATCGTTTGACGTTCAAGGCTAACATATTATGATACGTATTCGTTAGTGTTCTTACGTTTTCTATTTTTTTTTTTTTTTTTTTTACTGTTGACACTTATTCTTAAAATATTTTGAGGGCATAGCTACTATTGACCAACGGAGGCGTGTCTATAAGGGGGGGGGGGGGCAATGTAAGACGAAATTAACTAATGTGAGTTGTTGTAATGCATAATTTGCCAGATCTAATAAATGTTGGGGTCAACAGTGAGCGGTCCTCAGTCCAGGCAACAGGCTACAGGCGATCTTGCCTCGGCCCCTCCTATTCTATATAAACGCCACTGAACGGAGGAACTACAGTAAACTACACAAATCGGATGAATAAACGTTGTTTTGGAAAATATGAGATTTTACACGGACACATTATTAATACACGATTTCATACAATTTATTTCATTTAAATCCAAGACACACAGTACTGTAACCGTGCGTAAAGAACGATACATTGAAACAACAGTGGACAACCCAATAAGTACGGGTATAATTATCCAACGAGGGACTAACTCAGGGTACCTAATTATTGAGTTCAATGGCGCAAAAGAGCGGAAGTGTGCATGATTCACGCCGAGCGAGGTCTGTGAGGCGTGAGAAGACTGCCAAATTGAAAGTCCCCTCGCTGGTCCTGGTGTAAGGTGACACTTCTTGGGGACCTGTGCAATGCCTACGAGGATATTGGTCGTCTGGCCCTAGTGTAAGACAATACTTGTTGGGGACCTACAGGAATCCACTCGCTTATCACATGGCGTTTCAAGGCAACCCGGGTCTGGGCGTCTCAACACGTGTTAGCGAGATCACTGAACCCTTGCGCAGAAAATCACGCCACATGGCCCACTTTGTGCCAAATTCTTGTTTATAATTACTAATGACAGGGAAATTCTTCAAGCTGATAATGTAAATAAGACGTCAACAATTGTACCTCAATGCCCGAAAAAAACAGGTCCATAAGGAAGAAGACACCGAACTACGAGACGACTCAATATAACGCGAAGAATATTCCGTACGGCGGGGTTCACCTATTGCTAAATTCACCAGTAGGAGAAAAACGCAGCTGTCGGACAAGTTACTGACCACAACATCCCAAATGGAGTAGTGGTCAAAAAAGCAACAGTAACAGTTCTCAAGTCTACGCCTTAATGGGTTGTCGTGTCACGGCGGTTTGGCGGCAATTCCAAGGGCGATTTTACTTCATTGTTTTGTGATTTGAGAATTTTTGTTTGTTTGTTTTAAGGAGACTATTATGTAGATACATAACTTATCTATTATAAATTAAGGTATAATATGGTAGCAGACATCATTAATAAGTCTCTACCATATTACAACTTAATTTATAATATTATATAAGTTAATTATCTACATAATAGTCTCCTTAACACAAAACAAACAAAAAATCTCAAACCACAAATGAAGTAAAAAGTAAAAAGTAAAAAAAATTAAAAAGTAAAAAATTGTTAACATGTCGTTGAGATGTCAATGGCTCTCCAGGTGCCAACAAAGTAAATCTTGCAGATGAAACCACTGTTCAAAGGGAATACTTCAGATTACAGACACAACGGAGGGAGTATAGAGGCTGAATTGGGCCAAAATGAATATAGACCATACTTCAAATGTATTACAAGACTGATAATCCTTGTGAGAGTTTCCTTGGTGACTTCGGGGAACTTGGAGAACATCATGGGTAGAGGAAGAAGAACGCAATGATCCACAGTAAAATACTTTAATAGTGACCGGTTTCGGATAAAATCCATCATCAGACTAACAACACATGAAAAAACGCCAGCATATATATAGACTGATAATCATCATAACATACAAGAAAATTTGAAACGAAGTAATGACCACCCCATTAAACGTGCAGTGATAGATGTCGAGTGGTTAATACAGAGAAAGAAGGT
Organism: Psococerastis gibbosa; assembly: GCA_963971405.1. NCBI lineage: Eukaryota > Metazoa > Arthropoda > Insecta > Psocodea > Psocidae > Psococerastis > Psococerastis gibbosa. Next base: position 19,232,931 of record OZ020489.1, on the reverse strand, counting down.
CGTCCTATCATTACTAAGTAGTTGGCTGCTTGTGATAGTCCAATGCCAGCGGTGCGGTGGCTATATAGGTACCAATCAAACAAGAACTGACCAGCAACAATGCATTGCCAAAGCTGCAAGGCATTGGACAAGGTCCTATTCAAGGTCAATGGAAAGTGTTTCGTAATTTCCCTTGCAAGCGAGAAATAGAGAGTGCGACTGTGTGGTCTATAGTTTTAGTCAAGACGCAGTAACACAGAAAAAAGCTATTTCTGTAAAAAAAGAGGGGAAATAAATTATTTAGGAAATTCAGTACTGAATTAAGGCATTCGCTTGTAGCCGGTGTAGGTTGACATCAAGAACGTATACCAGTTTGCCAATGGCCAAAAATTCGTACGGAAACAAGACAAATAATTTCCGAAATCCATGGGGTCGTTGGCATTGGACAAGGGACCTATGGGCCGCTATTAGTAGGCCTGGGTCCACAAACTCCTTAAAAAAATAATAGCTAACTAACTAACGGCCATCAGCGGTAAATTGGTATATCATTGCCTAAAGAATTATCCATCCACCACGATTGACTTTATACCTCTTCAAGTTACAGCCGGATGATGGCTGGTTGGCAGCAACATATTGCAGCGATGTCTCCAGTCTCCGCGATTTTGGCATGTCCTCTTCAGCTCCACATAGGACGTTATCCCCAAATCACTTTTAACTTGTTGGAGATATTCGTTTCGTGGCCGTCCCCGTCGATTTCCGCCTTCTATTGTCCCTTCAATGATGCAGCTGACGAAGTTATCATGCCGAAGTAGGTGTCCGATTTTATACCAATACAAAAGATTTAGACTTCAGAATTTATGGAGTAGATTATTATTTATAATCATATTACATTACAACTTCAGTTAAATTTTGGCCATGTCCAATAACTGTACTGTTTGATCAATATCTACTGATTGCAATCATTCCCTGCTGCAGCCCGATCATGGCGATTTGGTGTGTTTGGTTGCTCTGCATTTCTAACATTATTTTTACGTTATACCTGTAGTTACGTTGCACGAAGTGAAATTCAGGCATTCATAATAAAATAAAAAACAACTACCCGTATATATGTCTATATATATAGTATGTAAACACAGGACGAAGCTTGTGTTTGTTGATAAACAATTTTATCATGTTGATACTAGGGCTCTATATTAGACAGGTATTGTCATCCGCCATTTTGAATCCATCTGGTGTATAAGCAAAGCATTGTATCGCTGTTTATTTATTATTATTTTAAACAAACGTTCTACCAATTAGGGAAATGCTTAATAAAAAAAATACTGAAACATGTTTTCGTTCTTTTTAATCTTTTACTTTCTTACAATACTTACCACATAGGATTCAAAATGGCGAATGACAATACCCTAGTATATAGTGCCTTAGTTGATACGTAAGCTGCCGCCATTTACCATGCAATATAACAGAGTATTTTTTATTATGAAACTTTAAAAAACACGGATCGACTGAGGTGACACAGTACAACTTAGATAGGCTATTTTTCATGATGGGGGTTCACGGGCTTGGGGAAGGGAATTTGCATAAATTTAGTCACTAGGAATGGAGTACTTGCGTAGTGACGTCACATGATCACCGTTAATTTTTTTGTCCGAAAGTTACATAAGCAAAACATAAGCAGCAACCAATAGTTGTCCGATGACGTCTACATTGACTCCATGTATAGCATCCCTGTTGGATTTACCTGCGCAAGAACTCCATTTCTGCAATTTCATGATTATGCAACCAAACAAGCAAAATAAGAAACGTCGGTTTACCGCTTTTTTAGTGAACCAAGTTTGTTGGCTTAAAAGTTCTTGTACCTGGTTCACATGCGACATTATAGATTATCATACACCTCACGGCTCAGAAAGGTTTATAATGATATAATTAATATCCCTGTTTGCGTGTGTTAAGCACTAGGAGAAGAACAGGGGTTACAAGATGCCACGCGAACATGTGTAGATGGGGAATGGCGGAGGATCCGACTTGCGAATGCGGACAAGACGACGGCCACCTTCTGGTTTGCCCGAGACTAGAAGAAGTTGTGTCCCAGACAGATCTTTCAGATGTTTTGGACCAACGTGTCCTAGGTCTAGCCGGTCTAGGTAAGTGTGGTTAGTCTTTGTTAACATACATCGACAACTATTGAAAATTTGTGATGTCCAAGCTTCGGTTTACTTACTTCTTGAAAATTTGTTTGTGTTAGCCGACTATTTTACATAATTCATGCATGGTGTCACCCCCGAAATTTTGGTGGGCAATGACAAAATCGACCCCCACTTTCCTGAAACAGGCTGTTTAAAAAATAATAAAAAAATAAAAAATAAACGTATTATTATAGTTGTAAAATAATCTTACCTTTCTTCCTAGTGCAAACTCTGCATACAGGAAAACGCCATCTGGCCATTCTGAAAGGAAACACAACAGCATTTTAGATTATTTTACTTCAGTAGGTAGTGTTGCATTGAATGCACAAAAGAACTGGCCTGCACGTACCTATAGAATGAAACATTTGTTATCAGTACGGATAAGAGACAGGACTTAATGAACCCAGGTCCAGGCTACGATATGAGCAACTAATCAATGCTCACCTTATAAGGCACAATAATATAGTCTCCATTGGCAGGGAGAAATACAATAATAAAACGTAAGACGTAAGCCAGGCATGTATGCAGGCGGTTTTGGGGGGTACAACCCCCCCCCCCCCAAATTTTCAACTTACCCTAAATACAATGAGTTTACGAGACGACCACTTGGCGTAACATTGGGTACAAAAAAAAAACACTATTTTGCGCTTATTGTTTCAATTTTTATTATTTGCAATTATTCACTTATTTATTTGAAATTTGATCTTGTGATTTCCTGATGTAACCAACTTTCCGCAAGCCTTCCGAGGGGGGGGGGGGGAGCTGTACATAAGCTTAGCTTACATATATATATCAGGCCCGTACCCAGGATTTTTTTTGGGGGGGAGGCAAGACCACTTTTTTTTTTATAAATGATATATCCGTAGTAATTCACCTGTGAGACTGTACAATGACCATCTGATATATATCTATCTATATATATATATAATTCAAACCCTCAAGCATTACTTAACGGGGGTCTCTTCACCATCAGTAAAAACGTTCCGAAGAGCTTAAACGTTGCATTGTATTGTAGAACTGCATAAACTAGCCTCAAATTGAGCAATCATTTCTCACCTCAACAACGTGGTTTATCTCAAATTTTGCTAACATAACGCGGTGAATCTGCTTACATATACTTCTGCGTAATCAAAGTGATTCTGTAAACAGTTTCTGTTTGATATAGTCATTGCTAGACAGAACTAGCAACTACAGTACGTATCATAAACAAAGGAATTGAGACTAGAAGTAGTGGGAATATCCCTGGTGATTTTCGAGCATTAGAGTAGGCTACACATTAGCAGGTTTGTGCCTAGAATGTTTCTGTGACGAACTGGGGGTATGTAAATCCCACAAATGTTGAATCATCTGGCATAAACAACGTTTCTTTGTTTGTTTTCCAAAGCCGACCTTCAACATTTTTACTTTGACCAACCCTGTCAGCCTGGCGGGGGTAATGAATCTGTTTATTAACTTGAGGCAACCTAAGGGCAGACTCATTCACCTCGGGGAGAATGGGAGATGACTGACAGGGTGGACCTCCTGGTTATAATGGATTTCGAACCACTAGGGGAACATAGTAAAGTCACACGATTAATTCAGAGGTGATCAGGACTCGACACGCATATAGGGACTTAGTCTCAGCGCGTTATCATGTCCCACCATGTTCCCCAGCCAACGCTGTGCACACTACCAAGTTTGATGCAGTTTAGAACAGGCTCTGTTCTGGTGGATTCTACGAATAAACGACGTGAAAACATTGGCTCACGATATCTCCATTTATTTCACATCCAGGGCACATTCGGGGTTGTGGCAGCTGGCAATGGGTGTGTCGGTAAAACAATGTTAAACCCCCCCCCCCCCGCCCCCTCCCAATGACGCTTGAATAGTACTCCTCCCCCCCCCCACCCTCACCACACATTTCAAGGACGCTGCACTACTTCTTGCATCACCCGCGGAGGAGTTAGATTACCGATGCCCCGGTAGCCAGCTGTTCTGCAGCGACCTCGCCCAGACCTGCGATGTACGTCTATGTCACCCGTGACGCAATACGCCACGCCGTCTTACTTTGCCTGCCCCCGTCAGCCAGAACCCTATCGAAACAGACAACACCCAGTGACAAACACAGTCGTGACATTTCATTTCATTTGCATCATGTAAATGATACATCAAGCGTACAATGGCGCGATTTCCAGGTATTGACAATTATTGATTTTATAAAAGTGGCTAAGAAGCATGTGGCTTTACAAGTAAAGAGCTGTATCACTTATAGCAATCAATGCAAAGTTAACAGGGTAGTTGGAAAAAAGAGATGACTGGATGCTACAGGAAAGACTAAAAAAAATTATGGGGTAATGATTTCTTTGTGGGGTTCCCAACCGAGACAATCATCAAGGCTACACAGCCACTTCTGATTGACCTCGGCAAACACCCAACAGGAGTTCCTTCAAAAGTCAACTAAATTCAAATGCGCACAATATGTCTAAACATTGGATGTACACAAAAGTTTCTCGGCGTCTGATTGGAGGACACGGCTATCTGACTGAAGTCTAGACCAACTGGCAACTGCCCTAGTGAAGGAGCAGATGTGAATGATGTGATCATCAAGATCGCGCAGCCACCGTTTACTTAGACTTACCGAAAGGCCAAAATATGAAAATGAACTAAAAACTTGCCACAAGTGATTGCGCTATACTACCACCTGTGACGCTCTTTAGTTTTCCTCCTTCATTTGGTCATAGCATGATCCAAATCTGTTAAAACTAAGCTAAGTGATGACTTTCCGGGTTTAACTGGGATCAGCGGGAGTGAGATCGGTCTACAGCCAAGCTAATCGGTTTTCCTGTTGAAAGCTGCAGACCGGTCTCGCAATCGGCTGATCGGCCCCACTTGCAGAACAGCCAGGCGAAGAGTAAGGTAGTTGGATTGCTGTGTGTTCTATAGAGAATAGTGAATATTGTGACTCTGTGAGTAAAACTTCATAACGATGAAGTGAGAATAGAAGCGGCAAGCGGTGCCTCCCTCCTCCTTCCCTCATTTTTGCTCGAATCCCGCTAGAGTCACCATCCAGAAAAGAATGCTTACCTGAGTAGGCTCATTAACTGCCTGCCTCTCCTCAGAGGGCAATCAGAGAGAATGCATATCTACTTACTGTCTACTGCCCAACGTCCTGTCCTGTTAAACGAAAGGCTTTTAGTAATAATAAGTGACAATGTAATAGTATATTAATTTGATATCTAGCGTTCATTATGTAAATGAGTTTTTCCTTAGCTGTAGTCCTGAATCCACTGAAAGTGTTGAAGCAGATCAGCTGATATTAGGGGCTAATCGGAGGCATGTGGGACGGGCTACCACCTGCTACACCTGAACTCTGTACCGACGACTGGTATTGGGAAGATAGCGCTGAAGTGATAATAACTATAACAAGACCCGCATCCACCTTCTGGTTGAGCTGAGCGACCATCGAGTATCCTAAACGGGAGGTCCATCGGCAATAACCTTGACACAGGTAATTACACCACAATTATGAATTATTACCTCCTGGGGCGGCGATCGTATTTGCGGATACAGGCTCTGAAGTCGCAAGACCCGTGTCCACCTTCTGTTGAACTAGGCGGTTATCGAGCCCCCAAACAGGAGATCCATCGGCAATAACCTTGTCACAGGTGATTACTCTATATTACTGCATTGAGTGACATCCACAAGCGCTGAAGTCAGATAAAGACCCGCATCCACCTTCTGCTTAAGCTTGGCGGCTGTTGAGCACCCCAAACAGGAGGCCCAACGCTAATAACCTGGACATCGGTGATTACACCATATTTCCGCCGGAATTACGGATCCAAGCACTGAAGACACAACTAGCCCCGTATCCACTTTATGCTTGAGCTTGGTGGCTATCGAGCACCCTAGACAGGAGGTCATTGGCAATAACCTTGACACAGGTGATTACACCATATTACCGCCAGGGGCGATGACCGGAATTACGGATACAAGCACTAAAGTCAGAAATAGACCCGCATCAACCTTCTGCATGAGCTTGGCGGCTGTCGAGCACCCCAAACATGAGGTCCATCGGTAATAACCTTGACACAGGTGATTGCACCACCGCACCGCCTCCGCACGGAGGTCGGGCTGGAGCGGCCGCCGGCATTGTGGAGCTCCCAACCGAGACAAGCGCTGAGGTAATCAAGGCCCCGCCGCCAACCATGAAATCCACTGTCCTCTCCTCTTCATTTCAAGAAAAGTCTAATGCCGACTGCCACGAGCAAAAGGGCGCGATCCATTCACTTGTTTTACCGGACTATCGAATTTAGAAGACCCTTTCAGTCTTTCACGAGACCGAAGATGTTAATTAAAATATATTAACAATGGCACTAATTACACACTCCAATATTTTATTCGATCGAAGAAATATTTAGAATATTTATGTTGGAATCTGAATCTGGATATTTCACTTTCAATTTTTTCTATTGGATGGAATATTGGAACGATATTCGAGTATTTAATATGGGGGAATGACTATATTATTTAAAATTAATGAAGCAACCCATAATTACAATACTACGCGAGTTTTAGAGCTATTTCCTGTGGCTCTCCGTTGCAACCAAAAACCGTAAAACCAGTTGATAGTCTTGTTGCAGTAAGTTGCCCTCAATAGCCTCCAGGGATGCAAGTAGAAGATTTTCCAAGTAGGGGGCACCGGGTTGGAACCATAGATTACGTTTGTTATTTACCTTCACACATCCTAAATTCTAATTATAAATGGTTCGCGAAGAAATTCATTAATTAGAGGGCCCTCTGTTGGCACCCCTGATGATGTTATTTCTTCCAACGACAATACCAACATATAAAACACTCATGAAACCCCGACATGGCTTAGTACTAGTACATGTACTGTGCATGCATACACTTTTAGTCAAATTTTCCCCAACTTCTCCAATTATTTACAGTACAGGCTGTCAGTTACAGGTTGCCAGTAGTAATTAATTTCCTGGATATTTCCTAATCAGAATAGTACAAGTATAAAACAAGCATTAAGGCGACAATCGAAAAAGTTTTATGTTCGCAAAGCGACTAACTTCCCAATTCATTTCTGGCACAAAATATCCATCAACTTTGTCTAATTTAGTGCAATTTGAGAAGTTGATAAAACAAGGGCGGGGTAACATTAGCATATTAGTCTCTTTTGCTTCAAAGCTCATTCAAACTAACATGCTGTCACAATTGGTTATTATAAGAAACTTTCAGGGCGGTTCCAACCAAGGTCCAGAAAAAGTTTCTACGAGTAATGGGGGTGTTACAATAATTTTAATATGCTGCAGAGCTGTGAGCAGCTTTTTTCTTCAATATGACACAAAATTCATGGGATCCTTTGGGCCTTACGATAAACTTAAAGGGACGAATGCTCAAATCGCCCTACGACTGCAAACAGTGCTTGCTGACAGAGCAGAATGGATTTGCAAACTGTAGTGCGAGACGACAAAAATCATCCAGCTGACCATGCAATGCCAGAAAGCATTGTTATGTTAATAAAACACCATGAAACATTGATAATATTTTATGATTACGCATTTTATTTACCGTGTGCAAGAGATAAATGGAAAACGCTTTTGGTCATCAAACCATTAGCATTAGAGACTTTAAGCCTGAGGTAATACGTTCGCATTTTCATGCAAGCAGCTTAGATGTAACCCAATCGTTATTCAAGTCCTGCAAATCCAGCTAAACTTCCTGTAAACTGGCTAATAAAGTTAGCTACAAGAAACGCAAAATGAAGATACACGGCAACAAAAGGCCACTTGAGACAACTCTCAAGAATTTTTTTTCCACTTCATGACTGAAGTTCACTTCGTTAAATCCTCTAGGACAAATCAAAGGAGAGAATAACTGACTGAAAAATCCAATTGAGTACTCTGTATAAAAAGAGAATACAATGCATAGAGGTTAGAAACAAAAGGGGTAGCACACATTTATAAAAGAGGAGATGAGGAGAGTGCAACAACGAACCCCCCCCCCCCCCAACAATTCTCGTTCCCCGTCCCCCCGTCACTGCTGTAGTTATTGTTCCAACAATTCAACGTCCTTTGTGTCCCCGGTTCCCATTTGTCTCTTTAACTCAATGTTAGGGCCCCTTCCCAACTGGCTTCCTAGCTCCCCCGAGAAATTTAGCCGTGAAGCAGGTAAATTTGCGGGAATTTTTTAAATAATGACAGAATTCGGGGGGCAATCAGTTACAATACTTAACCAACGCAACCTTTAACTTCGGTATTTCTGGGGTTGTCTGCTACTACGAATTCCCACATCTCAAAGCATGGGACAACATTAATTAATTTTAATTAATAATATTCCAGATTTTCAATGTCAGCAGCCTGATCATGGCGATTTTAATACCGGGGTTAATACCATGTCACGTGATGGTATTAATTCAATTGTTAAAAAATAAATGAACAGCAAATTTCAGAATTTTTTAATTTTTGATGCTGGTAACGATTGAATGATATTGTTTTAAACAGTTGAATCAACACCATCACGTGACATGGTATGATATTAACCCGGTATTATAGTCGCCATGATCAGCCTGCAGAAGGTCATAACATACCATGTGTAAAATCACAAGTGTCCGTATTATTGTCATTAATTGATTAATTTTGTCTTATAAGCTAACGGTCCTGGGTATGGAAAAAAAAAACAACGAATCTCATATTGTTGCTTTGAAAAGACAGTCCCCATCGACCATCTCTTTATACAAACAAAATCCATTCAAATATCAAATATATCAAAATATCAAAGTCAACATGAATATACTGGAAATAAAATGGTGGCAAGCAGGTTGGCGAAGGAAGGTTTCCTTTTGAAAACATTAAATTAGCAAATTCAGAGTGGGCGAGGGGAAATGAGAGAGCCTTTCGGAGTGTAGGCAGGGAATGTTTTCAAGGCGTTGAATCCACCTCCGCCTCTTTAACCTTTCCTTCAAGCTTGCAAAATCTCTCTTGCGATTCCAGAGCTAACGGAGAAATAGGAATTTTCGAGAAGAAAGGAGATGGAAAGCTATGTTTCGCAAATATTTTATGAGCTATAGCCTATATAGACAAAAACTCTTTTAGTATTATTACTCGGTATACGCTTGCCTCAGGGAAATGGTTAAAGATTCAACCTGAGTTAAAAACTTTCATCATACTATCAAACTATTAATTAACCATTCCTCTTGAGGTACTTTTAAAGTCTCTAACCTTCTTTACATACGCAGCATCCTTCTATAATTCAAACTATTGAATAGAATAGTTTACCCAAGCAACTAAACATAGTATAACTCACATGAAAATCCCAGCAATATATTGTGAGGCGCATAATTAGGTATTATCTGTGCTTTAGTTATAATACATTCCTAGTATAATAAAAACATTATTTAGGGTAGCGAAGCCCCGTAGATAGAAAGTGTTTTTTTTCGCGCCAAAAAATTTGTTTTGAGTTCATTAGAGTTTATAATTGACTGTCAAATCCAAAAATATATAGAATTTAAACTTTTATAGGGCATGGTAAGTAGTCTTGACCCCTTCAAATTTAGTAAAAATAAATATTACATAATTAGCAAACGGTCTACGGTAATACGGTCTAACTTTGATAGCCAAGGGCGCCAAATTCGGTCATGATCCCCTTCAAATAAAATGCTGGATGCTGGATGCTGGATGGGTAGCCTCACCGGCGTAAGCCCCATGAAAGGTCTCACCGCAGATGGTCTGACCAGGCAGCACAGGACCGGGCAACTTAATAGCGTGCGGGCGCCACATTATGTCAAAGTCAAGCCAACATTTCTAAAATTGCCTTTGGCCGCATAGCTTCGAAATCTGGACCATTGTGTACCATGTTTTTGATAAAATAATTTAATGAAGCTACGGAACTGCAGCCTGCAAAGAAATCCCAGAACGAGGACGAGCGAAAAGATCGGGATAGGAGCAGAGATTGTTCTCTCTGTTTACTCTGGTTAAAAAATAAAGTCAAATTATTTCTTGGTTTGATGCATGTTATGACAATAGAAAAATAATATAGTAATCGTATCCGTGGAAGTCATTGAAAATTGACCCTCAAGGTTTTAAATTACAGGCACTCTGCCCCCCCCCCCCCCCTCCACATAATCAAGGCGAGATAAATCCAATAACAGTCAATTCTAACGCTGGTCCCCGAGAGGTTGGTTCTTCCTATCTCCACGCCATCCTTCAAAACCTCGCCCCCCCCCCCTCTCCCGCCGCACCAACATTCTATCCAGTAATTTTGATCTTCCAAGACTGTCGACAGATTTCCCCCCGGGCGTCTCACCTCTTGATCATTTGCCCCCACCAACCTCAATCACAGCCCTGTAAACTGTAGCTGGAGGAATTCTCGCAGATGTCAGAGCAAGCAGAACTCGTCAGCGCAAGCAGAACCCATCCAACCTCAATTCGTAATCTACACCATTAACACTGCCTAATCAGTTAGCGAAAATTTACCTCTGATAATCTGAATTTTAAAACGAACAATCACTACACTTACATAAAATCCGACAAAGCTTTGGGTGATGCATTTCAGGGCAGTGTTTTTTGTTGTAATTTTAACCCTCTGTATTGGAACTAGTGCATTATAGTTCTAATAAGACAACTCATTGCTCAATGCAAATAATTAATGCACACATTAAATTACTCGGCTACTGATCGTTGATCGGTGAGTCTGAGCCGCGACTCATAGAATATAGACACACAAGGAACTGCAATAAAGAAAACAAAATTGGCAAACGCTTAAATTTTGTCACGTCATTACAATTTCCACGTTATCGTCAACTTAAGCAAACTAACTAACTTTTATTTACTAATACATTATTTTAAACTCACGCTCGGAGTTTATTGCTTGCGCGAATTGAACATAACCAAGCAAAGTGCTGGAGTGTAATTTAGTTTTAACCCAGAATTTCCATTGGCATCATAGGACTTTGCATTTGAAAGCTAAAGTGGCTGAACAGACACAGCTAAGTTCGGCTTGATTGTTCAAGATATTTGACTTTAGTAAAACAAAAACAACGTTCTAGTACACAATACTATTGCACATTGCGATCACTAGTAGTGGACCCAGACGAACATTTTTACCCGGAAGTTCTTTCGACAGTTGCGTCTTCTTCGTGGAAAAGGAGAAATGTGCAAATGTCCATTGTTACTCATGCCCTCCCCCACCCCGAATAAAATCCTGGAGCCACCTATGATTGCGAGGGACTATTTTGTACAATCAGTAGGCTTAGGGCGTTATTTAGTACCATCAGTAGGTATTAACCGGAATCAGGAATGCTGCGATAAGAGTATACGGATCATATCATGTGAATACGTATACGATATTGTAACGCTGTAACAACGCAAATAATACCAAGTTCTTAATTAGTAACTACAACATCGACTTTAATGGCCAGGTGACAGCGTGCCTGTACTTGTCCAAATCTCTACACGCCATGCGATCGGAGACGTGTTGTAACTCAACACGGGTACTAACCTAGAAGCGACTGAAGAGGTCAATCGGATACATTCATTAAATTCTTCGCATGCGGTTAACCGTTTAAATAAAATAAAATTCTCGCAAATGCAAACACCTCCTTCTGCTTTCAGAAAGCAGTACCACAACCATTGACCGTCAACAGCAGGTAGTCCATGGGAGATTGACATGACGTAGAGTAAGAGAGAAGAAAGAAAATTGTCTTTATTTTTCTTATGGTCAAATTTTGGGCCTTTCGGCCCACTCTTACAATTAACCCAGAGTAATGGTACGGACTCCGACTTTCACCCGAAAGGTTAATAGTTCGAGTCCCACCCTTGTTACATTTTCTGGCCATGCTTCGGAGGGCATGTACGACAGGCAGTCAGTCCCTGGTCTTCCTAGGTGAGTGTAAGAGAGGGCTTTATGGTCCTAACTCGGATAGGTTGGAGGTTGGCTTAGTAATGTTCTAGAACTAAATAGTCATTATTTATTTATTATAAATGGTATTGAAAATAGAGGCAAAATGAGTCAACACATATTGTATATTATACTAAGCCACTAATGACTAAGGTATTGTAGAGGCATTAAAGAACTCTGTGACTAAAAAAAACAAAATACGCACCAAATAAGAATTTAGTAAGTAACGGCCATGATTCAATTTTTTAAAGCCTTGCTCAAAAGAATCAAAAATTCAACACCCTCTTACGGACAAATTGAAAAGACAAATGTCAAGTTGAAGGACACATTCCAAACTTCCCAGCTTCTAAAGTAACACACGATAACTTCCTCAAAAACTTTCAAGCTACTTTTGAAGGGAAGCGCTATAAACCTAAGAACTTTGAATGCATGGGATTAGGTATTTTAACAGGTCACTTTTCACTTCAGTTTTTTTTTGTCCAGTATCCCCGGACAATGGGCAATATATTGACAATTAATTTTTCTAAACAACTTAATATTTCACACTCTAAGCTTTCGCTTATCGAGATATCTTGGAGCAGATGGTACTGAAAAATATACTTTCATTTATTTTTTTTCAATCATTTCTTTTTTTTTTGCACCATTGACAGATAATTAAAATTTCTCATTGTCGTGTCTCAAGTGCTTGGAAAGAAAGAAAGTTGTCTTTATTTAGAAATTTATTTTCGAAATGGGCGAATTTTGGGCCTTACGGCCCACTCATACAAATAAATTATTCAATGTTTTACAACATATAAAATATACAAATTTAACTGAATTAAAGAAAATAATATTCAAAAATTAAACTTGACAGACCATTCATTTCACACACCATACATACCCATTAAATAGTCGGGACAAGCACTTTATCTTTTTTCATTTCTGATTGGCAAAATTGTACTAAAGAAATTTCTGTAGACAGTCTCATCAATGCCAGCGTCTTACATTCGTTGCCAACGGCGCAATTTAATTAAAATTACAAAAAAAAAATCAATTTAAAATCAAGCCCTACTTAAACAATCCATAGACCATACTCCAGGGTCATTACCATTCAGTCTCCAACTCCGCCAGCCGAAGATAGCCCGAGGCTATAGCCTGATGAGAGATGATATAACAGTACAATGGAAGGAATGCTCATTACATTGCAAGTTGTATGGATATCAACTGGAATCGTTGGGTTGGCAACCGCAAGTACTTCAACCCAGTCAGTTTTAAATACTTCGAAAGTACAAAATATTTGGCTTTGCATTTCAAGGGGAAATTTTAGTGAAACAATAGAGATCACGTTACAAAGGTGAAACTAATCAATGGCACACTCCTTTGATGAAATTTGGCATGTGGATCATAAAAAAACATATCTCTGGAATATTTTGTATATTTTGGGCTAACTCAATTCAATTCAAACTCTTAAAAACGGCTAGAACAAATTACGTCAGCAGATTCAATAATAATAGTAAAAATAATAAAAAGATAAGCATTTTTAAATGTTAAGTCCGGTCTCATTCGTTGAATCAAGCCTAATGCTTATGGCTTATTAATCCCGAAATGTACTTACCAACTATCGTTTGGAAAGAGACAGCCCACGCGTAGAGGAAAAAACTGACGGTAAAAATTGAAGAATTACTCAACTAAAAATAGCTGTGTATTCATCAACTACTAATGGGAGAGTATATTTTTTTTTTTTTTGTAGTATGCATGTGTCCGAAGTCTCTCAGTAGTATCCTCTTAAGAATATCTCACAGTATGAAATACGGATAACTATGAATAATTCTTACATCAATCATGCCCTTGACAAAAAAAGACTGACATGATGAATTAGGTTTTGGGCAGCAGACTTACACAAGTGACCTTATGTGTCTGTTCCCCTGTAAACACTCACATTCACCCAACAATTCAATGGAATTAACGACCTATCAGAATCGTGGTCACAGGAAAAGGCTCCGCGGTAATAAACTGAAATTATGTTCTATTGCCACGGCCGTTAATCCAGCACTTCAAGTAACACTAATAATAACGAGTCTGAGTCAGGCCCGTACCCAGGATTTAAAGGGGGGGGGGCAAGAACACACTTTTTTTTATAAATGATAGGTACATCCGTGGTGATTTTAGTAGTTTTAGCTAAAACTGTTACATTATTTATTGTTTTTTTTTCAAATTTAGGGGGGCATGCCCCCCCCCCTTGGTGGACCAAAAAGAATAAAATGGCAAATGTTAGGTGACTGAAGAAGTAGGCTTAGGCGGGGTTGCCACCGACCGGCTAGGGCTAAATACAAAAACGGTGACCTGGCAGCAGACATTCAAGACTTAGGCGGGGTTTCCATCGACCACATTGCAGAATGCCAATGACATTGACGGAAATGTTTGTTTTACTCTATGTCATAGTTAAAATTGATCACTGATCTTAGAGTAAAATCACAAACAAACTAACATTAAAAAATGGCGTCATGGGATATGTTAATTACAAAAATTTTAATAGATTTCTATAAAAAGAAAAATTCTAATTTCCGTCAATGTCATTTGCATTCTGCAATGCGAGGTCGGTGGAAACCCTGCCTAAGTCTTAAATGTCTGCTACCACGTCACCGTATTTGTGTTTAGCCCTAGCCGGTCGGTGGAAACCGTGCCTAAGTCTCTGTCGATGCCGCGGTAATTTTGTAATATTCAAAATGGGAGTGTTTCTGTGGTTGTAATCTGTAGGTATTAGGAACGCCATATTTAATTATAAATGAATGCGCAGAACAAGTTTTCTCAACTCTGATTTGGGGTTGCATCGGTTGGATACCAAGTTGGATACTCATATGTCTTTAAAAAGGGTGAATCGCGTACAAACAACTTAAAGAATGTATCCGATAAACCTCTTCAATCACTTAACTAAGTAACCTAATATGTACTTGTGTCGAGATAGGATACGTCTCCGATCGCAAGGTGTGTAGAGATTCACACAAGTACAAGCACGCTACCACCTTGCCACCAAATCACCAAAGTAGCTTTAACAATCTGACCGGGTGGACAAATAAAATAATAACTCTTATTACAGGCCGTTTGTAAGAAGTAGAAGAGAACCTGCAGTATTGCTGACCCCTCTTAGGGATAAATGCGAGGAAAAAAATAAGTACTTTCCGTTTGCTGTTTACAGAACAACTTACCCTGGGATTTTTTTTTTTTAAGGTTAATCGCATACAAACAATTAATTTAATGAATGTATCCAATTGACCTCTTCAGTCGCCATTTTAATACAGGTGTTAATATTGCCCTCTGCCAGCAGACGAAATTAATTTTCTTCTTGTCATACTGTTGACAATGTACGTTATACATAAGTTAAGCATATGTGGCAATTAATTAATCTGTGTTGACAAAACAATCTGTAATATTAATGTATTCTACTATAACTCCCTTAATTAAAGTGACATTTATTGGGGTATATACAGAATATGTTTACCTTACTCCTGGATAAGTTATTATTTTTACGGCCTTGGCTCTTACCTTACAAGGGTACGTGTCCTTAAATGAAAAACTTGCTGAACAATTAGTAGCCTATTTCATTCTTACCTGAAAAAAAAAAAAAACATATTTTATAATAAAACTGAAACATCGGCGATTTTTTTTTTTTTTAAAAAAGATTAATCGCATACAAACAATTTAATGAATGCATCCGATTGACCTCTTTATTTATCAAGATACACGGGTCTTGCACATTTTACAATTTTGAACTTTAAATATTCAGACTCTACTACATGTAAATGATTCAGTAATTCAAACTAACCTATGAAATCAAAATCTAAAAATGCAACTATTTCACATATGGTAATACAATAGTACCTACTTTACAGCAAGTTATTCAAAAGAATTCTCAATGCATCACGTAGAGAATTTGCTTCCATTCATAGTCATAACCAAGGAAAGAAAATCTTGTACCAGAACTAGAACTACAAAACGTACCTCCTGAAGCGAAAAAGGTAACAAGGTAAAAGTGTTAATAGAGGAACTAAAGGCTACTCCAAAATTGCCAAGGAAAAGGTTTTGATATTCATTAATTCCCCTGAATATATTTTAACGAAATACTAACGGCACTGCATCAACAGGTTTAGAAACCATTAACTGGATAAATTTGATTTGATAATGTCTGCCATAGATTACCAGTCAGTTCAGATTTTCGACAAACTGATCCGCTCTTGAAAAACGTTGTGTAACATCAATACACAGTACAGTATAAGCTGCCCGTACGGTTTGGTTTATCCGATCAAAAACCGCAATGAAGCCCTTTTCCCAACGACCCAATCCATACAAGGTAAATCCCCAGTTGGCTTTGACATTACTAAGCCACACGCAGGAATAGACGGTAATCGACTGTTAATACTGCACATTGAAGATTAGCCATGCCACTTTGTGCTCAATAGCCAATAGATTTGAGGAAAGCCTCAATATTCTAATGAGTAATAGGAAGCATGGCTTTGAGCAGACTACCATACAAAGGACACGAACATCCTATAAAGAGTTAGCCGATAACGAGATGTAAATGTTTAAGGATCTTGCAAAGAGTTCCACAAACGATCCTTTATCAGGTTAGGGTCTTACACAATACTTCTTCTATTACTCATTTATGGCTCTATGATCGATACTTAATGAGAAAAAAACGCGTAAAGACGACTTGCTGGTAATATTGTATAATCCCATCAAAACATCCTTAATATGGCATAAGCCACGCGTGAAATACTCTTACTTAAAATGTGGTTTATAGACTTTCGCAAGATTTCCATAGCACAAGCTGTCCGTAAATTGCAAGGGCTGCTTTATGGCAAGGTCTGGTTATACAAAACAAATGGTTCATGAGTGAGAATGCAAATATAATTTAACTGAAATGGAGCGTTATTATTATGTTTGAAGGTTTACCGCACTTTAATCGAAAGAGCTTACAGGAAGTCCTCCAAGCATGCATATGTCGGAAGTCTCACCAAGAGTTAAAACGTGGTAGCAGACAAATTTAGTTTTTCATATTGAACTGGCAGGCAGTTGGTTGGAGTCGCTTTATAAGAGGGGATAGGAAGAATAGGTCGGGCATTTCACATTCTTTCCTTCTCCAGTAACCTCAGGAAAATTCCTCACGCCACTTTTCAACACCTTTCCCACTGAAAGTGCACGATATGGGTTTTGTGGAATCTAATTTGGGAAAATCATCCTCATTGGACACAGTAGTGTCCTTCGGGATTAAAACAATTTGTGTATGTTCGAATTGACGTAATTAATGGGTGGTCGAAATATGAAAGAAAACTGCCTTTATTTTTCATAAGGACGAATTGCGGGCCTATACACTTACAATTAAGTATTAACCCACTGAGTAAATTAGCTTTCAAAATTCGAGGCCCATCACGATTCACGCTATATTGAAATACGATTAAGAGCAAATCGAACCTCGCATTTTCGTTTCCTATTTTGACCGGGATGTGACCATCGAACCCGAAGCTAAAGGCAAAAGGCAAACAAATAAATTATATTCACGCTTTGGGGTGGTCCGTTAAAACTGTAAACTACTGCAGATGCCTGGCCATAAATGACCTGGGTGGTCTGAACCTTTTCGTGCCCCCTCCCTCGTCGTTCAAAACATAAAATAAAGGTTCTGTCAAAAGAGAGCATTAGAGGCGACGCATAAAATGCAGGCTGAACTTTAAAAAAAAAAAAAAAAAAAAAAAAAAACTAGGAGAGCTTTAACTAAAACT
Organism: Psococerastis gibbosa; assembly: GCA_963971405.1. Classification (NCBI taxonomy): domain Eukaryota; kingdom Metazoa; phylum Arthropoda; class Insecta; order Psocodea; family Psocidae; genus Psococerastis; species Psococerastis gibbosa. The sequence continues at coordinate 19,215,128 of OZ020489.1, read as the reverse complement.
GAAAGAGGACATGGGCTTGTCATTGTAATAAAGTGCTGAAGTAGGTTTAGTAATTCAATAAATTTCTTTTTACTTTATACTTTACACTCAATAAACTACAATATAGTGCAACATAAAAAATGCAAGTGGGCAGGTATAATATTATAATGCAACTTTTAAATTAATTTAATGCCAAGATCCGATTAAAACCCAGTAAATGATCAGACAATAAGCGAAGCTGAACAAATTTTACTCATCTCAAGAAGTGAAATACACAAAAGCCGAGCAAACTGCAAGGGGGATTCTTCTGAGCGGACACCATTAGAAAAAAGAAGACGATATGGAACGTAGATATTGGACACCCCTGGATCACGCAAAAATCGGTCCACATCAGTTCCACATCCTCTTAAGGCTGATAATACACAAAACGTCAAATAAAGTCTGGCAATCGTCAGCTCCTAGCATTAACAAATTGAGCCCCATAAATGTATTAGAGGAAGTAGTCCCACGTTAAATATCAAAGCAGCCAATAGGACGACTCGTAAAAACAGCCCCTAATCAAAACAAACGTGTTAGTTAGGCAGCTGAGTCGGTAGAGCATCATTAACCCACCCCAATCTTTTTGAAAAAGGTCCCATCGACAGCCAAGTCCCTGCAGATGTTGCCTAAAATAAAAAAAAGGTTTCAGCCCATAAATGCCGTCAATCTGCATGTATATTTATTAAGATTCAACACTTCCTTTCTATTATAGTTGAAATCTTACAAATAAACTTTTCAAGCTCTGCAATGTTAAAATTATAAAGGGAGGAATTTTACGGGGAAGACCAATAAAAATGTCACTTCCGGTTGAATCGATAAAAATGTCACTGTAAAATACAATAACGTTGACATATATTTCCGGCATACAGTCAAACCTTCTTGGATTTTGAGCACGAACTTGCCTTTTTGAAAGAGAGACCACACCAGACCAGACTATGGACGGCGCGCCGTCTGTCGCGGCCGGTCAAAGGCTTGTTATACAGGACACTACCAATGCTTAAAAAAAATCCATCCACTACATCGTATTGAAAGAAGAGAGAATATTGAGGGATCTTGGGCTTTCCAAAAATTTAAAGAGTAGTACATCCCCCTCCTTCATTTTGATATTAACGCCTTATATGCTTCTCCATACCATGTCTGGTTCTACTTAAGAGGGAGCTGATCGTAGATGTTGTGTTGGTCACCCCTGGTTCACTCTAAAATGTTGGTTTATGTTTGTTTTTTTTCATACGTTCTATTTGTACTAGTATATGAGTTCTATCCAAATAGTAGAGGACTATTTGATGCATACTATTTTATAAGGTTTTTTTTTTGGTGCAGTCATTTTGCCATCTAACTGGTAGGGGGGCAGCAACTTACCCAATGATCAAAATCATGGAAAAACTAAATACTTTATAATATGGTCTATGAAAAGGTTTTTTTTTTTTTTTTTTTTTTTTTTTTTTTTTAAATCATAACGCAACGCCCTTTGGGGCTTACGTGTTGTATGTTTAAGTGTTGCAATGCTGTAGTTTTTAATGGGGTTGGTGTAGTGTGCACTATTGTTTTTTTTTTTGTTTTTTTTAAAAATGGATTAAGGGTTTTCACAGATTAAACTGAAAAGGTTTTCTACGATAGTACTAGGATAGACGAAATTTTATAGCATAGGCTACGTATTCAATTAAATAAAACAATATAAATTAACCCATTTTAGCGTGATTCCGGTATGGCCAGTCTCTACGATCAGTTTCCTCTTATATTCAAACCATTCTTTTACTTAGGCGCCCATTCCACCGACCGGCTAGGGCTATTTACAAAAACGGTGACGTGGTAGCAGACATTCAAGACTTAGGCGGGGTTTCCACCGACCTCACATTGCAGAATTGACGGAAATGTTTATTTTCCTCTATGCCATAGTTAAAATTGATCAATGATCATACAGTAAAATCACAAACGACAAAAATTAAAAAATGGCGTCATGGGATATGTTAAGTACAAAGATTTTAATAGATTTCTATAAAAAGAAAAATTCTAATTTCCGTCAATTTCATTTGCATTCTGCAATGCGAGGTCGGTGGAAACGCCACCTAAGTCTTGAATGTCTGCTACCACGTCACCGTTTTTGTAAATAGCCCTAGCCTGTCGGTGGAATGGGCGCCTTAGACGTCACTCGTTGACATAGTACAAATTTAGCCTGAGGGGCAATGATGCAATTGCCAAGCCATAAAACCAATGTGCTATTTCCGGTTGGTTTTCTATGGCTTCAAGAAAGAAATTACAATTTACAAATTAAACATCACAGGGCTTTTCCCGCCATCTATGCTAATTGTTTTTAAGACTTGAGCATGTTAATAGAATTTCTTCGATCTTCATTTTGGGGTGAAATTTATGATAGGCATTAGGTGCGGCTAAGGGCTAACCATAATAATTAGTAACCCAAAACTAGAAAAAAACATGTTTTTAAAATAAAAGTTTGCTTCAGCCATAAACACGCCATAATAGTAATTTCACGCAAGAATGGCCACGAAATCGAGCGACAGAAGCCGCCATAAACTGGTCATTAAGTCCATAAATCTACGGCCCATTTATATTTTTGGAGACATTGATCCCTGCCTTCCACAAGGGGCGGGGGTTGAAATAATATTTGACAACAAGTCAAGCTAAGGCAATAAAATTGTAAATGACCCATTTTGTTTTGAACCAGTTGGAGGTTCTCGCAGGACAGATCAACAGCTTGTCTCTCTAACATTATGCAGCATGAGAAGATTCACAGTCTGCAGCCAAGTAAATGTTGGATTGTGGAAGGTCAGACTTCTTTATATTCTACCCTCGTAATTTTAACTAGCACGTGCTCAGGGGCGTAGAAAGGGATCCCTGTGACCATACCACCCTATCGAAATAAATTACATGAACTTCATAAATTCTGCACCAACACCAACGATAATTACGAAATCACCAAGTATTGAAAAAAAGTTTCACTAAAAAATTTAAAAAAAAAAAATGGCTTAAACACATAAGTAAAGCATTTCCTCTTCTTTCTCTTTCGTCTAATTTCCCAACATAATAACATTAAAAAAATACAATAAAAAACACTACTGACGTTATAATAACCCAAAAGCAACTAGTTCTCTTTTCCAACCATGTATCGCAGAATCAGTTACCAACGCGTCATCTAATCCGCCAAAGCACTCGAGGCAATTGCCATCAAACTCATTAATAGCTTCAAGTCTACTGGGTTGCAATAATAAGAGAATTAACCTAATTACGATCAAAGTTCAATCAAGGCCTTTAATCCCCTGCGTGACCTTCTTCCTCTTGCCGCTATTGATCTATTGTCCCAATGTTGTCAACCCCGCGGTGACAAACTACTTCAGGTAATTGCAGGAAGGGCAAATTGTTGCTGTTGTGTTAGCACCCAATTTAAATTATTTTCCCGTGTTTAAACAGGCAAAAACACTATAACAATATCCCTTATTGTACGGTATTTACCGTACAACGGAGGAAGACTGTCATCTTAGTTTAGAGGCCAAGGCCAAGTCTAGAATAATTATTTAAGTGTACTCACTGTCCTTTGCCAAGTAGGAAAGTAAGAAAAATGGTTTAAAAGTAGAAATCAATGACAAATGAAAACTTTTTCCCATACTAGGCTATTACATTTTCTAATCTAGAAATATGGTAAAGTAGTAAAAATCAGATCAAACCATGCATATTATAGTATTAGTTGATCATAATATGTACTGGTCGTCATTGAAGCTGTATCTGTATTTCTAGTGTTCTACAATATTTTAACTAATTAGTGTTTGTGGTGCCTCACTATCTTTGCGGAGAATAAGTATCCCCTCTTATATTTTTTTAAACAATTTTTCCCCATTTACCACGCAGGCGGTAGTATCTATCCTTAAAAAAAAAAGTAGAGAAGAATAATATTGTGGCACGAAAATTTTAATTTTGTTTATTTATTTACAATTTTTCCCCACTTTAACGTAGGTCCATAGCATAGAGAACACGTCAATACTAAAAAAAAAACAGGTTCTCTTCATCAGTGTTTGTTATTAAACGTATTCCTGAAATAAATCAGGTCGGCAGCTCTAACTACTAAGAAGGCTATAACACCGGCGATTTTACTTCATATTTGATTTTGTCATTGACGTTTGTTTTAAGGAGACTATTATGTAGATACTTAACTTATCTATTATAAATTAAGTTATAATATGGTAGACTTATTTTGATTATTATTATTATTAATGATGTCTGCTACCATATTATAACTTAATTTATAATAGATAAGTTAAGTATCTACATAATAGTCTCCTTAAAACAAAACAAACAAAAAATCTTAAAATCACAAATGAAGTAAATTCGCCAGTGGAATTGCCGCCTTAGAGCAGGTTAGCCGCCGAGGGACAGGACAGTCCCACCAGGAACTTCCTCAATTTTCCCGGACATGAAAGGGGTAAACAGTTCCGGAAGAACATAGTGCGCGGGAGATGTGCCCTTTGGGGAATAAGAAGTGGCCCGGAAACCCCACCAAGATAGAAAAGCGCACCGGAAATTGGACTCAGGGATTTCATGTTAGGAAATTGCCTTTGATAGAGAATCCCCAAGAAAGACGGGATTACTACGGAAGGCAAATAAGTCAGAGTAAATGTACAGTAACCCAGATATAATTCAAGCATCATGATGCATCAGAAAATTAGGGTATGCAGCAGGAACGTGTGATGCACACCTGTCAATTTTTATTCTTCATTATTCAAAACTCCGTTCTCTGTGAACTGCATTTCAGTAAAAATAACAGTGGAACTTGAAAGTGTCCCTTTTCGGACAAGAACCCAGCATAAAAAGGAAGGGACTCTTGGGTTAGAGTTTGCCAGATAGACACTTAGCGGTGGTTGAAAAAGGACTAGAGATAACAATAGTTGCTTGCAAACGTGTAAACGTCAAGCAAATAGTATTGCTAGGAAGAAGACATGTCAGAAATAATTTTCAAAATAGCCAGTCTAGGAAGGATGAGGGTGAGGAATTTATTTTATCTGCAAAGGAGTATGTTGAATGTTGCTAACACAATGTGACAACACTAACTATAGACCCTGTACAGCATAAAAGTTTCAATACTAATTTCTAATTTGGACTGTCTGGAGCAATTCCAAAACGGAACAATTTAATTGCAGGAAAAGAGTCAAGTAATGTCTGGGACATAAACCTTGTGATACTTCATAACATCATGGCCAACGCTATCAAAGATATAGGAGTTTCAATATTAACCCCTTTTACTGATGAATTGTTCCAGTCGTTAATGCTTAAAAGCTCATCATAAAAACGCAACTATCTTGTCGAATTTCACACCAACACTGAGGTAGAATTCTAAGTTCTGCGTTAAACTCTAAGCTTCATCTGACTACTGATATTTCTAAACAATAGTGAATTGGGTTCATCATTTTCCCCTACTATTGGAGGTAAGGTACCCATTTGGGTTGGTGAGAAAATTAGATATTTTTCCTCTTCTGACGAGTCCCAAGACCGAAACACAGTCCAGGGCTCTACCAACTACCTGCACTACGCCGTCCCAGCACATCATTTAAGCCAGAGGGGCCATTTCAATATTTTTCAAGTGGGGAGATGACAAGGTATTAAGTATATATTTTTTAAACAAGCTTGTAATGATTTCCACTTTAGTCAGGGCCAGTGGCGGCTCGTCCACAAGGGCACTGGGGCTACAGCCCTCCCAAAATTTTACAGGCAAACAAAGCAATTTCCTTTTAATAATAATAACAATAATAAAATAATAATAATATACTAATCTAGATTCTGGAGAAAAATGCAACTGCTACAATTCGGCTATGCTATGTGCGTGCTCTGGGCAACTTGGGGCAATTTTCAATTTAGCCCCGGGTCACCATGGCAACCGAGTCAGGCAAAAGTTAAGAAGATCGTTCGCGCCATTGAAAAGGTGTACACAACTTTTCTCTTATGGACCTTGCAATGCAATTCCTGGCTTATGCATTAATACATGGGCAGCGGGGCAGCGCCCCAGAAATGACTTTAAATGTTTCGTATTAATAATATCGTTGAATATTAGTATTTTTTTTAAATCATAATTTTAAGAGTTATTTTTGAGAAGAGTTTCACTATTTTGTCATGAGTGATGTTTATTATAAAATTTTTCAAAGTACAATTTTTGACTAGGGAAGTCAGGTTCTGCCCAACGGCCAGTAGTAAATTCTTGTAATGTAAACAAATATTACAAAAATGTAAAGAGCGAGTGATAGACTTGTTTGCCACATCGAAATGCCGAAGAATCTATTTGATAATCAAGTAATGGTAAGTTATATGCTAGTACTTTATTACAATTCGTTGCCCCACCATTTTGATACACCACGAGCCGCCACTGGTCAGGGCCAATGCCGTGTTTTTTTTTTTAAATCCCGGAGCCCCAAAAGACACCCCTGATTTATTTCGTACATACAAATAGCTACAAAAATAATATTAAGTAATTTAAATTTTTAGCTGTAGACTACTAAATCACCGAGCTACACCAACATAAACACCACACCATCTTCTAGGACCAGACGGGTGGGGACCTTGGGACGGGGCAACGACACTCAGGGACCAGGATGGAGGCGTAGCAGGTATAGCACGCGATATAGCACGCTAACATGCAAATTAGGCCAACGTGGAAACAGAAAGGAGTATTATCGCCAAATAAAACGCGGAGATAACTCATCTATCAACACGAGATAAGAGCTCTATCTATTAAACAATATGAGTCTTGATTCCGTATTTACCATTAAGATATCACCGTGTTTGGCCAGGTGGAAAGGCAAATTCCCATCACATCTGCTACTTGCCAAAACTGGCCTTATTCTGTTGCACAAGAACATGATTTTTTTTCTGAATTTGATTCGTTAGTTTTGCGAAACATTTACTGTAAGCGATTCCGTCACTCCTAGCACTTCAAAAACTATTTAATGAAAAATAAAAAACTGTCAAAACCTGTCATAAATATATGCTTATTTGAGATTTCACAAACAAAACACCCCGGGGCCGAGGGAAGGGGCTGTCCAACTCGAACTAGTCTAATGGGCGTCTGATTTCTAGTATTCACAAGTTATTATAAGCATTTATACGCATAAAACAAAAATGAATGAAAATGCAGGCTAACAAAAAAATTAAATAGAAACGCTACCATTTTAAAGAGGCTACTGTAAGGCAAATAGAGAAACAGGCAAGAATGAATGTGATCTAATGCGTTAAACACGCACTATTACCACCATTTGAAAAATAACCATTAGCACACTGTTAAAAAATGGGCCTGAAAGAGAAAAATAACCCCATTATCACATCGACATAAACATATCTCATTTTACATGGAAATCAGTCACGCTTGACTAATGTTGGACACACACTAGAAATAGAAATAACTACTAGGCCAACAAATAACTTATGTCTAATATGAGGTGGCAGCAATCAAGGTCATGTACCTAGTTCAAAATCTGTACTTAACATTCAACACTCTGAAGGTATCATCAACTTCTTTGATATCATTCCTTTATATTATATTTCAATCCCATAGCTTGGTATCCATTACACGCGAAACGTTGGCCCCCCAATCATTTTTATGAAAAAACTACGGTACCAAAAATTGTAAATACCCTATTGTATGATGCATGAAGTAGTCTTCTACAACAGACAAATCTTTAATACCTTGCTTTGTTGATGAAATAAAAAATAAAAAGTCTGTAAAAACAACGGATTTTGAGGTACCTATTTCATACGGGAAACTCTTAAACCCTTAGGCAAAACCAATATTGCGACCAATAGATGCTCCATTGATATTCTAATAAGTTGTTCATTATTAAATATAACGAACCAGGACTCTTACATGAGAAGACAAAGATGCGCCCAGGCCAGGTAACATTGTCTAGACTCCAGACAATATAAAACAAGCCTGTGGGTTTACAGCCACCATCAAGCTAAGCATTTTATACAGCCAAGGAGGGAATGAGGTCAAACGGGGCAAAAAAACACCAGAGGATAGGGTAGGCCCAGGTAGACACATTCCAGGTACCACGGTTTAGACTTCATCATAAACCATCATAACACTCCCCATCTTACCTGCCTGAATATTTCTTTCTTTTGCACCTTTCAGACAGGTACGGTTACACCACGCCGGATCGTTGGGACTGATGTTCATCATTATAATAAGGTTTATTCGTTTATATACTTAAGGCAGAGATTTCAAAATATTATGTAAACATAAGAAACTGCGTATCTTTGGCAGAATTCCACGTGCCGCAGCCGCAAAGATGTGAAAATGATCTTATAAAAATTTCATTAAAAAAAATGAAGCTTTCGAAGTAGATTTGCTTTTACGCACCTGAAATACTATTACTCTAGATAGGAAAACACGATGGACATGAAACAGATTTTGTAGAAGAAAAGCTGTAAATCTATTGAGTAATTGGTTTGGTTTAAATAAATAAATAAATAAAATAAATAAGGACTTTTAATGTTTCTATTACTAAGCCAACCTAGCGGAGTTAGGGCTATAAAGCCATCTCTTACACTCAACTAGGTAGGCCTGGGACCACCTGCTTTACATGCCCTCCGAAGCATGGCCAGAAAATGTAACCAGTGTGGTTTTTAAAGCTTGTATTTCTTACGAATTTTTCAAGCCCAGCTGTGGAATGAGGAGTTAATTAATTTCTTCCAAAATACCGCAGTGTCATCTGTTCGCAAAATATTTGGAAATCTCTACCTTTGTAACAGCTAACTAACACACGTGGATACATACTGTATTAAGCTGATGACTGCTAATATGCAATGCTCATGTGCTGGTGATGTTTCCACTGTATGGCTTCTTTGAAAACTTTCAACGAATTACATCACCTTAGAAACCGCGCACCCAAGAGCAAATCATCAAATTAAATAAGTTTCGCCCAGCCAAATTTCACAGAAAATATTGATCGTATCCCTAAAATGATATATATTATAATAACATTTTGATGTACTACTCGCACCCGAACTTGGCTAAGTCACACTTACACCTGTTACATTGTGTCAATGGTAAGCATGTCTCAGCTTGTCCATTATCGCTTGTAGCCGGTGTTGGTTGACATCGAGTGTGTAAAAGTGTGTCAAAGCCGGCCGCCTTACCAAGTTGAATCCAGCGGACCAGAGCAGGTTCAAAGATGCAGATAACTTGGTAGTGTGCACAGTGCCGGTAGGAAAACATGGTAGGACTTGTCCTGGTCACCTCCGAACTAATCGTGTGACTTCACCGTGTTTCCCAAGTGGTTGGGAATCCACTATAATCAGGAGGTCCCCTGTCCTATGGGCCCACACCGTGGCCTGGGACTGTGTCCAACCATACTACTACCAGTGTGTCAACGGCCAAAACTTCTTAAGGAAACAATACCAATAATGGCCGAAAATCCATGGGGCCGTTGGCAGGGCCAGGCCGCTATTAACACCGTTTGGCCGGTTTTAGAAGGCGTGTTGGAGATGGCCTCATGCTACGTATGAAAATGTACAGGAGCATGTCTTCTAATTTATGTCACCTCATCCGTGGCTCTACAATCAATATTTTATGTGAAATTAGATGTTGTAAAAACCAACGGTTTGTGGGATTACAAAATATAGCGGATTCAATGTTTGAACTAACTAACCCATTACGGTGAGGCTGTATTATGGCGATTGACAAGCTTTTGAAGTTTATAGCCCAGGCCGTAGGAAATTGGGAGCCCGAAATTTAATACTTTTTATTTTTTATTTAATTAATTAATCATCAAAGTTGTAGAAGAATACTTCATGCATCATATTATAAGATATTTTTAATTTTCGAAATTGTAGTTTTTTCAGAAACATGCAAATATTTTATAAACAATAACATTTCACGTATTATCGATTTTATAAAAAAACTACAATTTCGAAAACTAAAAATACGTTATTATATGATGCATGCAGTAGTCTTCTACAAGTTTGATGAGTCAAATCTTTAATAACATGCTTAGTTAATTACATAAAAAATAAAAAGTATTAAATTTCGGGTTGCCACCTTCCTACGGGCTGTACACTCTTAAGCTACAATAGTTGAAGGATTCGTTACCTGAAAAGAATTTTATTTTTATGACCCACCCAAAGAAGATTCCAAAACATTAAGCTTTGCCATTTCAGAATGAATAAATCGAATCACATCTCGACAGCAGATGTTTCTTGTCACGGGGGTTTGACACAATGTAAAGAAAGCCATAAAATTTATAAATTATGGTATACCCGCACCGCATCGGGGTTCGTTATACAGCCAGCAGCATGCTACGTGTATTAATAGAGATTTCAAGCATCGAATATTGAAGCATGCTCGAGTATATAACGTTGATTAATTGACAATGTCATGATTAATTTGTTCCGGTTCGGCTTTCTGATTTCTGAAGTATCTTTTCAGTTTCAACCCTCTCTCACTTTCTGAAGAGATTAAGCGCCTACAATTCAAAAATATGATTTTTCAACAATTAGAACATTTTTGATTAATATAAGTGATAGTTCAAGTTCACGTTCAAACTCAGTCATATTTAACTGGGGCTAACATAATATAGCATATAAAATATAATAATAATATAATATAAATAACTCAACATAATATAAAACATTATTTAAATTAGAGCTTTTCCCCCCATAAGGTTCAAGACGTTTAAATATTAAAGTAACTTAGGTTCGCTAGCTATCAACCCTGTCGAATTATCTACTTCTCCACCAGTTTAAGCTGTTAAAGTTTACAACATTTAAACCAAATTTCTTATGAATTTTCAACAATACAAGACAAGACAACGAAAATAAAACGGTTTCATTGAAGTTCTAATCTTAGACAATCATTATAGCCACGTGGAAATGCAAAAAAATATATATATATCACAACTCGAAAGTCTAACAAATGACCTTACAACTAAGTAGACCAAGAAAACGTCGCCGGTAAAAAGTGGAACTGCATAAAGACATACCAACAGTGATCTAATAATTAGGTAACAGGAATACATCCTCGGGGCATATGTCAGACAGGTTTCTGTGGCTTAGCCTAAGACGATAAACAGTGAACTGGTCAAAGGAAAACGAAAGTGGCCTACGCCTATACTTGTGTCCAAACGGCAAGCCCAATGCCGCATATTACGATTGAGGCCCTTGAGGACAAATGTCGTTTTGAGGGGCAACAGTTATCACAAATTTAGTGCCAGTTATCCCCTACCTAGGAACATCAATTGTACAATGAATTTGGGGAGGCTTTGCTGTTGGATAACGCTACATTATATACCAGGCATCGATAAGTAGAGCCCACGATGGTTGTACCTAATCGCAAGTACGGGCGCACCTTGGATATATAAGTATCGTAAGGAGGTACGCAGACACAAGGACACTAAACAGCTAAAAAAGAAAAACGAAAGGGCAGAGATAATATTGTACATACCACGGAATCCACAACGACAACCACGCTCAGCGCCTGTGTCAGCATCAATTCAGCAATCAGAAAACCAAACAACCCGGTCGCAAAACTCGCGTCAACTACCTTCCAAGTTCCAACGACCAAGAACAAGGGTGGATGACGACAATGCTCCCCTCCGTTCGCCGTTCTAGTAACCCTCTACGACTGAAAGGATGCAAGCCGCAAGGATTGCAAGGAAACAAGGAGGGATTGACTCGAACAGTCGAACGAGAAGGTATGGATTGGACGGTGCCTAGCTAGCACTAATTGACGGTAAGACTCCCCTAGGTTCGAGGAACCCTCAATGACTGAAAGGATTCAAGGTTTGGACTTTGGACGGTGCCTAGCTAGCACTAATTATTGACGGACGGGCCTTTAAGGCTCCATACCAGCATTCGCTGTGAAGGCCCAATCCCCTGCCGCGGGACACGGGACACCAGTCACCAACGCGGCAAGGCCACGCCACTCGTTTCTTATGCAAAGTCGAATTTCACAGTAAATACTTACTGTAGAGCTAGAAAAAAATTCTTATGCATTAGAAGAAATATATCTCGACATTTTGATACATGATATGTGGCCGTCACAAGCACTGATTGGTCACAATCGTCAGAAAAAAACCGTTGCTCATTTTTGTATGTATCAATTCTGACGTTTGTGTCACGTGTTAGATACGGTAAGCATCAAGCATCAAAATGTTGAGAAATATTTCTTCTAATGCCTAAGATTTTTTTAAGCTCTACAATAAACATTTACTGTAAAGATCTACTTTGTACTTTGGTGTTCCACGGGAGAGAGGGGGGACTCCGATTGGGCCTTATTACAGACAAATAGCAACTAGCTAGTAGCTGCACGGCGTGACGTTTGTGAGGCACAGGTTATTTAGTAAAACCTTCAGTGGCGTTAAAAATTGTCAATCTATCATAATGCCCCAAAGAAAAACAAGTTCGAGTTAACATTTATACTTAAATTTATCAGTTTGGCTTTAGATTTTTCTTAAAAAACCTCTTAAAACCAACCTAACGGAGCGGCGTGAAAATATAGCAATTAAATGACTCAACCTAACAGGCTGCAACATTTACCACCCACATGGTTAGAATGCACCCTCTCTGCACGGCTATATAATCAAACAATCAGCACTTCGCGGGCTACTAGTATGTACTGTATAGCTGGCACGACTTCGCTCACCTTGAATGTAGCCTTTGGCAAACAACTATCATCCTATACCATCGAACGCGCATTACGCCATTACATAACAACCTTAGGAAGGAATAAGATGAAGTGTGCCATAACGTAGGATAACAATAACAAAGCTGACATTTGAATGAGGACTTATCCGCGGATATATCCGATATCCTGAAATACTGCACAACTACAATATAATAAATTACAACATATTATGTTGATAATTGAAAGAACATATAGTAATTATTCTCTACTCAAACGCTATGTGCTGATATACATACGATCTAAGAATTTTTATTCATTAATCAATTAATGGACTAGGAGTAGATGAAACACCAATAGCTCAACATTATTATTAATGTGGAGACTACAGGTTAAGGACCTATCCCCCCCCCCCTTCCCTGGGACACCAACGCTGCTTGTTTTTGACGTGACAGCGTCTAATAAATCGATGAGCGCTGGCTGGAACACTGGGTGCATGTACGAAAATGTTACGCCGATGCGTTACGCTCATTATCCGTTACGCCGGGTTCAACGCAAGGTTTTAGGCAGACCTTTGGGCCTACCTCGATTTTTATACCCATGTCTTCGTATACTCTTCCTCTTTCAGGCCATGCTAGATTTCTACAGTAAAATTTCACAGAAAATATTCCTTGTAGAACTAGAATATGATCATAGCCACGAGAAGAAATATTTATCGACATGTTCATACATGATATGTATTATGATTGGCCACAATCGTCAGAATTGCTATCTACAAAAACGGCGTCCGGACGCTTTACCAACCGTTTTTTATACAAATCAATTCAGACAATTGTGGCCAATCGGTACTATAGTGACGGCCACATATTACACATCAAAATATTTCTTCTAAGACCTTTTTCAAGCTGTACGATAGATATTAAATTTGCTCAGAAATGCGACCGACACCGATTGGCCACAATATTCAGGGGGACTGTGGGGACTCGGATTGGGTCTTAAATGTTAAAAGGAAGCTTAAGACTTAAGCTACTTATGATGAATTACAGCAGTCAGTCAGATTTGAGAGCGATTTGACAACAGATTTTGAGACCCGCCTGCCAGGGAGCAACAGGGAACAAAACTTGGGTAAGAACTCACAGACCAAGTATTCAGGGAATATTAAGAAACTTCTCCAAGAGTCAAGCACAAGTTCAGCCATGTGAACCTTTCGGAAATGCTTTCGAAAGGCGCAAGCCAATTTAATTTTGCAACTGGCCATATTGCACGTACAAAATGAGCCTTGCTTACACCTTAAGTGGTCATTGATGTATAGATAGTATATAAGTATAGTATATAAATAATCAAAACTTGACAGATACAGATTCATTCCATTTAACCACCAAGGTCAACAGTGACAATTTCGAGGGAGAAAAAACATATTTTCACGATCATGACGGATGATTGCATGTAATACATGCAACCAAAATTGATCGTCTATGGACACCAAAGCTACAAGTCACAACTAATGTGCAATTCAAGCTACAATCTTAAGAAGGGGTTGCAAACCAGAACCATCTCCATCCTAATTCACACACACACAAGACAAGTTTGGGATTGATTTTAAAAAGACTGGATATTCATAAATAGAAGAGGTAAATATATAAGAAAGAGACCAGGAGGGTTCGAATACATGAAGACCTTAAGAAACTGAGGGTGCGGTAAGAAATAAAAAATTTCATGGCATACCCTTGTACAGAATGTCGAGTTAAACCCGTTTATTATCTTGCATAATGTTGCATAACTGGGAACTGCATCAATCTGTTGGTTTCTGTGGCTGAAGAGTTGGAATTCTAAATTTGAAATACTTTGTAAGTTGTTTTTTGTTCTTTTGCCGGTTGAAATTTCAATGAATAAGGGCGATTGCCATCATTGCTTAACAAGGCTCGGTAAGGAATACTACACGGCAGTGTCATGCATTGGTAGATAGCGGTGCCGGTTAGTATTCTTCCCCGATACTTTTCAAACGATGGCGGGACCGAACCTAAAAAGATGCCATGGTAATAATGAAACCCTCTCCGACAGTCCATTTATCTATAGTGCAACAAACCGTAATCTCTTTCGAACACAAGAACATCATATTGTACGATTATACATTATATATACATGCACATATAATATGAGAAATTTTCTCACTGTATAGTACAAAAGCGGGACTCTGCCTACAACCCCACAGTTTGTAACTTTTATACAACTTCAATTTATTTCACATGTTGCTCAAATAGATGGTCATTTTAGTTAATAACATTAAAGCCAATTCTCAGCTTATACGTTTGTCATAGGCAATAAAGGCATAGGCATAAGTCAGGACATGTAGAGTAGTGGAACGGACTCCAACTTACACCCGAAAGGTTGTTGGTTCGAGTCCCACACTTGCTATATTTTCTGGCCATGCTTCGGAGGGCATGTAAAGCAGGCGGTCCCGGGCTTTCCTAGTTGAGTGTAAGAGAGGGCTTATAGCCCTAACTCCGCTAGGTTGGCTTAGTAATAGAACAAAAAAAGTCTATTTATTTATTTAAATTAAGTGAACGCCTATGGACTAAGCCTACACTAACACTGGCGGCCACCCAGGCCATCATTTCTTCATACCGTAGATATTCAAGCAAAGCTAATCAAAGGGTGTCAACTGAGGCAGTAGTAGTCTGTCTAGGATGGACCTGAGCCCCGAAGACAGCAGCTGGCCGTAGTCAGCTAGCCATCGAAGGAGGCGAAGAGGGCTACCGTACCACTCAGAGGGCGATCAATATAAACGTATATATTCAAGATCCTTTGTGACCTATATTAGGGTAAGTCCCCTTCCCCTTATACTTAAGTGTTGTATAGTACCTTAGACTCACCCTGACCTCTGAGTCCGAGGGATCATACGACACGGTTAAAACAGTTAATTGTCATAAGAACTTATTAATTAGCAAATAAAATAGAGTAACAGATCTTGAGGTCACTATAGAAAGGATTGTTCAGTTCAGGAAGTCTCATAACGGGCATGATTCATTTCAAGGTACGCAAACGGGAACTCTGGATGATCAAACGAGGTTATGAATAGAGTCAAGTGACGTTGGGAGAATTACCAGACGTGGTATGTCATGTCTGGTTAAAGATTATACAAAGTGCATGAATAACATTGTGCGTAAGTGCAAATACATAACAGTAAAACACACTTACAGTTTCGATTCGAAGGTCACCGATGGCCACTTCGCAATAATACAGGAGGGTTACTGTCTTACCTGGAAATGAAGAAGAAAATGGTATTATAGTATATATAACAGTCCCAATCAAAACATCAGACACCAGTACACCACACACAATAAGGGTATTTACAATGTTGAAGTAAAGTGTGTTAAGTCGAGTTAACACTCGTGGAAACGGATAACTGAGCAAACCAGCATCTTAGCTAAACGCACTTCAGGGTTGGTTAAGCGAGGTTAACTCTTAACCGGCACAGTGGTCGATATTAGAATGGAATGCAGCCGTTGTTTATAAACATGGTGAACCTTCAACTCTGGTAATATTATTTTTTCCAATTTTCTGACTTTCACCCAAAAGGTGGTTGGATCGAGTCCCACATTTACTGGCCATTCTTCGGAGGGCATGTAAAGCAGGCGGCCCAGGGCCTTCCTAGTTGAGTGTAAGAGAGGGCTTTATAGCCCTAACTCCGCTAGGTTGGCTTAGTAATAGAAACAATAAAAAGTCTTTATTTATTTATTTTATTTATTGTACCATCTCAGAAGTTTAAATAAAAGAACCGGTCCGAGTTTACTCGAACATGCTTTCCAATTTATCGATTAGTAGAGAAAATGATTATTTTCATGGTAAATAATTTTCCTATGGTTACATTTCGGATATCACGGGGGGGGGGGGGGGGGGTCGCCCACCACCTGAACGTGACTTAAATTCTAGATAGGTCAGGCCTACACATTACCACACAGCAATAATGGCAGGTCACGCAATGCATTTCAGCGTGAATTTGCTTTCATTTTCTTAAAAAAAAATTTTTTTTGCACAAAACCCAATAGTTTTTTGGAAACCAAACTATCCGGTTTCATTACTCAATTTAACACCTAAAACATGCTTGAAGGTAGAAATCAACGAAAGAAAGGTTTCGCAGAAAAATTATTTTTTAGTCATTTTTCATTAAAATTTAGTCATTTTTATTTTTTTACCCCCAGAAGCAAACTATCAAGGGGCAAGCGACCCCCCGCATTTTATCAACATTAACAACAACTACAATATATGTGAATTTAAAAGAAATCTTTGGAGCCGTTTTTGAGAAATAATTTTTTTAGACGTTTTTTTGAAGTTTTTTGAAAATAAAAACCCCCCAAATTGAGTTAGCCCGAAATAAAAAAAATGGTCTGAATGGTATGATTTTTGTGAACCTACATGCCAAATTTCATCAAAATCGACCGAGTAGTTTGCCCGGAAATCGACGCACAGACAGACAGACAGACATTTCGTAAAAACCACTTTTTTGGGTTCCTGGGACCTCAAAACGGTGTAAATCCGTTGAAATCTCGGAATCGAAAATTTCGACCGTCACAAAGCTTTCCTTATACGACGTATAAATTGGAAAGCAATAAAGTTTGACAATGTGGATTGTTTTAATTAAGCACATCAACTCACCCAGAGGTTCCCTCACGATGTGTGGTAACCTGGATAACACGTTTATCTCGATAACTTCAACATTGTGAATACTCTTAAATATTTTATTCCACTAGGCTTCCGACCACAACAATTAACAATTAATTTACCAGGAATGACTGGAGCGACCATCACCGATTCCTAAATGAAATTTTTTACGACCCTAATATAGAAAACATAGTGTCTTAAGCTCCAGTTCCGGCCACTGGATAAAATTGAAAACATTTCACGATGCGGTATTGCATGGAAAGCGCTAAGCATAAAGAAGAAAAATTTGGAACGGCACAGTTTTTCGGTGAATATTCCATAAGGTACCTAAGCGATAAAAACGCAGTTGCCAGAGACTTGGACTATTACAAAAAATTTGTGGCGAGGCAAACTTACCCTATGCCTTTTTACGAACTGATTTAAACTTGAAAGCAAAATATGTAACTAAACGGCGAACCGTCTCAATGCAATAGCACGAATAAATCGATAGCTCGCTCGACTGCTGACCCCATGGGTTTGCATGAAAAGACACATCTGATAATTAAATTTCACACTGTCCCAAAGTGAAAGGCGATATAGCCTTTAGGCTATGGACATAGCCGTGACTCTGTACAAAACCTTTTCATCGTTCCTACTCGAACCCTTTCTATTGCTCAAATTATGTGCTTTGTCCATTCACAACGGAAAAATCCACCATGGGTCTCGAATTTTGTGCCGATTCAATACGACATGTTCAGGGTCTCGAATTTATGGAATGTTAAGAACTGCTTTGAGAACCTTTAAACAATGAAGAACGCAAAACCTTCCCAGATGAGGTGACCATTGAATATTTTAAAGTCTATCTTAAATACTATATAGGGGCTGAACTAAATGGCACAACGGTACGCGTCTAGAACGAAATGACATTCCTCCCACTCAAATTAAGTAATTCAGCTATCAACAATAGTAAACTTGGCCTAAAGTGATGATTGGAAAGAATAACCTAAATGAATTGTTATAAATTACTTAACAGTTTAACAAGCAGCAGATGTAACGCAAACAAAATGTATTGCATCTGCAAGTAAGGTTTCTCACTAACTTGATCTTTCTTCCAAAAGTTGATAGGTGTCTCAACTCCCGATGTTAACATTAATTGATAAATAATTTATTTATTATATTTTTTAACCAAATAACATACTGGTAATCAGAAATAGAACCTAACTGTTATACACGCCACAAATGACTTTTCACTCAATAAATAGGCTACTTGACAGTAGTAAAATTAAAAGTAAAAAGTAAAATATGCTAGTTTAAGACTGTAAACAAGAAATTTTGCTGATTTTTTGACGAAAATAATTTATTGCTCATTCCACAGATACAAAGATAACAAAGTGAACAGATAAAAAACTCATAAAAAATCCGAGTTATAGCAGGAAGTTTATATTTTCTGAACTGAAATATTATTACCTTTAAAAAAAATGGATAAAGAGCCTTAAACCCATTTTGTAGCACTGTTGTAAATCTGTAAGAGAAATAGACAGCTTTCATAGAAAGCTCGTATTTTTTAAGATTTTTTAATCTGTTCCCTTTTATATCTTTGTGGCTGTGGAACGAGCAATTAATTAATTTCGTCCAAAAAGTACGATAATTTCTTGTTTACAAAACATTTTGAGCACTCAGGCTTAAGTTAAGATACCTTATAGGTTAACAATAACAATACAATATGCATTTGCAGGAAACAAATTGGAAATAGTAAAAAAATAAATAAATGTGAGTGTTTTGGCTCAAAACGCCAAAACGCCAGTACATTAAAATAGGGTTTCAAAAATTGTCAAGTAGCCTATTGAGATTCAATCAAGAATAATCAAGTAATAATTGTATTACAAATACACTAATAACACAATTAATACAATAACACTTGTTACACAATAAACCAGGAAATGTCACCTATCTTGACACAACCGATTAAATAAGTGGCTACAGTAAGTATGCTTATTTTCTGACCTCCGAAGAGTCATTCAATGAACATAATTTCCCATCATATTCAACATTATTACTTAATTTAAATCACCTAAAACCACGGACTGAAAACCTCGGACAGTCACTTAATCTCTGACTTCTGGCCTCCCAATAACTGCTGACTGGAAGCTAAGCCAACATGCAACACTATGTTTAAATGAAACCCACGACGAAAGAGAGCGTGAAATATAAAATACACACAACTAACTAATAAACAACAGACAAACAAGCAAACAAAACAGAGAATGCATCCACGATCAATAAACAATAGCTTTGTTTGCAACAACTGACTCCCCACTGCACCGGAAAGCTAGGCATTCCCGTTCGTTAGGAACAGCATTGTCTCCATTGAGATATAAACGGCATGAGGTTCGTCACAAAGTCGCTTCGAATGGGCAGTGAAAATAAGATAAATGATGTATAAAACGAAACTGCCAAAATGGGGGAAACAGTGACAATCCCGTTATAAAGGGCGGGTAGTGTTGCAAAACATGCTGCAAGCTATGTACTGTTGCCTCGGATGTCGGCAGAATCACCCAATGAGTTAGTTTTAAAAAATGAATACAGCAAAATAGTTCTCTGATGCTCTCCGCATTTGACTGATTGGGCGATTCTGCCTTCATGGAATATTCATGGGAACTTGATCCGAGCCTACGGTAAGGAAATCAAGCGGCAAATGGCTGGAAGAACATCATCTCTTAACCACTGCTCAATTTAGGATGATGTGGTCAGGAACATGTGTCCAGCAGCCACGTTTTTTCTCCTACTGGTGAAGGTAAGTAACCCATTGCGAAAATTATATCGACTCTCAAACTAAGACGTCTGTTTCATAAACTTTCATAGCCCAGCCTAGTCCAGCCAAACTATAAGTTCGCCCATTTTTCAACGAAGGACCTATTTCGTATTGGAAAATGCTTGCTCAACCAACAAATCATGGGCTCAGCCAATCAAAACATAGGATTTTGACGTCTTGACATTATTTCTTTATAAATTCCTATACGAACGAGATCCGTTCCATATTGTACGAGTACTATTAACAAAAGCATTCTTCTTTTACTGCCTCTTCTATCGAAGATTGGCGATCACCATGGCAACTGGTACCTTGGAGACTGCTGCTCTGAAAAGGGAAGTCGTGCTCTTGCCAAAGCACTGCCGCAGGTTTTTCGACCGGGATGTCCTTCTGCCGGGTGCTCTCTGTCAAACAAAAGCATGGGAGAATTCGCGCAATTAGCATCAATACCCCATGAATTTCCAATATATTCATGATGAAACCTAAAATTCCCAAAGCAACTGAATGTGAGCTGAATTAGTCTGCAACACGGCACTAATATTTTATTCATAGAAGCGAAAACAGCTATTGCAAAAATGTTGTGGAGAGTATTGATTTTAACACCACTTCAAATTAATGCGATGCAGTTACCTTTATGTCTATCTGACACTAAACTGCCTTCCCATCAGCAACATGACAAAACATGCAAATACATCATTTTACTTAATCGCGGCATTGTATCAAAGATTTGTCAATTAATTGTCCGAATCCTGTTTAGTAAATTTGACTATGACGAATGCCACACTAATTCGGCTTTATGACTAAAGACAGGATCATAATAGGATTCTATCATTCATTACAGAAACTAGACAGCCTTCAATGGCATAGTTACAACTTACTCGTACTTGTGCGAGTTTCTACACACCATGCGATCGGAAGCCTGTCGTAACTCAGCACGCGTATTACCAACAGATGCGACTGAAGAGGTTGCAATATCATAATTCATAGGCCAGAGGAAGGGAGAACAAAATATCATAGGGTGAAATCGTTATTACAAAAAAAAAAAAAATCATGGGACAACCAATCAAGACATATAAATTGTTTATGATCCTAAGAAGAATAAACGGGAAAACCCCGGCCACGAAAAAGTAAAGTAAAGGAAAATAACTAATATCCTTGCAGAGTTTTCCAAGCATCTTTTATGAGCCGAGCTTATGAGTCAAACACTGCCCGATCGAGACAACCCGAATTATAATGGGGCCGTGGAACGCTTGTCAGGGAGAAGACATGGGACGACTTGGAGATTGGAACAACTATGAATACAATCTTTTAGTCTTCTTCTGGAGTTTCAATCTATCGATTGGTTTGCAGCGGTCCTTTTTAGTACAAGGTAGGTTTCGCATCCTAGGTCCTTCATGATATCATCTAGGTACTCATTCCTTCCTTCTTTTAGTATATTAAACAAATGACGTAATTCTCAAAAATGAGTTGAAAATGATCATAGAGTAAGAAGACACTTTGCAAACAATTAAAAACTAAAATTTAAAATGGCGTCGTCTTCAGATGAGAAACAATTTAAATTAATTTCTTCAGAACGAACGAATTATTTCATCATATATGTATATCATAAAATGTCTCGTAGAAAACAAAGATAAAAAGCATTGAGGGCGGGCAAACATAAAAAGTTTGAAGAAAAAAATTGAATTAAAGTGGAATGGGGTGTAAACTAAAAATGCAACAACCATGATATTTCCATCAAAAAATATTTCCGTCATTAAAAAATAATTGAAGAAAAATTGATAATTGGAATAACCGCATTCACCACATTTACTTTCTTACCAATACAGACCAAAATGCGACGAAGCACCTCACTGAAAGAAGCTTTCAAATTAAAGCAATGAGTTTGATGAATAGTAGATGATGAAGTGAGTGCGTGACACTAGTAATCATTTACGCGGGGGCAATATGGAATTAGATCTTGGAGGAGGCGTGATAGATTACCACACACTGGCAGCACAACACGTCCTGCCACAGTCAAAAGATTTCTCATGACTAAACCTGATTACCCTTTGCGACCTTCTATACAACAGGGCAATTTGGCAAAGTTCATCTCAAGTTACTTCTAAAGGCAAACACCCATTTGTCACCTCTAGAGCATGTGCCAAACATGCTTTGTGTCAAAGTAGCAAGGGGTTATTCTACTGCATGTATACTGAAATTTCTTAAGCGAAATCAGCTTAGCTCTGGGCAAAAACCTTCGTTGAAATGCTATCTAATAGACTGAGTTGTACATGTAAGGCTGAAACGACTACCCAAGACAATGTTTGCAAAGATGCTGCAAATTCAAGGAAAAAAACCACGGAAAAGGGGCATTGCAGAATTATAGTTAAATTAAAAAAGAATAAATTACATCCAGTTATTCCAGTATTGGCGGCTTGCATTGCAAATCCATGTACAAGTGAAGCTACTATCATGTCCATGTATGGTTTCAGCCCGCTTTGAACGTGACGAAAGAAATGCAATTAACCAGGTAACATACTGCATATACACACTTTAAAAATATTGCTTAACATATACAAATGCTAAACTTTAAGGTAAACAACAAACCGGTAATGTTGCTAGACTAGCCACTCATATCAGATCATGGTAATAAATTGAGATGGCGGCTAAATATACTCACTATCCAATTTGTGATAGTGCCAAAGTTCCCACTAGTAAAGAATAATCTAAGTATTACTAAAAACTATATTGAATTAAAGCGATCGGTTTCGTCAGAGTACAAACACAAAACAACATAGGCTATTTTAAAATATTACAAAGTTGAAAAGGAGACGATTTTATTTAACAACAAAACCAACACTCGTCCGTAGCCAGACGAGGGCCTAGAGCCGCACCCGATCGCTTTAATTTAATATAAATTTTAAGTAATTCATGACAAAGTTGCTTTCTTCTATTTATTTTTACTATGACGAAGTATTAAAAAGTGACTGCGGAATTATCAATGCAAAGTACCCACTGTAGTTTCAATAGAATTTGCTAATTTTTAAGAGTACACATGTAGAGTACAGTAAATTCCATTAATTCTATAGGTCTGTGGTCACTTCAATTTCCGACCAGAATATGAGAACGCAAGCAGTATGTAAATAAAGGGCGAAATCGCCAGCCTTGTTTATACTGCTGATGAAAAAACTTTCGACCGCTGAAGTTGCTATAGCTGGTTGAAACCCTTCTCGGAAAACTAACCTAACCAGAGTGTTAGATAAAAGCACTTCCGAGCTGATTAAAGCGGCGTTCCGATCGATAGTAAATTGTTTCGATTTAGCCCATTAACAACCCACCCAGAGGTCCATGGTAGCTAGGATAACACTTTTATCTCGACAACTTCAACATTGTGAATACCTTTATTGTGAATGATAATACAAATCATTACGAACTTCAATCATCCGCCTTATTTCAATCAGAGTGCAAAGTAATGGATGTGATAGTGACAGCCGCACCTAAAAGGCCTCCACATCATTAGCATTTTACTCCAACATAGACAACTGCGGCATGGAGCACACCATATAAGATAGAATCAATATTGACTCATTTTACGTCAGTAAGCAGCATGTAGCAATTTGGAGGCTGTACCAGATGCAACGCAATAGATTGGGCTATAGAACTCAGGGCGGATTCCACAATACGCTAGGTATACTACTCCATACAGCTCACCATATGGAGGTCTCATTGTACAATAAAGTTCACTATAATTCGTCGAATCGTCCTGAATCAACTTCCCTATATCATTTACCGGTCCCTATAACTTTGAGCACAGCCTGTGCATTTATATTTAAAAAATTTAAAAAATATTTATATTAAGGAAAAACAATTATAATTTTTGTAGTAAGAAACATGCCAAATTGTAGTAAAAATAGTGATAAATTAAATAAAAATGACACTACTTATAGCCCACCATAAAACTTGTATCGACCTCGATATAACTTGTGGGACACACTGGGAGTTTATAGAGTAGTTTGTCGAATCGGGCATTTGTTATAATGAATAATGTCGACGATAGGGAACATAAAGTGAACAATAAAGTTATAGGGATCATGTTAGAATCCGCCCTTTCTGTTACTTTAGGTGTTACCAACAAAATGTGCGTAACGAAATAAAAACATTCATCTTACCATAGACAACCAACATGAAAATAGAACTTGCCTTTTTCCAGGGCTTCGCCTTTTCCGCAGCCTTGTGCCTGCAAGAGCATCACCTGTTGCTGAAAGCTTCCAACCTCTCCCTCCCCCTTTCCCCCTTCCTAGCCGCTCATCCTTAACAACCCTTTTCCCAGTCGTGCATCGTGGTTTTATTGTATCTCTTCTCCTTCATTTCCGAAATGATTTCTATGCTATCCGTTATATAGACGGATCTCGCGCTCTTTATGGTCCCAGTCGATGACGTTCAATCGTTATGGTCGGTTTTATCATCATTGGATTTATGCCCTCAACCTCTCTGTCCGTCTTTACTCATTGTATTATCAGAGTCCGACAAGTGTGACAATATTGGATTCCAAATAATCTTTATCCATGATGGAAAATATTCCACTTTGAACTTTTGGCTCTGGGGATCGAACACGTTCCAAATAAAAATCGTCAATTCAAGAATGATTTAGCTAATAAGTAGAGTAACAAATCCCAACAGGCTGCTTTCTCAGCTAGTTTTTTTTAAATAGTTAAGAAAAAATAGGAAAATTTATGTTTCTAATGCATTGCCTCCTGGTGTATTAAGCACATTGTACACAAACTTAACAATAATCCAATGCTTAAGGATAGGGAAAATCGTGGCACCCGAAACTAAATAATTATACTAATTGATAAATGTACGGGTTAACTCATTACGGTTCTTGTAATTTGTGTTATAATTTGTCAGCGTCCCAAAAACTTGACAGTATTAGAATCCAGAATAATAATAAACAAATTATAGTTGTTATAGTTTACAGTTAATAATAATTGGGCTTTCTTTTCAATATAAATGAAATGTTGGGTATTGTGACATTGCAGAGGCACAGATTGTATAGGTATACCCAAATCTTTGTTCTAGCAACTCTCATCATACTGTTACTCAAATTCAGTTTTTAGTTTTTCCATGAGTAGCCATGAATAAAATCAATGTTTGACGCGTGATTGGCACTGTAAATTTAACAGCACTAATTACAGTATATCAGCGTTATGTACTGGTGACCATGGCAACATGGAAATCCATCCAAACTCAACGCTCGATATGTTCTATGTTGTTTGACATGATTTTCTCAAAATGAAGTTGTATTTAACGACGCCATGGCTCCTAGCTTCAGGAATCATACGTAAATGAGCTATAAACATGTGTTCTTTTGATGAAACTTGTTCATTAAACTACTGTATATCCATAGACTCATTACTACAAGATTGTAGATCCAGCATCATTACAACCATCATTGCTACAGTCATGCTAACCCTACGAATATTTTACAAAAGTCTATAAATCTCAATCTTTATAATAAATGTTTATAAAACTCAATGAGTTTCTTCTGAACTGTCTATAATGAAGATTATTCTCAACTCAGTCATCTCACTTTTCTCATTTCAAAAGGGGGTTGAAACCACGAATCCCTCCCCTACCCCCGTTGCCAAGACACCGGAATGGTTACAGTGGTTAATTAAAATAAGGAGTTGATAACACCCCCAGCTCCGGTCAGCGCGGATTGCGTCAAACATGACCGTGAAGTTGGAGAGCTGTTCCATTTAACCGTGGAAGGACAGACCGTGAATCAATGGGAGACCGAATGAATCATTCCCAGCAAGACCGAGGCGAGTCCATTAATTGATCCTTCCAAACAAATTAAATACACAATTGACAGACTTCCGCCTCGAAGTACAACTGGCAGACAATCTCTATACTAATTCAGTGTCACGGACACATTTTTAGGGGTGTAGGTATACGTAATTCTTCAACGCGGAAGTGCCTGATACTACCTTCTGTTACACTCGTTAGCAGCCTTCCTCTGATCGAAGCGAAGTAAATTTATAAGAAGTAAGCACTGAGCACGTGTCTATTTCAAGTTATGGGCCGAGTTATTGTTTAACCATGATTTTACAATCTAACTATCTTGTTTAACGTGAAATTATAATTAACATTAAAATTTCTTGGAAATCTGTGCAAATGAGGAACCCTGTCCCAACCAACAACTGACTTTACTAACACTTATAAATAGTATATTTATTCCTGATAACAATTAAAGAAAGCATCGCGTGTCTCGAACGAATTTGTAATATGAGGCAAAAAAATATTGGACGAGAGCAATGAGTTTGGTTCAATCTTTCTGTCAGAATCACACACTCAAAAATATTTCAGAAATGAAGTTATTAGAAATTTAAGGCTGCTTTTCACTATTTTATGCGTTTTTATGGTGAGTAAATGGTGTATTTTTTATTTGTGTATTTTAATATATTTTCTAGTTTAGTTTCATTGTACAATATTACATGTTATGGGCTCATTTTAAGAGTGGGTCCAAAATTTGCCCATATGGAAAATAAAGACAATTTTCTTTCTTTCTTTCCAATATTACCTCTCCATTTATTTCTGTGTCGATAAGACAATTTCTGAAAATTACACACTACATGCACACGTCTGTGCGTAACTAAGCAAAAAAAATCAATTTTATGGGAAAGACCTAACTCCATGCAAGGTGAAAAATTTGCATAATAGACAGATGACAACATATTATGTAATTTTAATAATTAAAAAAAAACACTAATAACGTAAAACGGAAGTTGTGGCGACGCAAAAACGTTAATCAGCATCAGTCCTTGAATGTGAAGCACAACTAGCAAGCACGAAACCAAAATGGACGAAACCCAGTTTAGTTACCTGACCAGATTAGAAGATAACGAAAGGGAGCGCGAATTTCACTTGTAAACATAATATAATATCAAAACGGGTTCTGGCAGTTAGGTACTGTATTGTACAAGCTTACCGACTATTACGCAATTTGCCGAGCCTCCTGCAGCTGGGAACATAACCAGGAAGAAAAATTGCAAGCACACTAGTCCTACATCTTTGAAGAGTCAGTGACGTAAAATGGGGCGAATATACACACTCGTATATTGTAAAACTCAGATGTTGTTCAATTCCTCAGGGACTAGAGGTGTTTTTGACCGAGGGCTGATCCAGGGGACGGGGGTCATTTTTAACAAGCACTAACTAGAATGAAGTTTTTTGACAAAATATATCGAATCATACAAAACAAGCTCCTTTTTTAAACTGGGTCCGCCCCCGAAAAAAAATTCCCATCGGCACATGTTTTCAACATAATAATCAATCATGTAAAAATAAATTACCTCCAACTTACCTATCTTAGTGAATAAAATGAAATAAAAAATGTTGCCAATCATGTCGTTGATTTTTTTATATTATTATTATGATTTTTTTAGACTATAGCAGAAAACAGTGGATAGTTGTTCCATTCAGTCAGTTCGACTGTTCATCAGGTAATAATCGAAACATAGTAATGAAGGACATGATGTTATACCTGCGAAGGTAAGGAAAGACAATATTTCCGAATGTCCATCGACAGCGGAGAGCCATTATGACAAAGACACAAAAACGTCGCTGAGCTGTGTCCAGTGAAGCATGACATAAAATTCGAAAAATAACTTCACATATTGCATGTTGATCAATGTTAAAAAATATTATATAGAAGTTGCCACATGGAAGTAAAGATTCAAACAATACGTTAAATACAACATTCAGATAAAATACAGTACGTCTATCATAATTATCCTGATGCATAGTACTCTGTTAAATTAAATCAAGGCAGTGTAAACACTGTGCTCAAGCGTAATTAAATATTCAACATACAAGAACAAAGAAATTATACATTATGCTCGTCTGCAAGCTCTTTTCATTTCGGATATACGTAATTCAAACTGAGTTATTGTCTCAGGAATGGACTTTGTTATGTATTATTCATTAGGGGTCTTCACAGTGTTCGTGTTATCGAGTTATCGAGTTAGATGTGCTATTCAACTTAACACACAATCGTGAGTGGACCTCGGGAGTGAGTTATCATGCTATATCGACAGAGTAAACAACGTGGTAGTAGTCAGACGTTCGTGGCACGGCTTTAAAGAAAGTGGCAGAACTCTATTCTAGTGCCACATTTGTTTATATTTTTTGTTCATTTTGGTTATTATAATTTTAAGTATTTACGGTAATTGCTTGTGATAATAGATTACACAAATACATTTAAATACTACAAAATTTTAAACTCGTGTTTCAAATCAATCGAAAAAAACAAATATGGCGGCGGTCAAACCTGAGCTATAGCAAGGTAAATAACACGTTAACCAACTTGGAAGTGGGTTTAGGATAGTACGCTGGTTAGCTGGTTATCGGGTTATCGATGTGTTAACTTAGCTTGATATAACACACTTAACTAGGTATAACTCGATAACACGAACACTGTGAAGACCCCTATTATTACATTTATGAGATAACGGCGATAATTCAATTGAGATATAATTAAATCACTACATTGTACAGTTATTATATTATACTGTTTGGCATCCATACAGATACTACACTATTATTCCTATGCCAGAGTTTAAAGCGAAAAAACGTTGTGTTTATGTAACTAAGAATAATTTATTACTCAGCACCAATAGGTAAATTCTCTACGATCAACTATAACGAGGTTTGCTAGTGTATTGTTCTGTTCTGGAATTTTTAGAGTACGGTACAAAAGCTAAATTTAAATTTTTCCTCTAGTAACAACTAACAAGATTTAACGACAACGGGATGCTACAAGTATATTGTAGACTAAGGACTAAGAACAGGCCATGTGCTGTAGATAACAATAGGCCCCTACTTATCTATGGTTAAATATTTACTCAACTCCACTTGTGAGCTATAGAGCTATATACGTAGTTAATATTAACACGAGGACATCACTGTTGGATATCGCCCAGGAGAAGACTCTCACTAAGAGGCACAACAACCAAAATAAATAAAAAATACAAATTCTATCTCACGCTTTCAAATTCTAGTTTCTACTTTCTTACAAAAACAAAGATTCAAGCATTGTGTTCTCGCGAGACCTTCCTTGATGACTTCGTGAAACATGGACAAAATCTTATTAGTAGTAGAATGAATCCCATTGGCAGCCAGTGTTAGGATTTAGAACTTTTGTCACCGTATACTATTCTAGAGCAAAGGTGCCCATTCCATTGACCGGCTAGGGCTATTTCCAACAACGGTGACGTGGTAGCAGACATTCACTTAGGTGGCGTTTCCACCGACCTCGCATTGCAGAATTGACGGAAATGTTTATTTTCCTCTATGCCATAGTTAAAATTGATCAATGATCATACAGTAAAATCACAAACAAACAAACTAATATTAAAAAATGGCGTCATGGGATATGTTAAGTACAAACATTTTAATAGATTTCTATAAAAAGAAAAATTCTAATTTCCGTCAATGTCATTTGCATTCTGCAATGCGAGGTCGGTGGAAACGCTACCTAAGTCTTGAATGTCTGCTACCACGTCACCGTTGTTGGAAATAGCCCTAGCCGGTCAATGGAATGGGCACCTAAGGAGAACATTAATTGTCATGAGGATTGTCTGGCGCCAACTACGACGATCATAGGAAGTCAAAAAAAGTTATGGTTAGGGAGGGCCACTACCAGGGACGGATCCTTGGGGGGGCGGTGGGGGCGGTCGACGACCCCCCCCCCCCCGAGAAAAATAGCTTTATACTAGATAGAATGGACTTTTGAAGGAAATGAAGAGAAATTGTTACTCAAGTAAGGGAAACGCGATATTTTTCAGGTCACCGCCCCCCCCCCCGAAAACTTTTTCTGAAACCGTCCCTGGCCACTACTACAAGCAGCTCCCAGGAGTCCACAAAGCCTAAAACCGGGGCGTCGGCGGAGCACCCCTAATGATGAATACAAATTTAATTTAGCCGATTCTAAAACAGGGTGTCTAATTTCCCAAATGATCGAAAATGAATAGAACATAATTATATAATTGTGCCTACAGTCAGGCCCGTACCCATGCCCCCCCCCCCCCACCTAAATTTGATAAAAAATAATAAATAATGTAACAGTTTTAGCTAAAACTACTAAAATCACTACGGATGTACCTATCATTTATAAACACTTTTGTTCTTGCCCCCCCCCCAAATTAAATCCTTAGTACGGGCCTGCCTACAGTGTGATAATGACCAAATTATCCAATTATCCGGTATTTAGCATGCTAAACCGTGTTATGTTAAATCGGGAATCTTATTCTCGATCGCAAATTATAACAATGGAAAATTATTTAGCACGGCACGGGCTCACTAAATCCATCGAAAATGTTGAATGTAAACGTAAATTTTTGTAAACAGCCTAGCAGCCGCGGCCATTTTAATTTTTTATACTTAAAAAATATTTTTAAATTGTTTAACAGCGGATATTTAGAGTGCGAGCGGTTAATTTTTAATTATTTATTAATATTTTCCTAAATGTATTGGTTGTTTACATTTTATGGGAAATACTAATTTGTCTATTTTAAATTTTAGTAGGACTATCCTATAAAGATATCTTCACGATGTTTACACTTCCGAAT
Source organism: Psococerastis gibbosa (assembly GCA_963971405.1). Classification (NCBI taxonomy): domain Eukaryota; kingdom Metazoa; phylum Arthropoda; class Insecta; order Psocodea; family Psocidae; genus Psococerastis; species Psococerastis gibbosa. Next base: position 19,184,437 of record OZ020489.1, on the reverse strand, counting down.
TACAAATTTGAAACACTTAACATGCTCAACCATAATAGTGAACATTAAAAAATCGCTTCTCTAATTAAGCGAACCTCAAATTACACACGGATTTATTCAATGAATTTTTATTTTTAATGGTGTAATCAGTTGTTATTTTTTATTTAATTTACTACGTAAGTTATAAACATTTGGTCTGTGGAAATGTAGACTACTTCACATACAATATCATATGGCATTTTTAATTTTTAGTGTTGTAATTATTTAAAGACCTTAAGAGGACTATCGTTATACGCATTGTAACGTTTATACAGAAATTGCAACACCAAAAATTAAAAGTGCCCCATGATATTACATATCATGTAGTCCCCTTCAACTTCCATAGAGAAACCTTCATAGCCGACTTACTAAATTAAATAAAACTAGAAACAGACTGATTTTTAAGTGATCCAGGGGTGACCAATATCCACGTTACATATCTATCCTCTTAAGGCAGAACAAAAAGAATATATAACAAGCATAAAAGCCCAATTTTCTCAACAAGGGTAGTATATGGATGCGTCACAAGCACCACGGAACAGCTTTCCCCAAATTGGGCAACATTTCAAGCATTTTGCATCAGCATAAAGTTTCTGGTTTTACCAGGGTTGCCGTCATTTGTTTTTCTCAGCCCTATTTATCACTGTGCTTTCCGTCGCTTTTTTTGAAAACAATATGCCATGATTTTGCGAAAACCGTCAACCCCTTGTTATCTTTCAACTTATTTATTGCACGGCAGCAACGCCATTTTTTATGCTGGCACCACGCATTATTGCCCCTGAATAGAGGTTTCGCCCCCCATTACCCTGAATTTTTTACAGCATTTATTACAAAGAAAAAATTCTACATTGAACTTTTTCATTAGATCCGGTCCGAGTTTACTCGAACATCCTTTCCAATTTATAAAGTAGTAGATCGACTATGTGTAATTTCATTGTAAATAATTTCCCTATGGTTAAATTTCGGATCCCTCAGAAGGGGGGGGGGGGGGAGGGGGGTCCACCTCAATATATTAAAAACCCCTTTAAACTCAATTGCATATTCTGGAACGAACAGACCAATACATTGTAACAGTAGTAATAAGGACAGGGCACGCCATGTATTGGAGCGTGAATTTTCCATAATTCATTCAAAAAATAATTTTTTGCACAGAACCAAATATTTTTTTTGGGAAAACAACCTGCTTGGTTTTGTTACTCTATTGAACACCTAAAACATATCTGGAGGTAGAAATCATCGAAACCACTTTTTTTTGTTTCTGGGACCTCAAAACGTGTAAATCCGTAGAAATCTCGGAATCGAAAATTTCGACCATCACAAAGCTTTCCTTATACTACGTATAAATTGAAAAGCAATAATAATTGAGTACTTGTAACAACTCCTATATCCTAATTAGGCAAGATCTTTCCGGAAATTTTTAACCAATGAAATGAATACTGAAAATCACAACACCGTAGTAACCCTACTCTACAGTGAGCTAATACCGCAAGTATGCATCGCAGTTTGGCACCAAGATACGCAAAGTTCCATTAAATATTATCTGACAGCGACACTGCAAATTCTCCTGTAACAAGGAATGTTTTGCCACCGTCTACAAAGGCAGGCAATCACCTCGAGGAATAGCTAAGTGGCAAGGAGAACTTGACTCGTAAAGAGCTCCTTAGGGTAACAATAATGACCTTGGAACAAATTTAGCCTCCGTCAAGCACCCTTAACTGCTTAGAAGTCATTGAGCCGTAACGTCACAAGACCTGCACTGGACGAGGGTCAAAGGACTCTCCACTTTCCCATCTATTTTTAAACTTTCAGCTTTCATTAACCAAGGAATAGTCAAAAGCCTCGTGAGGGCTGGGTAGCCCCATAAATATGGGTTACAAGCAGTATCATACAATATCCTGGGGGCAAGGCCGTAGGCAAGGGGGGGGGGCTTATTGGGCTGCAGCACCCCCCCCCAAATTTTTGAAAAAAAATTTCTTTCCTCCGGGGGAAACCCCCGGGCCCCCCTGTAGCAACATAAATATGCATTCCTTTGTAAGCTTTGCTGCTGTAAAACCCCACTGTTTAGCACTTATAGGTGGATTTTTTCCCCCGGGGGAGACCCCCGGACCCCCTCTTTGGGTTAGAATGCAATATCATTTCTATGCAATTTCAACCGTCGTTATGATAACATTATGATTTAGTCCGCATATCCGCAAAATATTATACGCCAATGTTCGCACCAAAGCTAATTCCGCCTATAAATTGACGTGTGGTGTGGCTTTGCTATCATATATGTACTCAGTAACACCATTACTTCAAAAGAATACACTAGATACAATTGAATTCTCAAGAATTTTTTTTACACTGGATAGGATCACAGTTGCCGCAGCCACCCCCGAAAAAAAATCCTGGCTACGGGCTTGCCTGGGGGTTATGCCAATTGAAACAACTCTGCCTTTGGACGGTCCTGGTAAGTAGGTACAAAGAACTTAAGTGTGAACAACGCACGAATAAAGTTCCTGGACACGTCACATCTCATACCTAATGCGCATTCTTAACTCTGGGGCAATGAATGGCATAGTTTTTCCCCTTTAGGTTAGGTTGGATGGCCGTACTCAAGCATAAAGTGATGGTCTTTTAAAAGGTTTCAAGACTGTCCAAATTAAAGCAGCAACTAGTGGGGGGGAGATAACGAACTAGTGCGAAGCCCATAGCTCACAGGCCTAATAAATACAGTACAGCTTATTTGTGGTGCAATGATATGCGAAGAATACAAGTTCTTATAAAGTTCAGTGTTACTGACGATAACAGAATAACTACTAATAACCTTTCAAGATGACTCAAGGATGCAAACGTTAATGGAAAACTCCTAGCATTTCAATTTAACAAATTTAGCATGTTAATGGAGTGACTGTCCTTACTTAGCCAAAAATACCCTTGCCGGCGTACTACCTTGCATTCTAAATTAACTTAGGGTGCATACCTTTACTCGATATCACGAAACAAGTCGGCAGTGCGAGGTAAGACACGGACAAAAAGCATTGAATTGACGTTGTATAGCGTCAAATTGATGCAGAAGTGACATTGAAAATCAAAGCTTACCTGAAAAACGAAAATGTAACATAAGTATCACAGAAACATAGGAAAATAACCATAAAACAAAAACAAAAAAATGACATTAAACCGCATTCTGACTGTCTCAGAACCAAGAAGTTGTTATCCCAACAAACCCCTATCGCTTCCTGTCATTCTATGACATGGCGGGAGCCAAAATAGTTCCGGAGAGTCCCCCCCCCCCTTCCCGCTGACAAACCACGCGTCCCCGAGATTCGACAGCGGCAGCATGAATACAACGCTTCAGCCTAGCATGCCAGCCCCATTACACATCAAACAGACTCAAATGGGTCACTTTAATTCACTGTAAATAACTGTGACTGTGTTTCTTTATTGTCGCCAAAGTTTAATAGTAACATTTTATCAATATTATGCGTTCGGAAAACACACTTTTCCCATTTTTAGCAACAATGATTAGGCTGTAGCGCAAGTGTCACAAGTAAAAGGTAACTGGACTCATATCTGTTCTTGGTTAAGTCATACTTGCGCCTGTTTCATTGCGTCAATGGTAAGCTCGTCGCAGCTTGTCCATTGTCGCTTGTAGCCGGTGTAGGTTGACGTCGAGAACGTATACCAGTTTTCCAATGGCCAAAAATTTACGCGGAAACAATACAAATAATTCCCGAAATCCATGGGGGCGTTGGCATTGGACAAGGAACCTATATTGTACAATATTGGGATTCGAACTGCAAATGAAATCAAAGTAAAAAATAGGTCTAAAGGAGTAGCTGCTATAGTTCCCAGAAATAAAGTCATTGTAAATGATAGGCTGAGTTGGTTCATCGGTAAAGTAGTTTTTAAGGAAGCGAAAAGCGCATTTCATGAATTTAGCAACGACCTGTTTGCGTGCGGAATGATATAAACTGGTAAGAGTATGTTTTCAGTTTTGCTGTCTTATGATATTTTCCTTGGGCCGTGGATTTATTAATTTCACGGTTCGTAAATATATTCTTCAATTAAGATGCTTGGCAGTTAAACAGTAGTATATCGCGTCGCAATAGCGTCAGTTGAGCGTTTTGATGAAGGGTAAGACAACTTCATTGAAGGTTTTTTTCGGATGGACCCTTGATTTATAGTAGCCTGCGTAATAAACTTGGACAGTAATATAAAATTTTAGACATTTAAAAAATAAAATCCATGTTATAAACTTGAGACACAATAAATAAGAAGCAAATGTTTATAACAAAACAATTGCAAACAATAACTTATTCCAATGGAGATCTATCGCCCTAAACATTATCCTACAACAAGCATGGGAAATGTAATATTCATATGGTGGGTGCGGATAACTCCCTAGGAACCATAAGCACTAAGCTGATTAGTTGCGAGACCAGGAAGCGTCTCATATTACATTCATGCACTTGACAACAACAATATCCACATAACCCGTAAATAAATCGGAAACCAGAGTATTTGCAATTCAAACTTAGTAGAATTAGAAACTCGACAAGCTCAACAGAATTTTCAGCGATCGTATGAAAGAAGAGAAGCTACCAACCGTCAAATGACAGTGTATTCCATATCTGTGTGACGCTGATACTCGAGGCTTCGTTCACCATTAGTAACTACTTAATACTCGATAAGCACGGGGAAAAACATCTACTCTGTAAAATAAATACGGCAGATCACCGCAGATCCCATGTTATGTGCTAACACGTTGTTTTTTTCTAATTAATCGCATACAAACAATGTAATGAATATATAACCTCTTCAGTGCCTTTGAAGTAACTTAATACTTGTGTTGAGTTCCGATTGCATAATGTGTGGAGCAGTAAAATTAAACAAATTTTTGTGGAAATTGTGCAAATTAGTTTAATTTTACTACTCTACACATTATGCTTCGTTTCCACGAAGTTACGAGAGAAACCCTACATTAGATTCCGATTGCATATTCTGTAGTGTAGAGCCTCGCACCTGTACAAGCAAGCAACGAGGCCACCGGACAACTGATAAATGTGGATAGGCGAACGAACAATATTCTTTTGTTAAAAAAATTTAAACAATAAATTACCAACGGCAAGAGAATATAAGCTTACATTCCCGGAAAAGCATTCACCGCCTTTTTGCATGAGCCATATCACATAACTTATTCTATCTAAAAAAAGAGAGAAAAAAGAAGCCATTAACTGGGTTGGTTTCAATGAAACTAAACTTTTACGTTTCTTTCATAAGGGAAGATCCCAGGACGACAATTTTCACTTTTATTAAAATTATTTTGTGGTGTTTTTTAAGTTGCTTTATGTACTTTTATGATCATTGATCATGAACATGAAAATAATTATTGTCACTGTAAATATTTATTGGCCCTGATTACACATCACACGCCAATATTATTATTCGATAAACATATAATCGGTATAGAAGCAAACCGGGCAAAGTCCACGAATTTCTGAAATTGAGTCTTTGGCACTGATGGATTCGTCTGGTTGAAATCTATCCATTGAATTTACAATCAGAAGCTAAGTCTCGCATAGTCCAACGTAAAACAAGATCAAATATTGGCTTTAGGAGCAAACACAGCTTACCAATTTTTTTGGCTCTCCAGAAAAATTGGCTGAAATGTACTTTGCCCGGTTTACTTCTATACCACTATACCATACAGTATGTGTATGAGCTAATATCCAAATTGGATGTGCTTCGTGTATAACATTTATTTATAAGAAGAAATATTTGCTTATGTTGAAGTCTAAGACTTGAATCTGAATTTAGGTATTCTACTTTCCCATTTTTCTTAGACCTATATTAAATTTGGGTAATACATTTTATTAGAATATAAAAGTTTCTATTAGGGGCGATTCAAAAATGTATATTCACTTATATATTTAAAAACCCTTAACAGCGTTTAAGAAAATTGCAATATTTCTTCTTATAAACTTAGAAATTTTTGTTGGACCATGCTGGCCACCGTATTTGTTACAGGATCACGAAAAGAATCAGAATAAATTAACTGAATCTTATTAGATGAAACGTGAAAGAAAAGAAACCAATCGCCATAATATACCCTAAGTATAATCAAGCTATTATACTATCGTAATGTAATATTACGTGAAAAAGAAATGGACCGTGTGTGTGTAATAACTAAAATAACAATTGACATTTAAAGAAGGAATCTGAAGTCTAATGACAGATTTAATATTAAACAGGAGGTTAACTGACCAGGAAGGCGAGGCTGAAGTCACGTTCACAATAAACAGTATTTGCCACTTACTGTGTGTGTATGTATTGCAAATTCGAATCATTCTCATGTACGAGGGGCAAGGAATATCGAAAAATAAACCCCACGGCCCACAGGCGTAGAAAAGGGGTAATTTTTTTAAATAGCTCAGCATGTTGTTGAACGTGTGCAGTTTCACTAGTAGACAAAAAACATCAACATATCATGGCCAAATTCTAAACTAGTTTTCATAGTTACTGGCAACAACACTGTGCCTAATTCAAAACATCCCCCAGGCGGCCAGGCCCCGGGTAACAAAATGGAATCCTTCAGGTTTATACCTGGAAACTAACGGTTTCGAATTGTAACTGGAGACGAAATGACACGCCATAATAAATTATCTAGGCATTCTTGGGGCATAGATACGTGAGAATGAGCCAAGAATTCTAGAACCATACAGCGTCAGCATCTATCCTCTAATCCTCTTCTTTTGTGGTCGAAATGGTCTCACGGGGGACAAGAGCGTTGGGTAGCATAACATAAACAAAGTCGATTTCTCTTAAAAAGATATGCTACGGAGAAAATTGGCACCATAAAATTAAATACTTTTCATTTTTTATTTCATTAACTCAGTAAGTTATTAACAATTTTGGCTCATTTAAGTTGTAGAAGACTACTTCGTGCATCATGTAATCGGGTATTATTACTTTTTGGTTTCGTATTTTTTTTTAATCCTAGAATACGTGAAATTTTAGTCCCCACTGGTTTTTATAAAAGAACTAAGGTACCAAAAATGTGATATTTCCAATTATATGATTCATGAAGTTGCCTTCAGCAATTTACATGAGCCAAATCATTAATAACTTGCTTTGTTGATCAAATAAGAAATAAATAGCCAGTAAAAACAACAAATTTTGGGGAGCTAATTTTCTACGTAGCACGTCCTCTTAAATATTTATCCTATTCCAATTGGAGAATACTATTACATAAATAGTATCATAGCGTAATTTTAATTTTTCGAATTGGAATTTTACGTAATTTTTACAATGCATGAAATTTTAGTGCCCAGTAATTTAAATGAAATAAAAACAACACTTAAAATTAAAATAACTTACGGGATTCAGTCCAATTTTACAGTGCCGATTTTCGCATATTTTCTCAATTTTAAAATTATTCAAACAAAAAACTGTGGCAGATTTTGCTCTATAAATTTGCTCAGTGATTGTAAATTACGTGTTGGGCTTAACCGGCTATAAATGAGGGTCATGCGAGAACTTGGCATGAAAACTGTATTGCCATTGAACAAGAAAAAATTATTCCCGAAATTACACAAGATATTAATAAGACGTGAGTCGTCATCTGCCATGCTCTTCTCCTTGACATGGCGCCAAAACCATCTAACCATAATCCAGTCTTCTCCTATCGCAATCAAAGATTCTTCTGGAAATATACATAACTCATTCTACAGTAGGCATCGCCAGGCCGCAATTGCCACAGTCAATAGTTGGAATCGTGCGCCAACGATCATACTAAGTTGAATCCATAGAGCCTGTTCAAACCTGTAACAAACCTGGTATTGTGCACAGCGATGACAGAGAAACATTGTGGGACATGCCAACGCGCTGAGACTAACAGTAATCTATTCGGTTTTATTAATCTACTCAAAATTAACACCTAGAACATACCCGAAGATAGAAAGTACCAATAAAAACGTTCCACAGAAAATTATTTTGCTTTAGTAAATTTTCATGAAAATTCAGACTCATTTAATTTTTGTCCCCAGAACCAAACTATCAAGGGGTAAGCAATTGGGGTTTGTTTACATTAAGAACGACTACAATATACAATGTGAATAAAAAAAAGAAAAACGGTTTTGCCGTTGTTTTAGATTTGTGGGGTAAAACCCCCAATAAAAAATGATCAAATAATCAAAAAATGATTTCTGTGAATCTACATGCCAAATTTCATCAAAATCCACAGAGTAGCTTGCCCATAAATCGACGGACAGACATGTAGAAACCTATAATTTTGGTTCCTTGGATCTAAAAACTAGTAAATCCGTTAAAATCTCGAAATCCAAAATTTCAACCATCAAAGCTTTCCTAATACTTTAAAACTAGCATATAAATATAGTATGATAGCCAGAAATATTGTAAGTACATGTCATAATCGATAACAATGTAGAGCTTTGGCTATTGGAAGCGGATAAATATTTTTGCGTGTTGCCCTAAATGTCGTCACCGGCGTCACACGCTACTTTTTCACCTTCAACACCACTGAAATTATTAAATAGAAATATTGTTCATGCAAGGTCACTTAAATGCATAAGTGGTGAAGGGGTTAGTCACCAACTCTTCGGACTCGAAGTGTGCAAAATTATCTGGCTGAATTATTGCGTCTCTTTAAGCGCCCATTCCGTTGACCGGCTAGGGCTATTTCCAACAACGGTGACGTGGTAGCAGACATTCAAGACTTATGTAGCGTTTCCAATGACCTCGCATTGCAGAATGCAAATAACATTGACGGAAATTAGAATTTTTCTTTTTATAGAAATCTATTAAAATGTTTGTACTTAACATATCCCATGACGCCATTTTTTAATATTAGTTTATTTGTTTGTGATTTTACTGTATGATCATTGATCAATTTTAACTATGGCATAGAGGAAAATAAACATTTCCGTCAATTCGTCAAGGTCGGTGGAAACGCCACCTAAGTCTTGAATGTCTGCTACCACGTCACCGTTGTTGGAAATTTGTTTTGTTTTTTGTTTTGTTTTAAAAAAAAGTTTAATCGCATGCAAACAATTTAATGAATGTATCCGATTGACCTCTTCAGTCGCCTCAATGAGTAAATTAATACTTGTGCTGAGTTACGACACGTCTCCGATCGCATGGCGCGCAGAGACTCGCACAAGTACAAGCACGCTACCACCTTGCCATCGAAGCCGAAATAGCCCTAGCCGGTCAATGGAATGGGCACCTAAGTATAGTAACTCACTGTCTTCCCTAAACAAATGGGCATATTATGTCGGGAAACGATGACACTGCTGCCGAAGTCCATCGAGTAGTTTGCCCACAAATCGACGGACTGACAGACATCCATTTAAAAAAAAATAACAATTTTGTTTTTAGTTCCCGGGACCTCAAATTGTGTAAATCCGCTGAAATATCGAAATAGAAATTTTCAATAATCACAAAGATTTCCTTATACTAACGTATAAATAGCAAAGTAAATAAGGTCCGCGTGAAGGGAGATTAGAGGGATGTAAGAACTATTCCACAATATTAGACGGTTTTTCATTCAAGTACAACCAACGCCTCAAGCGGTCAAGCCCTAAAAATAAGAAATACGTAAGCAAACACGAAGAAAGGTTAATTAATAAGGTCAGACAACTCCGCAGTAAACCTGGATTGGAAAGTCATTGAAACCTTCCATGTTATACTGTGGCAACATTTAAAGGGATGCTCAGGGCTAGGTCGTTTGTACATTTTTTTAAAAATAAAATAAACAAATAACCTTGTATTACTAAAAATGTAGTATAGTACATGACTTAACCCGGCTTACTCAAAGAAAACTTTCCTTCGAGTAAATAAGACCCCCAGAGACAGCTTGTTCCTACCGACAGTAAAAAGACAATCGGAGGGGTAAAACCCTAACGGGTATTGTAAAAAATCAACCAACACCGGAAATACCGATCGCAGAACGGGATGTCATCAGTAGAAGAATTGTTCCTGTACATATTTAAGTTCATTATGTCGCAGTCAAGTGTCTGGTGAAATGAAATGAAAAATAAATATATTTCCCCAGTTTTTTTTTTTTTAATATTTATAGCAAACAATTTAATTAATGCATCCGATTGCTCTCTTCAATCGCCTCACTAAGACGTGTATTTGACTTTTCCGTCATATGTGAATAAAAAAAGTTGAGATTTTTGTTTTAAGGAGACTATTATGTAGATACTTAACTTATTTATTAAAAATTAAATTATAATACGGTAGAGACTTATTATGATGTCTGCTACCATATTATAACTTAATTTATAATAGATAAGTTAAGTATCTACATAATAATCTCCTTTAAACAAAAATCTCAACTTCTTTTAACCACAAATGACGGAAAAATTGACCAGTGGAATACACGCCTAAGCAACCTAATAGGTACTCGTGACGAATTGCGACACGTCTCTAATCGCATGGCTTGTAAAGACTCGCACAAATACAAGCACGCTACCACCTTACCACTCAAGCCGAAATCGAAGCCGAATTACAATGGGACAAGAACAAAATAAATACACATGTATACATACATATCTGCGAGCAATCGGACGCGCGTTTTAGCTATTTTCCCAATGTATGAATACCTTCGGTGCCTTCTTAAAAGTAACTGCTCCCTCTTTACCATATCGGTAGCTTATAAGGATTCGTCAATGCTATACCGGGTAAAATTAAAAGAGATGCCCACACCGAGGTCATTCGTCCATTATAGTCCAGAGTCGCTAACAATTATCAGTGTTCCACTTCTTTCAATGCGATATGCATATTGGGAGCTAAGTAGCCAGTAATTTTAACGCGGTGTGGGCGCGTTCCCCATAAGAATAAGATTGCGTCAGTTCTGCGTCGGCGGGCGTACAGCATCTGTGCGTCTCGCAACTCGAACCCCGCGCATTGTGACATCTCAAAAGGTTACTAGTTCCAGGCTCCAGCCGCGACTAATGCAAATGTTTCAGTCAAGGTTTTCGAGGTCCCCTACCTACTACTATTACATATCCCCTACCTCACAGAGAACTCTACAAATTTTACAGTTATCCACAGTTTCCAGACAAATAGGAATTTAACTTAAGCATCGCTTAAATGTATCTGTAATATTTAATCACCCCCAATTTACCATAGGGATTAATAACTTTTAAGCCACTTATGGGCTGTCAAAATTTAAATCAGAAGTTGAGGTGGGCCACCCGAGTACTTATTTAACACCGCGCTGGCAAGGCTCCAGCAACACACAACAAACCCAACCTTACGACGCGACGCAGAAAACAGAGACGTCATGTTAATTTAATGGCTTTCTTTATTTTATATCGGCATTAAGACTGAACATAAAAACCGTATACCCATGTCCATTTTGTTAGCGTTAATGTTGCCCTAATTTTATTTGAACCGTTACCTCACAATTTGTAAATAAAGTATTGTTGTTATTTTTTAACTGGAAGGGTAAGTTATGGCTTTATTTTAACTAGCCTATTTTCCTTCTATTTAACTTTCAGCTGAAGTCAGCCAATCTGAGTTGTGAGTACCCACTTCGAAGGGAATAATGAATTCTGAACGTGACCATTTGTAAGGCGGGGTTTCCACATACGTCAATGGTCAATGAGAAATGTGATTTTGACGTGGTAGCAGAATTTTTAGTATGCCTTTAATGTCTGCTAAAACTTCAATTTCACATTTCTCATTGGCCATTGACGTATGTGGAAACCCCGCTTTAGTGACAAAATTTGAAGAGGGACACGGCGTTCCCATCGAAAACAAAGGTAGTCAACGGTATACCAACGGGCGGTCTGCACTAACCCAATACACCTAACGTGGCACAATTTCGCAGACCTCCCAGAAGTATTCTAGAACACTCAGTGTTCGCTCTGAATTCCAAGTGACGTAAGGAGCGGGTCGTGAGATACGTTACAACATGGCCACTCTCTCCGTCGAGGTCCATCATCCCTGGATACGTCGACCTTCAACGTCCTTCATCCACGGTCTACTTCAACCGACTTCAGATAATGTTTACTATCTTTCGGTGCAAGACCATCATTTGGCGCAGCCCTTAATGAATATGTACCAATAATCCAAGTTGACCAATCATCACCAATCACATAAACTTGACCTCGTTCCTGAAGAAGTTCTTCATCAACCACAGAATGACCCATATCTTCTTGAACCAGTGGAACAGTTCAAAATATTTTACAAATGGTCATGCAAAAGGTGAAAATATAAGTGATAACATTTTTACGACACTCCCTTGGGGCAACGAGCTTATCGGGTCTCGGATACAAGCCATTCATGACATGAAGTTCAGAGTACCGTCAAACAATTTAAATTAATTAACATTAAAATTTAATCTACACAATTTGAAAGCTCTGTGGCCGTAGAGGAAGCCGAATTCATTGGCCCATTAAAACGATACTTAGTTACTACAAACAGAGGCTTGTATTCAGTCAAATGTAAACTCTAAAGTGGCCTGGAGCGATAGCCACCCACACTACACTACATCCCAACCCAAAGCTTGGCGCTGTATCAACGTTTCAACTCAAACACATGTGAATTAATCGACAGAACTCTCGTACAAACTGCGCAATATGGTAGCAAGACGGGATTTGTGTTGGCTTGTAATACACACAGTTCCAAAGAATACAGACGGTTCTTTGTGCTATGAGACTTCCTCTGACCTTGCTTTGCTATGGAAGATGGTTGACATGTTAAGGTTGGTCACACACTCAAGAGTTTTTTTGACTTTTGGCAACAACTTTGACGCGCATTTGTCGCTACAAGTTAATATACTGAGGACATCTTTTTCTTTTCTTCTTTCACTTTACCATCTCTGACGACTTACATTTTTCGCGCCCAATAACGTCAAACATTTTTTTCAAATTTCTTCAGGTTCACCGCATTCAGAATTGAATTCTGAACAATGGTACAGTTATGTATTAAAGCATGAAATAATCGCAAGGATAACCCGATAGCGTGGAAAAAGGTGAAGGCATTAAAATGACCCCCAATGCCCGAAAACCCCTAATTTTATTAAGCGGGCCTACTGAATACCAATCTTGGGCGTTAAGTGTAATTTTGCGGTCTTAAATAGCCCGAAGATCAATCACCACAGAAGCGACAGGTCAGTCGGACCTAAATCCATCTCATCCATTAACAATCGTGCAAATCTACGTTTTCTCTAAACTATGCGTTGCGTAATATTAGCGCGGCATAAGAAGAACCCATCTGCTATGTGTACGAGACGACAAAACCCTCACTGGCTGAATATTGAAGTAGTTGGTCAGTAATAGCGAACGAAGATGTACAAATAGCGGATAGGTCAACGGTAAATTAGTAGGGCCTAGCATGCAAACAACAGATACGTACATATATAGTACATATGCGGTTCAGAAACTGGTGAATGCAGCGAGATTGAGTGCCAAGCACTTTATCATAGCTAATTTAAGTCTACTCTTGTAATAAAGCAAACAGCAATGATAACCAAGGCCCGGCTTACCCAGGTCACTTAAATGAGTGTAGGCGAATTACTTGCACATATGGTATTGCATATAACAACCAAGCAATGTGGAACTCGAAAAAAATCTCCTGAAAGTCCAAACTAGGGTCCTGAGGACTGTACCAATTTTTCATATAATTCTAAGCAACTGGAAAAAGCTACCCAACGACCTCGCTTGCGCCCATGTGAAATTAAACGAAATGAGTTCAATATCATAAATAACAATTAGGTAAATGATGAGAATATTAAGAGGGTAACTATAATAAAATATGACATTAAACTATAATGTCAAGCGTTGATCGTTGATAATAATTTATACAGGAATTTTCTTCGAAAAAATTTAACAACCGGAAACATAAAAATTGGCACGCACTAATGGGCTGACCTATATTATGTTTAGTTTTATGCCAGTAGACATTGAGTTTTATGAGCGGCTATTGGTCGCATGCGTCGAACCGCCAAAAAGTTACTGTATCATGCGACATGCGCAATGCAAGATATTGATATTTTAACAGTTTTTATGTTTATCTTGTCCGAACGGTCAGGCAAGCAGTGCAGGCATAGAAAAAACAACATAAGTTTCAAAACATGGCCATGATGAAGATTGGACAGCTTACCACGGTTTGAAATGAAATCAATGACAGACAAAGCAACCCCCTGAAATTGCTTGACACGTCTCCGATCGCTTGGTGTTTAGAGACTCGCACAAGTACAAGCACGCTACCACCTTGCCATCGAAGTCGATTCGAGATAGAGTTGACATTTCAAAACGTGCGACCTTTTACTACATACTATTGGATAGCAGCCCCCCCCCCCTGAAAATATCCTGGACTCCATTATTCTAAAAAACACTAATTCCAATTTAATATATCTTTTCTTTGAGCTCGGGTTTTCTGCTCAGATGCCACTTAGCGCAAACTATAACAAATAGAGTTCTATATAGGAGAGATGTTGGGACAAAAGCGCGCCCAAAATGAGGTAGCCCCACAATTAAAAAAGCATTTTTGGCGCGTATAGAAATCTAATACAAACCTTATGACATGAAAGGTAGAAAGGACCACGATGAAGAGAATGAATACTAGCTACTAGCCATAGGAAACCAGCGTCCCTTTGAGTGACTCGACTAACACGTGCTTACTGTTTAATTCGTTACAACCTTACAACGAGCTATTATAGTCAGTCTTATTTAACCGTTCCCATAACCAGACATTCCACCACATTGTTACATGCGTGCCTTTAATCCTTTTACATGATAACCCACCCTGTAATTTAAAAAAATGAACGAAAAACAGTGCAACCCCCCATCACTGAAAAGGTGATCGATAACTGGGGACCTCCTATGAATCACCAGGTGCCAAAGGGGAGGAATATGTCTGGTTTTGCTCTACTGTATAGATTGGGAGTATTTTCGTCTTAACTAAATATCACTGTACCGTACGTTTACACACGAATCAGAGCTTAATTAATATTTATTAAACTTTAACTTCCCTTTACGTTCCATTTGTCGTCATTGCTGGATGCCCCTGAGTGTGTAGCACGTGGGCGTGGGGTCAGAAGTTGTCTCATATTTTGTGCCTACATACCAAGTCAAACAAAAGCGCTGGTTTCCGTATGCATTGGACAATTTGTATATTAATAATATTAACCTTATAGCAAACAATATAAAAAGTATACGGCTGTTCGTTTAGGTTGCATTTTGGAATGTCAGAATGCATGCTAGAGGGTTAGACGTTGGTGAACCATGAATCATGATCTCACTGATATACTTAGGTTTACGTCATAAGTGAAATAATGCAGTTACAGTATCTATATTGCAAATAAAAACATGAACTATTTAAAAAAATCAGCAGTGACTATGTAGGCACAAAATGAGATTTAAAAACAAACATTTTATATTTCACCTGTCCAGTGAAAACAAATATTGCTCCTAGCTTGGAATTGACAGTTTTTGAAGTTTAAAGGATTGCATGTTGTAAACAAAGTGGCAAAGAATTGCAAAAGCCCGCCAAAGCAAAGCTGCCACAATGTAGCTTCATTTATCATTTATCTCTCTGCACTCCGCAACCACCCAAGTCAAGGACAGCTTTTTCTGCAACAATTTGCCCAGTTTTGACTTCTATAGCCATCTATTTTAGCATTTTAGCACTACAGACAATGAGTCAATGCGGAAAAATGAGGCGCAAATTAAGCTTAGTGCTGCAGGCTTCCCAGCTTATGAGTCACAAATCAAGTTCATGGCCAATGCTTGCAGTTCGTTGACGTTTTGCAAATTTGTGGAGGGAGGCCTTCATTTACACAAGGTACAAAACCCAAGTAGCACGTTAGTAACTACATTTGAGACACTAACACACTAAAATTTAAGACTAGCACAAGATTCAGTTATAATTCATTACTGGAAGTCAAATCAAACTAACACTTGTTAATTTCCAAATTATTAAATTTTTGAAAATGAATGCCCAACACAAATCAGAGATACGAGTAATTGAATGAAGTGCAGTTCCGATAATACAGCTTTGTTTATTATGGCAGTATGGCGCGATAATTTCCTGGGCTTACATTACCTAACCCTACCACCAATTGTCAAACTGCAAACATTGTATGTCTGTGCCAAGCCGGTAAAATATATACATATATGTTAAGTATTTTGTTTAAGTATTTAAAAACAATTTACCTTCTTATACGGTATCCAAAAATAAACGTTACACCATGTGAAACAACTTCAATTTGTTGAAAAACACAAGCCGTATCCTGAAGAAAACCGTCCGTAGTTTTCCAAAAAAATACTAAATTTACTCGCGATACCTTCACTTCTTGTTCAACATACACTATAATACTTACTTTACGTTAAAAAGAGAGCAACAATGGTAATAAAATCGATTCATGTAAAAAATATGTTTAGATGTGACATTTGACGAACGGTTGCAACAGAAAGTGACACAACCTCACCTTGCGACGCCGATCCAAACAATAAAAGCTGGTTTGGTACTTTGGTATTGGACAATGTACGTCGTCTGCTAGTTTGCCTCCATAAAATTTAGATATTCCCTGGTATGTTTAGCTTATGATGTAACATAATATCTTAAATAAGCGTTCATGCATTGCGACGACCGTGAATAGAGTCACAGACTTTGAACAACCTTTGTTTAGATGAAGCATTTGCATGCTTCAGATTCATGGTGCTGCTTCAGTGTGATTATAATGACTGCAGAGGGAATTTTTTGTTTTTCGAATTTTACCGGGAAAATGTGTTTCTTTATTTACACCTTTCCCAAATACACAAGTCACAAGTGCATATGTTTAATTTTTTATTTTTTCACTTTTGATTAACTATTCAGTCTAACAATGTACTAATCTGTCACTGGAAACCTATGTAAATCACCAGCTAACTGTTTAAGTAGCCAGATAGTAGATTAGTTAGCCTACCAGCCGGGCAAGCAACTTAAGTGAAAATAAGTTGTATATTTCCTAACTTCTGTACTGTATGTAATTAGGCTATACATGAAATTTATATTTTCCCAACAGATATGCTGTACCTATCTAAACAGTACAAAATGTAGGCCTGCTAGCACTGTAGGCTACTATATTGAAGTGCAGTACAGTAACTTATAAAATACTTGACCTAGGCTAATTCAAAGGCCTATATTGTATTAGGCTACTGCCTACTAGTAGGACAAAAATAGCACAATTTACAAGAAGTACAGTAGGCCCACCGCCCACGTAATAAATGGCCACTTCACCAACTACATATCGCCAGCGTACAGTACGCAGTAGACCTATCTATTCAATATTTTAATTACTAGGAGCAGTAGGTCGGAATAGTTTACTAATAATACAATATGTTTAAGTTAAGTTCATACCCGTAACCCGACCAACCGGTAACACACAAAACGCACGGTTGACGGTACTAGTATCAACCTACATATCGTATAGTAGCCAGTAGGTATGAAGAAAACAGTAGGTTGGAAGAGGGAGAAAATATGATGTAAAGGTCCAGCACGTTTTCCTGAAAAGGAAAAAAACGTGGGATTGAGTTTTCCTCACATTCTATACTATTCTCCAGTTTTCCTTTTTTTGGATTTTAACTTAGGCTCCTGCATATTTTAAATTATGCAACTATGCAATTTAAGGATTAGAAATTTATATACAGTACAGTAAGTATATAAGTAGTGGTACGGACTCTGACTTTCACCCGAATGGTTGTTGGTTCGAGTCCCAAACTTGCTACATTTTCTGGCCATGCTTCGAAGGGCATGTAAAGCAGGCGGTCCCGGGCCTTCCTAGTTGAGTGTAGGAGGGGGCTTTATAGCCCTAACACCGCTAGGTTGGCTTAGTAATAGAAACAATAAAAAGACCTCATTTATTTATTTTCATTTATTTTAAACTGACTTATGGTACATACTTTATGCATATATGAATGTACCTATATGGCATAGCTGGGGACGAAACTCATTACAGCACTTGTCTTGTAATGCCTCCATCGCTTGAAAAACATCGGGAAGGAATTCTGGATAGCACCGCCGTCTTCGAATGCACGGTGGAGTCGTGTACTCCTTACTGATGCTTTTCAAGAATTCAAGCGATGATGGGACTCACCCAAGTGTACATACTATAGGCATTGAATATATAACACTATAGAATGGTCACGACGGTCAAATATTGGAAACAGGCTTTTCTGGTGAAAAACCTACAAACTAGAAAAAAGGTCGGACTTCCCGCTGGTGTCAGCCCATTGTGTAATTCGTCAGGGTCCAACTCGTCACATCTTTACCAGGGACGGTCTAAATACCCTCACTTTGCAATACTCTCAATTTCTTCCTGCCCCTTCAATTGGCTGCCTACTTTAATAATGGCCAGTGGTATATACTGTACATATTTTATTGCTTTCCAATTTATACGTAGTAAAAGGAAAGCTTTGTGATGGTCGATATTTTCGATTCCGAGATTTCAACGGATTTACACGTTTTAAGGAACCCAAAAAAGTGTTTTTTTACGAAATGTCTGTCTGTCTGTCTGCCTGTGCATCGATTTCCGGCAAACTAAGCAGATGATTTTGATGAAATTTAGCATGTAGGTTTACAAAAATCATACCTCGGAATCGTTTTTTTTTATTTTGGGCCAATTCAATTTCGGGGGGGGGGGGGGGTTTATTCACAAAAAACTCCCAAAAAACGTCTAAAAAAATAATTTCTCAATAACGGCTCCAATGATTTCTTTTAAATTCTCATATATTGTAGTTGTTGTTAATGCTGACAAATTGCGGGGGGTCGCTTGCCCCTTGATAGTTTGCTTCTGGGGGTAAAAAAATAAAAATAACTAAATGTTAATGAGAAATGACTAAAAAATAATTTTTCTGCGAAACCTTTCTATCGTTGATTTCTACCTTCAGGCATGTTTTAGGTGTTAAATTGAGTAACTAAACCGGATAGGTTGCTCTCCCAAAAAAATATTTGATTTTGCACAAAAAATTATTTTTTGAAAAAATGATAGAAAATTCGCGCTCAAATGCCTTGCGTGTTCTGCCATTATTGCTGTGTGGTAATTAATTTGTTGGTCTGACCTATCTAGAATTTATCTCACTTCCAGTGACGTCAGGTGGACAACCCCCCCCCCCCCCCCTCCCCCGAGATATCGGAAATTTAACAACTGGAAAATCATTTACCATGAAATTACACATATTCCCTATCTACTTATGTTGATAAATTGGAAAGCATGTTCGAGTAAACTCGGACCGGTTCTTTTATTTGACCTAGCATGGTACTTCTGCTCAGCATAGGCTTTCCAACAATAGCTTATTTTAAAATTGCAGATGATTTAATTAGACTTAATGGATCTACTGTAAAATACTAAATCTACCTATTATTATTTTGAAGCCGTATATGAGAGTTTTTTCAAATTCAAATTGGAATAATGCTAAGGCGACTATTCCACTGGTCAATTATACTTCAAATTTGATTTTGTCATTGACGGAAAATCTTCAATGATGCTTTATTTATTTTTACACCACATTCCACTGGTTTTCAACAATTGATCATTTTCATTTTCAATTTTTTCCAAATTTGTAAATTTGCCCGCAGTCTTTCTCAAAAAACTAAAAAAAAACGTTTAAAAAAATTATTTCTCAAAAGCGGTTCCAACGATTTCTTTTAAATTCATATATATTGTAGTCAATATTAATGTTAATAAAATGCGGGAGGTCGCTTGCCGCAAGATAGTTTGCTTCTGGGGGTAAAAAATATAAAAAAAAAATTGAGGAAAAATAACTATAACAAATAATTTTCGATGATTTCTACTTTCAGACATGTTTAAGGTGTTATATTGAGTAACGAAACCGGACAGGTTGCTTTCCCAAGATAATATTTATTTTTGTGCAAAAAATTATAAAAGATGATAGAAAAAAACGGTCACGAGGTATGATTTTTGTGAACCTACATGTTAAATTTCTTTTAAGTTAACCCAGAAATCGATGAACAGACAGAGTGGCAGACAGGCTCCTGGGACCTCAAAACGTGTAAATCTGTTGAAATCTTGGAATCGAAAATTTCGACCATGACAAAGCTTTCCTTATATAGGTACTACGTATAAATTGGAGAGCAATAAATAAAGAATTTTGTTGTTGTTTCTATGACTAAACCAACCTAGCGGAGTTAGGGCTATAAAGCCCTCTCTTACACTCAACTAGGAAGGCCCGGGACCGCCTGCTTCACATGCCCTCCGAAGCATGGCAATCCACTCATTACATCACCTTTCAATTACCAACAGATTTTTAGCAATTATGAGTTAAACGTTTGGTTTAATTTCGCATATCTCGGGGGGGGGGGGGGTACACCTGACGTCACTGGAGGTGGGGTAACCTCAATAAATTTAGAAATCTACAAAACTCCATTCTATCTAGTGTACGCTGTAACCATTTGGGAAGGGGGGGGGGGGGTCCGGGACCCAAGGACCCCCTCTGGCAATCGCCTAGGATATCACCTATCCCAAAGCACTGAATTAATCGATGGCATTGCATATTCTAGACCGGTCAGACAACACATTACCCCACAGGAGTAATGGCAGGGCACGCAATGCATTTGACCGTGAATTTTCAATCATTTTTTCAAAAAAACATTTTTTTGCCCAAAAGAAATACTTTTTTGGGAAAGCAACCTTTCCGGTTTTCTTTACTCTTTTTAACACCTAAAACATGTCTGAAGGTAGAAATCATCGATAGAAAGGTTTAGCAGATTTTTTTTTTTTAGTCATTTTTCATTAAAATTTAGATATTTTTATTTTTTACCCCCCCCCCCCCCCGAAGCAAACAATCAAGGGGCAAGCGACCCCCCACATTTTATTAACATTAATAAGGGCTACAATATATGTGAACTTAAAGAAATCGTTGGAGCCGTTTTTGAGAAATAATTTTTTTTAGACGTTTTTTTTGGAGTTTTTTGAGAATAAAACCTCCCCAAATTGAGTTAGCCCAAAATAAAAAAATTGTCCCAAGGTGTGATATTTATACGTAGTCTAAGGAAAGCTTTGTGATGGTTGAAATTTTCGATTCCGAGATTTCAACGGATTTACACGTTTTTACGAAATGTCTGTCTGTCGCTCTGTCTGTCTGTTCATCGATTTCCGGGCAAACTATTCGGCCGATTTTGAAGAAATTTTGCATGTGGGTTCACACAAATCATACCTCGAGACAGTTTTTGCTTTCCAATTTATACGTAGTATAAGGAAAGCTTTGTGACGGTCGAAATTTTCAATTCCGAGATTTCAACGGATTTACACGTTTTAAGGTCCCAGGAACCCAAAAAAGTGGTTTTTACGAAATGTCTGTCTGTCTGTCTGTGTCTGTGCGTCGATTTCCGGGTAAACTAGTCGGTCGATTTTGATGAAATTAGGCATGTAGGTTCACAAAAATCATACCTCGGGACCATTTTTTTTTATTTTGGGCTAACTCAATTTGGGGGGGGGGGGGGTTTTAATTTCAAAAAAGTTCAAAAAAACGTCTAAAAAAATTATTTCCCAGAAACGGCTCCAAGATTTCTTTTAAATTCACATATATTGTAGTTGTTGAGCAACAGTTCGCTGCCAAGTATCATCTTAGTTCGCGTTTCTATAGAATGGAATCGTAAATGCAGGGGCCTTTCTATAGTGTTATATATTCAATGCTATAGGTCTTGCAAAAATATCTGGGTAGATGTTGCGGTAAGTTTGAAATTGAATTGGGCTGCTCACAACGCTTTGATTGGACCTAACATTGACGCTGACGTCACAGGTGAGATAACATAGAAGATTATCACCTGCTTCCTACTTCATAACTTTTTAACATCTAAGGGCGCAAAGACCATTTAATTTATTTACTCGGCCATAGGTATACACACAATTTATGTTACACAAAGTCACAGTCCAACTTTGAGGCTTATGTCTGACTTGCTGTTCGCTTAACTCTTAAGGCCCAAGGGGACTGAGCGGGCAATGTTTGTTTACAGTGGCCCTTGGTGTGTTATGCCTGCCTACGGTACTGATGATATAGCGAGGGGTCCTAACGGAGGGGAGGAAGGGCGCATCCCTTATGCGCAGCGCCGGCACCCTCATTGATAGGGCTAGGGCCTACCCTCTCTGTAGCCAGATCTGTTATCCCCAATGATTCTTTCTGAGTCTCTCGTTCTCCTATTACCCAGGAAACGAGCCAAACAAATTAATTATAGGTGCTGTGCAGTGTGTACTAATGACTTTCATCGGGGGCTTGCTTTGGTGTGGTGCCGACCGCGCTTAAAAATGTCTTTACTTTTACTCACTTAATTTTCTTAAGGGATTCAATTTTAAGGTTCACTTACCGTATATTATTTGTATAATATGAGGAACTCACTATAGTCGTCGTCAGACTGCACGGTCTATCACATGCTATTTGTACAGTTATATAAGTTTTCCAAATTTCGAAGGCGGGAAGAGCTACTTACCTTATCAATAGTTATAATTACTTTCACGCATTCCTCAAAAGATTCAGACAATTCCTCTCAACCCAATCCTGATGCTACCTCCTAGTATTACGTGCCGAGGTCAATGGGTTTGGAAGATGTGGTCATTCAGTGCTTACTTGTCTTAATATCTAGCTGGTTCTACAGAAAATGTTTTTTTTTAAAGCTAGTCTTGTTGTTTAAGTTGCGTAGTAGGGTATGCTTTACATTAACCAATAGGGCGAGATGGGGCCAGACAGACGAAAGCAACACCATGTGCTCGTGTGGTCAGAGGCAGGATATGGACCACCTGTTCCAGTGCAGCCTATGCCCGGTCCAATGCACGAGGGATGACCTATGGCAGGCCAACAGTGCTGCCTACGACTTCACCCGATTTTGGGATGTTCGCCTGGACACGAAAAAGTAAAGTAAGTATTATCATGATGTATAGGTGAGGCGCTTTAGGCCTATAGCCTATATTGAAGTACCGTACCCAATAGATTAGTCAGCACATGTAGCGTAGTGGTACGGACTCTGACTTTCACCCGAAAGGTTGTTGGTTCGAGTCCCACAGTGGCTACATTTTCTGGTTATGCTTTGGAGGGCATGTAAAGCAGGCGGTCCCGTAGTTGAGTGTAAGAGAGGGCTTTATAGCCATAACTCCGCTAGGTTAGCTTAGTAATAGAAACAATAAAAAGTCATTATTCATTCATTCAATAGATCTACATATTTCCCACCGTGACATTCTATAGCCTGCAAATACCCATAGGAGTGGGTAAGTAGTATTAACACGTCCCCTAGGAAATTTGTATAGTAGAAGGTCACACGGTCAAGTTTGCGATGTGATGCATGCGTGGAAATGACGAATTTAATCGATTTCAATTTTCAAGACAGAGTTGCAGTAGGCGTAAACAGCTCTAATTTTGATTGGTAATAGGCGTGATTTAATGATATTTAGGGGCCGAACGAAATAAGTGTCCGGCAAGATAACGTGCAAATTGCCAATTGACTCTTCTTCTTCTTCAAGTTACAGCCGACTGGCTGGTTGACTGGTTGACAGCAACTTGTGGCATCGAGGCCCACTCCCCTCGATCCTGGCACGCCCTCTTCATCTCCACATATGTATTGGCCCTACATCCTCCGTCACTTGCTGTAGGTATTCTTTTCTGTGGCGCCCAGGTCGGTTGACACCTTCTATGGTTCCTTCTGTGATGCAGCTTACGAAGTTCTGGTGTCGTAGCAAATGTCCGATCCAGTGAGCTCTTCTTCCACACATCGACGCAACCAGAGTTTTGCCTTCGCTTACTCTGGTAAGGCGCCGATTCCACCGACCGGCTAGGGCTAAATACAAAAACGGTGAAGTGGTAGCAGATATTCAAGACTTAGGTGGGGTTTCCACCGACCTCGCATTGCAGAACGCAAATGACATTGACGGAAATGTTTGTTTTACTCTATGCCATAGTTAAAATTGATCAATGATCATAGAGTAAAATCACAAACAAACTAACTAAAATTAAAAAAATGGCGTCATGGGTTATTTTAATTACAAACATTTTAATAGATTTTTATAAAAAGAAAAACAAACATTTCCGTCAATGTAATTTGCATTCAGCAATGTGAGGTCGGTGGAAACCTCGTGTAAATCTTGACAGTCTGCTACCACGTCACCGTTTTTGTATTTAGCCCTAGCCGGCCGGTGGAATTGGCGCCTTAGAACCTCCTCCTGGTCACTTGCCAAGGTAATTGGCTATATGGTTGAATGTCGCTAGTATAGTAGGTTACGGAAGTATATATATGTATAATAGGTACACACTAAATTACTGATTGGTCCTCAAATGTGCCATAGGCAATCAGGCATAGACTAAAGAAGAAAATTGGAGGCACTGAAGCTTGAAATGACCTTCAAGTAAGCAGTCATACAAATACGTGCGTTATCATAATGAATCCCTGGGTGAGGGTGTAAGGTGATCAACACCATGGTCCATGAGTTATAATATATATTACGCCTAGAGCTCTATGCAGTTTGGTCCAGCCAGGGCGCAAGGCGCATTACATGTTTTTCTCATCTATCATAACGAGTTGCCAAAGATCAGGTGTTACCCGGATTTCAATAGTACCATAACCCTATAGAAATCCTTAATGGGTAATGGCCAGGGACGCATCCAGCTATCCAGTCCATGTGGGGGGGGGGGTAGTGGTGGGTTAAAATATAATAAACTTATTTATTATCGATACGATTAAATTATAACATAATAAATTTACGTAAAACAGAATTACTTTTTTTTTTGGGGGGGGGGGGGTCAAAATACCTAATTTCTGTCAACATGTTTCATATCAGTCATATCTGGTCTTTTGGTACTCGTTATGATAGCCGAGATAAACATGTGATGCGCCCATGCTGGACCACCCACCACAATGTATAGGAGGGATGGGACATTCGCTTAGTCTACCTAGTAGTAGATAGGAGTAATTGGCAAAACCCCAAGTCCCAGGCCACGCCACGGTGAGGGCCCACAGACACCGCTCCTACCTTAAATACCTACATTTCGAATTTCCGAATTTCTGGTATAGTCCACGCAAAATGAGAAAAGTATGGACATGGAATGTTTTGATCCTGTGCGACACTATAAAAATATGCATTGCACCATTTTGTGTTACCTTGTTGCATTGGATGCAAGGCATAACAAAAATGGTGCAAAGAATATTTTTACAGTGTTGCACCGGATCAAAACATTCCATGTCCATACTTTTCTCATTTTGCGTGGACTATACCACACGTCTTCTTTGACAAGTCAGTGTTCGAAAAAGACGCGGCAGATGGAACTAGCATTCAGACATCAAATTTCCCATTTCTCCTATAGAGAATAGGCAGGTACACAATGACAACTTGGAACTATCGAGATAGCTTACCTACTCGGAAACAATTCAGACAGACCCTAATTCTAGGAAAGGACTTAGCTCCTTTACTTACGGTTAAAAAAATATAATATAAATGTCCTGAAGATCTTTTGATGAACCCAGCCTAGGTTACCTAGGCCTACTTATAGTGAGTGGCCCATTGGTCTTTTGTCCAAAATCGTCCTCGACTCCTCGATGTCAACCTCTACCGGCTATAAGCGATAATGGACAAGCTGAGATAGCTTACCATTGACGCAGAGTAGCAGGCCGCAGGCGAAAGCATGACTTAACCAAGTACAGATACGAGTCATATCATGTCATGGGTATACGGCACTGCGGCACATTGAAAATAGGCTAGGGGTGAACAATCTCACAGGAATTTTGATTTATAAAATATGAAAAACTAGAAAATGAAAATAAGAAGCAGGTATGCCTAGATCATGCTCATGCTATAAAAACCTAAAGGTACCATACCTTTAGGCATTATAACATACCTTCTCAAAGATGAAAGAAACGCAACCTGGGATTTGTTGAAAAATTCTAACCCAGCCACGGCCACATCACATTAGTACCTTGGGGTTTTGTGTGCAGGCACGGCAATTGTGTCGACCCCAGAGGCATTTGAAAAGCGATGAGGGTGGCTGACTAGATCTCAAGAAGGTAAATTGCCGTCACAAATTCTTGGATATGGGATACCATGATACCAATTTCAACAGCTGCACCCCATTAATGTATTTATAACAACTATAAGGAGGCGTTCCTTTTTGGGCATATACTGATGCCTTCAAATTTTTCTTCCTCCTTTCTATTGACACGAAACATATCTCGGCAACTGTCCTGTCAAAAAACTCCAAGCCCTAGAACCTGATTGATGTTAGGCATTGGGTATGCCTAGTATGTCAACCTATATAAAATCAAAACACGGAAACACCACAGTACCAAACTAGCGTAGATCTAAGAAAAAATACATAGCCGCAAATTAACAATTGACTTTATACGACTACTATGCGTTAAGTTTTTCCCAGTGACCTAGGACTAGTGACCTATAGGAAAAACTTGGAGCATAGTCATGGAAGTAGCGCCGGAAGTAGCCCACTGCCCACGTGTTTTTTTTTAAATGACAATTTTAGTTTATGTAGAAAATTTAATCAACGCTGATATTTTTAAAATATTTTTTGACGTGACAATGTCTAATAAATCGATGAACGCTGGCTGGAACACTGGGTGCATGCACGAAAAAGTGTTACGCCGATGCGTTATGCTCATTATCCGTTACGCCGCATATTTGTGTGGTTTTCATTGCTTATTACAATAAAAAGTTTTTATTGAAGTGAAACTTCTTTATCGACGTAGGGTGAAAATTTTTTCGGTTACGCGTTACGCGCCATCTTGTTCTGCTACGCGTTACGCGCCATCTTGTTCTGCTACGCGTTACGAGCCATCTTGTATATTTTTCTGTTATGCGGCATCCTGATTTCTGTCATGGATGTCGCTCATTTTTGGGCAGATGTAGAAGGCCTATCTCAATTTAAATGATACCCATGTCTTCGTCTACTCCTCCTCTTTTAGGCCATGCTATATTTGTGGTGATCAAGCAAGGGGTTTGGCTTTGGGGGTGTGAAACGTGAGGGGGTGCGCACGATTTTCAACAAAAATATATTATTATACTATTAATTAATTAATATTAATTATACTATTAATTATTATATACAATTAATATAATAGTTATTATCTATTTAAAAAATTCAAACTACTTAAGGGCTTTTCCACATTTCTTTCTCTTTCCAGCCATACATTATGTAAGTAAAATTTAGTAATTTAGGCGTTGTCACGCTAACTATAAAATATTTTGTGATAGGGCAAAGGGTTCGACTTTGGGGGGAGGAAACGTGAGGAGCCCAAATTTATGCCACTTTTCAGCGAAAATAGCTCTTTTTCAGCCGCGTTTTTGGAGTTGTTAATATCAATTTGAAAACTTCAAACTACTTTAGTTCTTTTCCACCTTCCTTACCCTTTCTAGACATGTATTCAGTTTTACTATTCGTCTCTTTGTTCACGCTCAGGTGAGTGTGTAAGCCATTCGTGTTTCGGCGGAAAACAGGTTAAAAGGGTACTTTTCCAATTACATGCATAGAGTAAAAATATTCCACAGTCTGCAATGTTCAACCGAAATTAATTTTTAATGTCTCATTAGAAGCAGTATGAATTAAGGTTTCAAACGAGTATAAATACATAGTTTCAAAATTACCCCTTCACACCTTAAACACGAGTGGAACACAAAATTGGCATAAAATGACGCGAAAAAATTCATTTCGAGCAATCCCTTTAGAATTGCATGGGCGGGTTTAAAGCAATTTTTGGGCAGATTTAGAAGACCTATCTTAATTTAAATTATGTCTTTGTCTATTCTTCTTCTTTCAGGCCATGCTATATTTGTGGTGATCAAGCAAGGGGTTTGGCTTTGGGGGTGTGAAACGTTAGGGGGTGCGTACGATTTTCAAAAAAAATAGGCCTCTTTCGGCCGCGTTATTATCTATTTAAAAAATTCAAACTACAGTACATAAGGGCTTTTCCACATTTCTTTCTCTTTCCAGCCATACATTATGCAAGTAAAATTTAGTAATTTAGGCGTTGTCACGCTAAACTATCGTCCGTAAACCGACTTTACAACCGACTTACAGACAACCAATATAATTAAAATGAAATGCTATTATAATCTATTGCTTAAAATTTATCTAATTTAGCTTTACTTAACCAATTTCTGTAAAGTTGTAAATATATTGTAGTAGATAATTTTTCGAAAAAGGTTGCCATAAGGAAGTTTCACTTCTTACGTGTGTACACCGATACACGCACGCATTTTTTTTATTTCTTTATTTATATTTATTTATTTATTATTATTATTATTATTTTTTATTTTATTTTTTTATTACCCAATGGCTGATGAACCTGACGAGCCTATGGATCAATTAAATTGTAGATTTTATTTCACTCCTTCTTACAGAATAATGATAATTCAATAAAAATGATTCAATTTTATTATTAATAAAAGTATGCAGTCATTTCATCAATGTTTTGTTATGACGTTGTCACGTTAAACTATCGCCCGTAAACCGACTTTACAGACAACCAATTTTTTTTATTGCACGCTTGGTGGGCCCTAACCTTTCTCAAGGGCTCTAACACTGTACGGCCCTGTTCATCGATAACTGATGGGGAACTGGGGAAGGAGGCCAGTTGGCATTTTTTTCCCTCCTTTCAGACACTTGAGGTGTTATATGGTATAATACTGAATATTTTGATGAAAGATACGAAGCAGGCCATTGCAGGGACAGGTAGGCTTGGGTTCAGAGATGATGATGGATGCAGGTATTATTATTATACCTGCAGAGGACCAAGGTCTTTTCAGCCTAGACCAGTCTTTAAACAATACCTGTATACCAGTTTCTCTGTATGTTACAGTATAATCTGTTTCAGACATCGCCATTTTTACCAACAATGTTTTATTTGAAATCATTGAATAAACAGAGTATTAATAAGGGTATTCACAGTGTTGCAGTTATCGAGTTAAAAGTGTTATCCAAGTAACCACTCATCGTCAGTGGACCTCTGTTCTGTTTTTCTTTTCTTCTCTTGAACTCACTACACACAGTGCGTATATAATAAACAGTACCAATATCAGTAAACAAGATTGAATTCAAACAAGAGGAACGACGGAAATTGAATAAATTTATTGTCAGAAAAACAAATGAAAAAAAAACAATGGTAACCGCACCAAGGCGCATACCAAAATACTGTAGTCCTTAAAGAAGGAAAGTAGAATCGCACAAGCTGAACAGTTAGAGGGAAAAGAAACAATTCTATACAGAGAGGTAACGGAAAGCCCGCCCTCTCAAATTTTTTAACTAAAATTTGGCGTTCCTTGTCAAAACGGGGACATTGCTGGAATAAAATATAAGTTCCGGTCACACAGACATAGTGTGTGGGCTAATGTGCTACATCAAATCAAGTTAAGCTACTTTAACTCGCTTTAACCAATCCCGAAGTGCGTTTAGCAAACACGCTGGTTAGCTTAGTTTTCCGTTTCCACAAGTGTTAGCTTTACTAAACATAACATACTTCAATAGGGATAACTACTTAACACCAGCCATGTGAATCTCCTTAATGAGTGGAATTCATAAAATGATGAAAAACCTTTTACTGTATAGTTGATAAATATGGTGCAAATGCATCAACAGCAGGCTGATCATATAATACCGGGGTTTATTTAATTCCCTGGTATTAAAAATGTAAACAAGATAATTTTACAATGGAAAGTGCTATTCGAAATTTATTTGTTTACAGTTTTAATACCACTGGAAATTAAATAAACCCCGGTATTATAATCGCCATGATCAGCCTGCAGCAGCCTGATCGAGGCGATTATAATACCGGTATTTATTTAATCCCCTGGTATTAAAATTGTAAACAAAATAATTTTATGATGGAAAGTGCTATTCTAAATTTGTTTGTTTACAGTTATAATCCTAGGGTATTTATTTAACCCCGGTATTATAATCGCCTCGATCAGGCTGCAGGAACAGCAAATTATATTTGTCTACTTAGGTATACCGTAATTGAACTATTGGTACAGGTTATTAATAACTTTATTCCCTTCTGATACCTACCCCTTAATATGAGGCATATACTTCTATTTGTGAATTTCACTGGCGAGTTTATGTTATACGAGTACGATGATAACTGGTGTTATAGGCTACATGAATAGTGTTGTTTACATTGCCCAGTCCAAGCATTACTAAAAGGGGAAAAAGAAAAAAAGTCAAGTGGTTCAGATCTAAAATAAGTATTTAGTCAGTTCTGTTTCGTATTCGAGTGTCTGGACAAGATGACTGCGGACCCTGTAATGAGCCCCTTTTTCTATTCGTTGCCTCCTACAAATTAATTTGGCTTGCCATATGGACATATGGCACCAGACGAGAGACCGCCGACTGGCGTCGCATTCACTTTTTCCCAAGAACAATTTTTAAATGGGGTGACTTCACATTTGGGACTAGGGGTTTAATTTTGTAAAAACACAGTGTTTAGTGTTTACTGTACTGTTTTCAGTCAAACTGTTGGCTTGCAGATTGCACGGTCAACATTCGCATACATTATGACACTGTAGTGCTATGATCAGGCGGGAAGGACTCTTAAGCACCATAATAGAAGGCACAATCGAAGGCAACAAGGAAGGCGTACGCAGAAGACCTCAAGAAAGGTATGAGATGCGGAACCTACTTGGAACTCAAGAGAACGGCCCAAGACAGGGAGGAGTGGAGAAAGAGGTGGAAAGATTTGCTGCAAACCAATTGCTAGATTGCAACTACAGAAGAAGTGCTATAGTACAAGAGGTAATCCGGCACTGAACTTGCAGGTACACTATGTTTGGCAAGTTGGTCAAGCTAAGCCTTGAGTACAGAAGAATAAATTACAAACAGAAATCTTAAACAGTCTATGGCAGGTACCTGAAAAGGATCAAATTATCGCAAGTTGCAAATGTAATCACAACAAACAGCTGTAAGATTCACCACAAAGAACTCAAGTAGACCATGATTGCTGCCGCTAGATTATAAAATATAATAAAGCCCTCAAATAGTTGATTCAAAGGAGGGCCTGGCCAAGGGGACATCAGGTAGAATGCCCCGAATGAATGGTTGGGCCGCTGCGCTGGCTGGGAACCTAAATACGATATAGTTGATAGGCTAGTGTGATGGTTTCCGCACTTGTGGGTTCAAGGAATCACCATACATCCTGCCCCCAATTTTCTGGCTTCATGTGCTCAGAACAGCCTGAGTGACCTTTTACCAGGGATGCCATTTCATTATTGAAAGGGGGGGGGGCAAGAAGGCAATTAGGTACATTTTTAAATCAGCAGGTTGTAACGATAGTCAGTGTCAATGTCATGTTACATCATATTTGCTACAACCGATCAGAAAACGAAGTGCTTCCACGTGCTAAAAAAGCCCTATAGTGACATAGTGCCGGATCCCAATCATCTACGTTGCTTAACATACTGTATGTATTGTACTATTTGGAAAATAAATAATGATTATTATTATTTTCAGAAATCCCACTCTCAAAATAGTGCAATTTTGACAATACATTATAATCGTCACAGTCCCGGATTAACCCCTCGGGGGGCCGGGGCATAAGATATGTGGGGGCCGTGGGTGCAACGACTAACACTTAGATTTTAGAGGCAAAGAATATAACTCCCTTCCAAAGGGGGGGGGGGGGCGATTGGCCTCAGTGCCGGTCGCTTCGTCCGTCTCTGGTGCAAACTCCTCTAAAACTCATAAATCTAACAGCAAAACAAAAGAAAAACACATAATTTCCCACCAATTTCATAACTTTAGATTTTTTTTTATTTTTATCTAAAAAAAACTCGTTTGGGGGCCGGAATTTTAGGCATTTCTGGGGGGGGGGGCTGTGCCCCAAGTGCCCATGGGTTAATCCGGCACTGATCGTCACCATTTCTGCCCGATTTTCACATCCATTAGCACGTTACCCCATTAACCATCAAAAGGTTGATGCATCAACAAACAGCGGAATGGTGACTCGAGAGGGTAAATTCCTAAAAACTTCTCATAGGAATAGCAGTCGAAACCTAAGAAGGATCTTCTACTCAAGAGCAGTGAGTATAATATTTTTTAGGTCATTCCCTCTTCTCAGGTATAAAAAAAACACATTTGAATCCAGTGTATATTGAGCGGAAAGTCAATGCCTGAATCAAGGTCATCTTTGTCCTGATCTTTAGCGTCATGGAGTAGCTTGGGTACAATAGCAGTGCATTTACCTCTCTACCTGCAAGCTACTGTCACAAGTACCAGATAAGTACATTTTCCCGCGAAATTATTGAGAATACGAATTACGAAGAATTACAATATATCTTCCAAGCCATTGTGTCTCGCGTCTTTTTTTCTATAGTATAAATTAGCGGATTATTTAGTATTATATAAAAAAGAAAGAATGAAAGAAAGAATTAAAGAAAGAAAGTTGTCTTTATTTTCCATAGGCCTATGGGCAAATTACTTTGGGTCTTCGGCCCACTCCTAAATAAATAAATATGTATTTCTGTTAAATTATACAATCAAGTAATCGACAAGAAAGTACTAAATAATGTAAAATCGACAAAATATCGTCAAATCAGTTTTTTTTTCTTTTTTTGGTAAGTAAGTATTTATTAATTAAAAAAAAAAAACGCAATACAATTAATAAATATCCAAGGGCCACACTAAGTGCACCCTGTGAAGGGGACTTGCGTCGTTGCCCTTATAACTATTACAAAACAAAAACATTACATATTACATTA
Organism: Psococerastis gibbosa; assembly: GCA_963971405.1. NCBI lineage: Eukaryota > Metazoa > Arthropoda > Insecta > Psocodea > Psocidae > Psococerastis > Psococerastis gibbosa. The sequence goes on along the minus strand of OZ020489.1, from coordinate 19,151,730 downwards.
CATAACAAATAATTATAAATAATGGTCTAAAACACTTACAAATATTTTATCTATTTATTTATTTATATTTATGTTATATTATTTTATTTTAACATTATCGCTTCAAAATATCTTTAAGTTCAGTAAAAGGCATATTATAAATGATTTTTTTGTGATTGTTCTAAATTTTAAAAAACTGTCAGTATAATACCGTACTTTAATTTCCTTAGGCAAAGCATTAAAAACCTTGATGGCTCAGAAATTTGGCGATTGTTTAAAGTGCCCAACGAAAGGACGAAGGTAGTTCTGTCATTGTCATTGTGTGCTATAGTGCCTCAGTGACAGTTTAGAAAGCTTCCCCTAAGAGATGATCTCTAAGCAATTTAGGGAAGTTAATAGCATTTCTTGCCGCTCTCAGTTCAATCGGGAGTTTTCTAAGGTAAGCAAAACCTTTTAGTTTAGGATCCAGTCGCTCACACTTGGCTGTGCGTGGTGCTGGCCTTACAAGGTCTCCCCTTTGCCTCGTGTTGTAGGTGTGGGTCTTCCAATTAAACCATCTATATCATTATATACAGTATACTCATATAATCTTGAACAAAGCCTGAGTATTTATTTAAAAATTGAAAAAAAATGACATAAATATGCTATGAAACCTAAATATCGTCCAGAATTAAAGAAATAATAGTTTTGACCTTTTGATCCGCCCAAAACTCACTAAGATACTCATATGAAAGAAACTGAGTTAGTTAATGAATAACGTCGCAATGTGGGCAGGTACCTCAAATAATTCGCGGTGAATAAATAATTGGGCTCGTTGGCGGTTAAACGTTAACCTTCAATTTCGCGGGCTCTGAAGCGGTGAATTATTATTATAACATGGCCGCCGGTCATGCATTTAATTTCATCCAATATTTATAATATCATAGAAACAATAATTCATTATTCATTGGACCACTTTAAGTAAACATTGTAGAATTATTCTCTTTCTTTGGGCATCGCATCAATGACTTTAGCGTCTAGATTGTATTATTGTCGAAACCCAGCTCATTACGCCCATCAAGGCCGTGCCCAGGTCTTTATTTTTTTATTTCGAAGGGGGGGGCGACCAAAAAAAATTTTAATTAATGAAAGTCCATTCTATCCAGGGTTCAAACTCAAATAATTTTTTTCCAATTCTTCAAACAATACAGGTTTACGTAAAAAAAAATTATTTCGGGGGGAGGGGGGTCCGTACCCCTTGGACCACCCCCCTGGGCACGGCCATGACGCTCAACATACAAACTTGCTAACGTTTAAAAAAAAAAGCAGGTCCTATAATGGTTTCTTTCTCCGGTGCAGAATTTCTACATGTACATAATATCCCCCCCCCCCCCCGCCTCCCGAAATGTAATCCTACATACGTATCTGGCACACTGTACGAACAATGTGCCCATCTACAAGTATTTAAAGTACGCCACAAAGAGATAAAAACAACATATAAAATAAATAGAGTGAATTTGCAAATAAAATGGAGGCATATAAATAAACGAGTTGTTGGCATGGTTGGTTAGTGCCCTTAAGCAGTGAGGCGAGACAGACCCGAGTCTACCGTATGTAAATTGAAGGCATTGTGTAACCAAGAGGATGATTCCCAAGTCTTGCTTCAAGGCGCCCTATAGGCCTTAATCGTTCACATTTGGTACCTAGATATGTATAGTAATGGCTACCTCACTCATCCCTCGAGCCCCCCCCCCCTCTTAAGTGTTCATTAAGGTACAGGTGAAGTCGTAGCCTCAATAAAACAAGAGTGAATATGATTTTAATTAAATTTACAAACATTGGTACGAAAATGAAATTCAAAGCGCCAATTTTTCTACGCAAGATTCCATAGGAGAGTCAAAAACACAGCCGCAAGCAATACTGATCTTGAATTTATTCGTATAATAAATATAACATAGGCTAAGCTATAATTATATTATGCAAATAAAGACAGGAACTAAATTTTTGTTCTCAGTTTAAATAGAAAATGAGATACATGGTAAGCGCCTGCAAAAATTAAGTTATGCAGCCCGTGTACACTTTAATTTTTGTATTTTGTAAAATAATATAATATTATCAACCTTTTCAGTATAGGCTGTAGTCTGTATGACAGCAAAATATGATATAAAAATAGCTTAAAATATTATTTTCCATCAAGGATACTCCAACATTCACTGACCAGCAAGCATTAAGCCTATGAAAATACGACAACCGCCTTGTATAAGAGATAACACGCAGAATTAAGTCTCTTGCGAGTTCAAAGTTGCAGATACTTAACTTATGCAGAGTGGACGATAAGTGGGGACGAGCATTGTATTGCTCACGACTCTGTGCTGGAGCACCTGGAGCCGGCCAGCGGAGGTGAATGCTCCAGTATAGACAACTGGAGATTGCCCGGTGGTCGGGCACATGCCAAGGTCTGGAGTTGGGGCCCTGGCAGGGGCAGCCGAGGAAAAAGACAATAGTTTTTGTTCATTATGCGATAAATAATCAGCCGTAGCTGAACCTCAAATTTGACAGTGATAGTATGATAGTTCATGCCACAGGGGAGCCATTTCAATAAATACATTTTGACTTTTTTTGTTCTATTACTAAGCCAACCTAGCGGAGTTAGGGCTATAAGCCCTATTCTACACTCAACTAGGAAGGCCCGGGACCGCCTGCTTTACATGCCGTTCGAAGCATGGCCAGAAAATGTAGCCAGTGCGGGACTCGAACCAACAACTTTTCGAGTGAAAGTCTGAGTCTGTACCACTACTCTACAGGTCCTCTAGAGTTGAGCGGAGCAACATAACATACTGTAATTGAAGAAAACGAGGAGGGAGGCCTAGCCTATAGGAAGTTGCGCCCAACCAATCAGTTCATAGGCCCAACCGTGCCCAACCAATCAAAACATTGGGACTTGGCGCCATTACCCTATGGATTTCTATACGAAAGAGGCCCAATTTTTCATCCCATTTAAATACAGTATTGAAACTAACCCGTTCCAAAAATTCAAAAATTCAACTGTTAGCCATACTAGACGCTGGACCAGAGACAAGAAAAAAAGTCCAAAAAGTCAACAGATACTAGAAAAGAACCGGTCCGAGTTTACTCGAACATGCTTTCCAATTTATAAATTAGTAGATGTGTAATTTCATAGGAAATAATTTCCCTATGGTAAATTTCAGATCCCTCGAGGGGGGGGGGGGTCCACCGCAATATATTAAAAACCCCTTAAAACTTAATTGCATATTCTGGAACGAACAGACCAATACATTGTAACAGTAGTAAGTAGTAACATGGCACGTAATGTATTGGAGCGTGAATTTTCCATAATTTCTCAAAAAATAATTTTTTGCACAGAAGCAAATATTTTTTTGGGAACGCAACCTGTCCGTTCTTGTTACCCTATTGAACACCTAAAACATGGTCTGAAGGTAGAAATTATCGATAAAAAGGTTCCGCAGAAAAATTATTTTTTAGTCATTTTTCATGAAAATTGAGTTACGGTATTTTTATTTTTTTACCCCCAGAAGCAAACTATCAAGGGGCAAGCGACCCCCCGCATTTTGTTTACATTAATAACGACTACAACATATGTGAATATCAAATAAATAGTAGGCCGCGTTTTTGAGAAATAATTTTTTTAGACGTTTTTTGGAGGTTTTTGAGAATAAAACTCCCCAAATTGAGTTAGCCCAAAATATAAAAAATAGTCTCGAGGTATGATTTTTGTAAACCTATGTGCAAAATTTCATCAAAATCGGCCAAGTAGTTTGCCCGGAAATTGATGAACAGACAGGCATACAGACAGACAGACATATAGACATACAGACAGAGCGACAGACAGATATTTCGTAAAAACCACTTTTTTGGTTCCTGGGACCTCAAAACGTGTATATCCTTTGAAATCTCGGAATCGAAAATGTTGACCATCACAAAGCTTTCCTTATACTACGTATAAATTGGAAAACAATAATGTTCCACTTCTTCCGTTAAAAAAAGGCATTGGTCTACAATGCAAGAGTTAGAAGTCGCCTACAGTGTGCCTAGTCCAAACTGTACCATGTAATAATAGAAATAGAAGTGCAAGCTTAGCAATAATCTCAGATTTAACAGCAAAGGCTTTCACGGCCGGAGTCGAATGAGGAACCAGTAGAATCCGGGCTGATGGGCCGTGGTCGAAATGAAAGCACATCCCCCTGCCCACACAGTCACTGCTGAGCCTCCGAGATACAATCTTAGAAGTCTACGCAGTTCCACTGAAGATGTCGACCGCAGATGTTGACGAAACGTTTCGAAGTTTGCTTTCATTTCGACCACGGCCCATCAGCCCGGTTCTACTGGTTCCTCAATCTCAGATTTATAGTGTAAATTCGCTATAATGAGAACAGTGATAAAATGGTAACATGAAAATAACAAGGTAAGGGTCACGAGTGAGACAAAACTTGGGACGCGGTCATAACTACAGAACGTGAGCCACGGCCGATCGTACCTGTACACTTTCTGATATGATCGCTGGCTGACCCCTCATCACGACCTGACTCGCGGACTTTAACGTCTTTTTTAATTTGAGTCCTTCACAATATTAGACAATATACGTAGGTACTAATGAGGGAATAGTAAAATTTGTTGGCACCTACGTACACCTTACGTACATCTTCACTAATAATAGTTTTATTTTTATTGTACGAGTATAGCTTTGCTCCCATGAGCGTATAGCTAGAGAGGTGGGGCGAGTTAACAATTGATAGAATTGGGGTTTTTGATTAATTTATAAAAAAGGGCGGGGAATTCAAACTAGATGCAATGAATAAGACGTTAAAGTTTATTCCAATAAAATTTCAAAGAAACCCGCGAAAACGAATCGATTTAATCGAACCTTTGCCCCTGTACCCCCTCTGGATCCAATCCTAGCTACGCCCGTGTTTGCTTCCCTCCTTTGGCTAAAAATGTTCCCGCTCTCAGATTTTTTCCCAACGATGTGAATCGACTACTTTGGATTAGCTTTGTTTAGTTTTACTACCGTATTTATATGGCTTAAATAATTCCCCTGGTAAGTTATTATTTTTAGTTGGTCCTATGCCCGCAGGTTCACTAACAAATACTCTTAAATATATTATTATAATTTTTTAAATCTGAATTCGCACGCTTGGCTCTGCCTATTGTAATTCAAAAAGAATCCAATTGGTGTTAATAGTAGTTAACAAGCGTTGGTAAAAACGTGTATAGTTCGGGACAGTAGCTTAGGAAAATATACCTGGAAATTAACTTTCAATTGTTGTAATGCATAATTTGCCAGAACTAAGATTTTAGGGTCAAAAGTGAGCTGTAAGCGGTTTAGTTGGTAGAATTCAACGTCGTTTGCCCGCGGCAAGAAGTTGATAACTATAGAAGTGATCTGGTCTGGCCCCCCAATTTTTGTTTTTGTTTATACGCCACTGCTGCCGGATAATTCTTAGTCCAACTTCATAGCTACGGTATACAGTTTGAAATTAGAAAAGTATGATAAATTGGTGGCTCAGTGTAGCTAAGCTTTGTTGGGAATGAATTTTCCGAGCATAATTAAGAGCTTAACCAGCTTCAATTACTAAGAATTTTGTATTCACCTGAGACCTTCATTACCGCTTATTATTTACAATTTATGTTCCATGTGTTGCGAGTAGGGAACATAATTTACATTAAATATAGATTGTATACTACAGCAGGCAGTTTTATACTCAACTTTGCTGTGAATTTTAGTAGAATTGGAATTAGGTTATTATCATATAATGGCAGTGGCGTAAATAACTTCTCCAGCCCTCCCCCCCCCCCCCGCAAGACCTTTTGTATACCCTACGTTGTCTCATTATTTCATCTTTTTATGAGTGATAGTCAATAGTGGAATTGTAGTCAAAATGGATAACAAATTTAAATTGATTTATTTATTTATAACGAAGATTTCTAATTTTTTTTATATTTTTGGGAGCCGAAGCGCGCCCCCAGCAATACAGGAGTGTTATTTACGCCACTATATAGAGGGATTGGGGTCATAATTATGTCATACGTAAATTAAGAAAAGTCTGTTTAAATAACATTTCATGAAACATACCTATAGGGTGATGCACACCGGCCCCATATACACACAGTACATACCATATATTTCGGTAAAAATGACGAATTTTGAGATGAGGTAAAAAATTTGATAACAAAAATTAAATTTTTTCGGGGGCCAGAAACGGTGTTTTTTTTGAGGGGGGGGGGGGAGGGTGTATCTCGAAATTTTCAAATTCAAAACTAATGAAGTTACATAGTATCAAATGAGAACTCTTTTTGAGATCTTTAATTTGGTGTGCCACTTATGAACCTAAACTTAAAGATACAGATACAATCAGCACATACGTCTTAATTAAGGCTGCTCTTTTTCTTTGGATACTCATAATTAAGTAATGAATTGTGTTAGACCTGAGGTAAATTAGGATTTTTTCATAATTTTTTTGTGAACTGACTTGATAGGTACGCGTGCCAGGTATCATCAGATTTTCCAACTTAGTAAAAAATAAAGCAGGTTGCGCATCAAATGGAAAATCTTGAAGTAATCTGACATAATAATTACTCGTATGAGTCTGCGTATTAATGTTCGGGATCTATTACTTTTGGAAAGAACCGGTCCGAGTTCACTCGAACATGCTTTCCAATTTATCAAAATTATTAGATAGAGAAAATTAGTAATTTTATGGCAAATATTTTTCCTATGGTTAAATTTCCGATATCTCGGGGGGGGGGGGGGCGGTTGTCCACCTGACGTCACTGGAAGTGAGGTAAATTCTCGATAGGTCAAACAAACACATTAATTACCACACAGCAATAATGGCAGGGCATGCAATGCATTTGAGCGCGAATTTTCTATCATTTTTTTCAAAAAATAATTTTTTGGGCAAAACCAAATTTTTTTTTGGGAAAGCAACCTATCCGGTTTCGTTACTCAATTTAACACCTAAAACATGCTTGAAGGTAGAAATCATCGATAGAAAGGTTTCGCATTTTTTAGTCATTTTTTCATTAAAATTTAGTTATTTTTATTTTTTTACCCCCAGAAGCAAACTATCAAGGGACAAGTGACCCCCCGCATTTTGTCAACATTAATAACGACTACAATCTACGAGAATTTAAAAGAAATCGTTGGAGCCGTTTTTGAGAAATAATTTTTTTATACGTTTTTTTGGAGTTTTTTGAAAATAAAACCCCCCCAAATTGAGTTAGCCCAAAAAAAAAAAAAAATGGTCCCGAGGTATGATTTTTGTGAACCTACATGCCAAATTTCACTCAAATCCACTGAGTAGTTTGCCCGGAAATCGACGAACAGACAGACCGACCGACAGACCGACAGACCGACCGACAGACAGACATTTTGTAAAAACCACTTTTTTGGGTTCCTGGGACCTCAAAACGTGTAAATCCGTTGAAATCTCGGAATCGAAAATTTCGACCATCACAAAGCTTTCCTTATACTACGTATAAATTGGAAAGCAAAAACGGAGACACCAGAGTTTACTCTAAATTGCTCACAATATTGGGGTATGGATGGGTGGTGTGAAACCCCCTAAACAAAGTATTTTCTATTAGCACTGGGGAGAAAACACTTGAACGAAGTTAGCCAGTGTTCACCATTGACCATCGTCTACTAATTTGCTTTTTTTTTACCTCTTGCATAAAAATTCCCAATATAAAAAAATAATATAAAACCTACTACTGTACAGTCGCAGGGCTACTCATTAGGGGCTATCTTTATTTTTAGAAATTATATTAAAAAGGTTAAAGTTTCCCCATTCAACAGAAGGTATTCCATAGAGACTTTAGGCAGTTCAAACGTGGCCACGGGAGCGCAAGCAGTGCATTTTCTACAATAGGGGCTCATTGACAAAGACAGAAGGCTTTGAAATGAAAGCTGCCATCGGATTGTATGAGTGGAAGCAAACCACAGGTGGTTTGCTGGCGGTTAATGATGCAAATATCTGGCCACTGGGGAAAGCTTTCAATTATTCATGTGTGCGAATCAGATGTGGGTCAACGAATCGTACATTGCAGCGCAAATTGCCATTTATTAATCTTTGCGCTGGAAACGAATTCGGAGAACGGTACAGAACAGCGCAGACCATCACTATGATTACGAATGAACTGTCAATTAAGTTAATAATTAGAACTGCCAGCCGAGTACCTTTTATAAAGTTATAAACTAACTTATGTAGGCAGTAATACTACGTAATACTACTACTACTCTTTAAGTGGCTTTCTATGGACAATCGGCAGGAGTCCGCAATTTGATCATGGCCCATGGCCATTCATCATCAACACGCGCGGTAGAATATGAGCCAAGTCCCCTCCCTTGCCAACGGCCTTACCATGTTTAATCCATGAGAGCATAGCATGTTTCAAACTGCGGCAAACTTGGTAGTATGCACAGCGTTGGCAGGGGAACATGGTGCGACATGATAACGCGCTAAGACTATACTAGTCAGTCCTACTTGCGTGTCGAGTCCTGGTCACCTCCGATTTAATCGTGTGACTTTACCATGTTCCTCAAGTGGTTCAGAATCTACTATAATCAGGAGGTCCACCCTGTCAATCAACTCCCTTTTCCCCCGAGGTGAAAGAGCCTGCCCTTAGGGTGCCTCAAGTTAACAAACAGACTCACTTCCCCCGCCAGGCTGACAGGGTTGCTTAAAGCAGAAATGCCGAAAGCAGGCGTTGGAAACAACAGTTCCCTCCCTACCTATCCTCCTTCTATACTCACATCTAAAGCAACCGTTTTAATTTTAGAAGGTGCCTTTGGGCCACTCGCCGGATAAATTCGGCTCTGCCTATTGGCTATCAAATAGTAATTTGTATACTTTCCGCATTGTTTGTGGTCATTAGCATAGTAGTGTATGTCCCGAATGGTAACCTACGCCTGTTGCATGAGGCTATGGCCAAGCTTCAGCTTGCTTACCATTGACAAACTATAAGTACTGTAACAAAACAAGTGATTCTGCATGTTATAAGATGCAGATGCAAAAGAGCATGGGTCCTCCACCTACACACACCAAAATTTTGTTTTAGGAAAGCCAAAAAAATGTTAAGGCCTGACCATATCCAGCCATCCAAGGGCAAGTTCACAAGGGGATATTCCCCCCTCCCATAAACAATATATGGAGACATACTGACTAAATATGTTTTTAGTTTTTTCACTGTCATAGCGATGGAGGAAGTAGGGGTTCACTTATATTTATGAAACATTATTTATTGCTTTCCAATTTATACGTAGTATAAGGAAAGCTTTGTGACGGTCGTAATTTTCGATTCCGAGATTCCAACGGATTTACATGTTTTAAGGTACCAGGAACCCAAAAAAGTGGTTTTTACGAAATGTCTGTCTGTCTGTCCGTCGATTTCCGGGCAAGCTAGTCGGTCGATTTTGATGAAATTCGGCATGTAGGTTCACAAAAATCATACCTCGGGACTGTTTCTTTTATTTTGGACTAATTCAATTTGGGGGGTTTTTATTTTCAAAAAACTTCAAAAAAACGTCTAAAAAAATTATTTCCCAAAAACGGCTCAACGATTTCTTTTAAATTCATATATATTGTAGTTGTTGTTAATGTTGATAAAATGCGGGGGGTCGCTTGCTCCTTGATAGTTTCCTTCTGGGGGTAAAAAAATAAAAATGACTAAATTTTAATGAAAAATGACTAAAAAATAATTTTTCTGTGACACCTTTCAATTGATGATTTTGACCTTCAGGTATGTTTTAGGTGTTAAATTGAGTAACTAAACCGGACAGGTTGCTTACCAAAAAAAGTATTTGGTTTTGTAAAAAAAAAGTTTTTTTTTTGAAAAAATGATAGAAAATTCACGCTCAAATGCATTGCGTGCCCTGCCAGTATTGCTGTGTGGTAATGTGTTGGTCTGACCTATCTAGAATTTACCTCACCACCAGTGACGAGTGACGTCAGGTGGACACCCCCCCCCCCCCCCCGAGATATCGGATATTTAACCATAGGAAAATTATTTACCATGAAATTACTCATTTTCTCTATCTACTAATTTTGATAAATTGGAAAGCATGTTCGAGTAAACTCGGACCGGTTCTTTATATTTGTATGAGTCATGGGCCCAGGCTATTGGCCCTAATGGTTCCCCTTATCTACGGCTCAGTCAGCATTGAGTATGATGTTATGTGTGCGACAGAAAAATCTAGACATGATTATTAGACAATAAATTGCATAACGGCCAAAAAGATGCAAAGTGGGAAGAATATCTACGTAATCATTATTCTTTTCGTTTCAAAACTACAGACGGGGTACTGGGGAGCAGTTAAATCTGAATATTTAATATCTGCGAAGTAAGGATAACGTTAGCCATGGGACTTTTAAAAAATGTTGCATCTTTTTTTAAGGTGCATTATGCATAGTTTGTGTCAAGGGTGTTAAAATAGTGTGTCGAGGACATTCCTCAAAGGAGAAAAGAGTTGTTTTTTGAGGAATGTTTTATCTGTAGCACCCCCAAGGCGGTTTAGAGATCTTTTGTAATATCCCTGTGTCTGCTGACCTGGTTTTCACATCTAGACGGGCAAATTTCTCACAGAGAAGTATTATTAAATTTTGTTATACTGCATTGTACCTGGGCTTATGAGGTACAGCGAAGCTACACAGCGCTAGTTGATGACTTGTAGTAGTAGTGTTCGCCGGGTTAATAACGACTTCGGCCTCATTTGGGCCCATAGAGCGACCCCGACTTGACTGTCCTATGCCAGCCCATAGGACAGTGGACCTCCTGATTATAGTGGATTCCGAACCACTTGGGAAACACAGTGAAGTCACACGATCAGTTCGGAGGTGACCAGGACAAGTCCTACCATGTTTCCCTACTGGCATTGTGCACACGACCAAGTTATCGGCAGCTTTGAACCTGCTCTGGTCCGCTGGATTCAACTTGGTATGGCGGCCGGTAATAGTTGATGACTAGGACCTGACGTCTAAGCAACCTTATTATTACAATATTACTGTTGGTCCATGAATTATAGATAACAAAAAACTGAGTTTATTAAATTTAAATAAAGGCAGTTTTATATATGTAGGCTACACGTATACTGGAATCAACGAAGTGTTTCATTATCTTTAATTAATGACCGATTATGGTTTATGAATCAGATCATATGAAAAGCAACCTTTGCGACAATCGGATACTTCATTAAAAAAAAAATACACAACTTCAACGAAGATGACCCTATTTTAGGTATAATTTAAGTTGAAAAAAGTCGAAGTTTACAGAACAACACAGTTGAAGTAATCTGCTTGAATAGGTTAATTTCCATGCAGTAGTGTTTTATTTGTCCGAAAGCGAAACACATTTCCGTGTTAAAACATTCAAACATAGGTACCTATAAAAGGGTGATGTATCAGGATCTAGCCTAATTTAGTGTGACAAAATAAAGAAAGTATGGAAATGACGTCTGAGCACCATGATGTCACATTGACTGCCGTTGACTGAGTTTCTCTATAGTCTTAAATAAATAAAAAATAACAATAACTTGACCTATTACTAAGCCAACCTAGCGGAGATAAGGGAATAAATCCCTGTTACACTCAACTAGGAAGGCCCGAGTTCACCTGCTTTACATGCCTGAAGCATGGCCAGAAAATGCAGAAAAAATGGGGCTCGAACCAAAAACCTTACAGATGAAAATCAGAGTCAGTGTCACTACCCAAAATATCCTCACTTAAGTTCAAGATGTTCTCCGAAATCAAATTTCCATTTACCTTCGGAAATATTTCAGTAGGATTTGCCGGCAGTCATCGCAGTAACCTTAACTAATGATCACCACCGTAAAGCCGCCGCCAGTGACTAACTGTATCAGACAGCTGTTGTGTGCGTCTAGAACAGGTTGTGAGATATATGACAAGACGGCAGCTGGGTCGCGGGCACAGCTGGCGTTTCGCGCCAAATCATCAGCTGTTCCTGCCACGTTCCAGCTCATTGTGCTGGTTATAAAGGCGAATGGAATTATTCATGCTGCTGCGTCTGCTGGTGGTCATACACCTAGTACTTCCGGTTTTTCGCGCCACAGAGAAAACAAGCGGAATAAAAAAAAGGTTACACAATGGTGTCATGTTCTGGTCGTTATGATTTTCTATTTCTTTCCTGGCATATAATAGGCCTAGCATGTTTTTGCCTGGTTATGCAGTAAATAAAATAGTAAAAGTATATATAAATATAAAATATTTGGCTAGACAATCACTAAATTTACTACACATTATATATGCACTTCCTCTTTTTCTTTAGTCTTTGCTACTACTGCTGAGTACTAACACAGAAAAATACTACTGCATACAAGTACTACTACTTGGCTACTTCAGAATGTCGGGCAATTGCTGGAGCCATTACATTTTCATCGTCCATCGACCCTCCGGCAAGGAGTGAAAAATTTCACCAATAATGACATGATGAAGAATAAAAATATACGTTCTAAGGGGAAACTGGCCGCTGACATTGGCCACCCCTGGTTTAACCCGAAAATTTTATACTTAAGTTATAAAGATTTCATCTCGTCAATTGATTGAGGATTATTTCATCGGTTTTTTTTTTTAGTTTGGTGCGGAGTTCCTACCGTGAAACGGATAGGCGGCAAAAATGTACCGAATTATCAAGTTCATGGAATAATAAATAAATAAATCTTTAGACTTTTTTGTTCTGGGTCTATATTACTAATCCAACTCAGTGGAGTTAGGGCTATAAAGCCCTCTCTTACACTCAACTATTCAGCTGCACTGGGATTGAGGTAGAAACCCGAACTGAGACACAGGAGGTATTGGCCCAGCTCTACTACGCGGCACGGCGTCAAATGGACTACTAGCCAAGGACGGACGTTGGCTGAAGAAGAAGAAGAAGTAAATGTAGCAAGGGTGGGACTCGAATCAACAACCTTTCGAGTGAAAGTCGGAGTCTGTACCACTACTCTACAGGTCCTGGAATAATTACAAATAACAACCAAAATGAAAGGACATGTAGAGTAGTGGCACGGTCTCTTGACTTTCATCCGAAACGTTGTCGTTTCGAGTCTCACACTTGCTAAATTTTCTGGCCATGCTTTGAAGGGCATGTAAAGCAGGCAGTGCGGGGCCTTATTCCAAGTTGAGTGTAAGAGAGAGAGAGCTTTACAGCTCTAACTCCGCCAGGTTGGCTTATTAACAGAACTAAAATACATTATTTATTTGATAACGTTAAGTATTAATATGGTGTATGAAATAGGCCTCTACCAAGTGACGAGAACCAATATTTATAACTATAAAAAATATAAACAAACCTATTTTGGAGTGATCAAGGGGGTTGCCAATGTCAAAGGCCAGCCGAATTCTTAGAGCTCATAAAGGTGGCTCCCGCAATCCTAGGTATAACTGCGGAAAGTGGAATTCGAACAAAGCTGCAATTTTTTTTCTCCTATCTCAATACATGGTAGATTGGTTCGCATTACACTTTCCTACACTGGTGGGAGCCACCCTTAGGGCTTGGAGAAAAAGACTGAAAGAGAGAGGGATTTTAATAAAATTTGAGCGACGACTCTTAACCCCAGCCCATGCAAAATAATGAGGCGCGCGATGGCTTTGTTTGGTAGCGCACAGCTGCCCCTAGTTTGCCGCCCTTTCCCCACCGCTCCGGGTGTTCCGTAATCAATGATGGTTGCGATAATGGCCATAATCGTCAATTACTACTTTCTATGTATCTTGCAGTACGAAAAGGGGCACTGTACAATTGGAGAGGATGCTTGATTTTCAGTTTGATTGGATTACTGTTATTTTCATTTGGGATGTACAAGATTTCACGGCCTATTGAATTTTTCTCCATTAGTCTTTCCCGATGGCCACACGGTGTCCGGACACATTGCGGCATTGTTTCCACATTGTTTTGGCCGGTCATATTGAAACCAGACTTGTACCATCTTTATTATTTTATGGAGTTTTTTTATATGGACCTTCATACATGTTGTTTCCAACGCCTGCTTCTAGCCTTTTTGCTTTAAGCAACCCTGTCAGCCTGGCAGTGGGAGTGAGTCTGTTTGTTAACTTGAGGCACCCTAAGGGCAGACTCTTTCACCTCGGGGTAAGGGGAGTTGACTGACAGGGTGGACCTCCTGATTATGGTGGATTCCGAACCACTTGGGGAACATAGTAGTCACAAGATTAAATCGGAGGTGACCAGGACTAGACGTGCTGACAGATTTAAGACACCCAATCATATTTCACATTCTTGACCAAATAGATACTTAATTACTTACTTACTAGCCAATGCTCACCCTTGGCAGGTTAGCCATTTGGTGACGCCCTGACCAGTATCTCCTTGCCGTTTGTTCCTCCCCGTCTTCTCTACCAGGGCTGGGCACCAAGTAGATACTGAGTGTATTGTATTGTAGGCTACATTTCTGTAGACTCTGTATAGAGTGTATTAAAGTATCTTATATTTAAGTATATTAAAGAAATGGATATAGGTACTATAGTGTAGACTATACCCGATCATACGATATTACAGCAATAGTATTACTCTGACCGCTGCGCCAAGCTTAATTAAAAATAAAAGAATTATACTAATTTTAAATTTAAAAATGAAAAATATACACGCAAAAAGAAGATGGCAAGATAAAATTTTAAAGAAAACATTAATCATCATTAGCTTGAAGATTATCGAAACTTCCACTCCAAAAGTCCAGTTAATACTTTGATGAGGAGATTAAAAATCATAAGAGTTTAAAATTAATTTGTACTGAACGACATAATCAGAAATACGGGTGCAGTTACTCTGATTTACAAGTGACGGCAACCTACGAGGTCTACTGCTACAAATTGGATGAACATGAAATGTTGACATTGAAGTAAAAAAGGGGGAAAGGTTTGGTTGGTGAACTCAGTGATACCGAAGTCTGAAATCGTATTAGATAGTCGGATACATTTGGTACCTCAGCAAAAAATACACATAAAAGATAAAAGCGATTGGATTATAAAATGACATTTTTAATACCGTACCTTTCGATCTATTGACGGCGTATGTGTAAAGAGGAAAATTAGGTTACAGAATCATAAAAGCGCACCATTCAAAGGCCATGTTCGGGCGGAATATATTCGTCCTATCCACGGTAACGTGAACAGCCTAAAAAGATAATTATATTTTCATGAATCATCAGATCTAAAATTTATCTAGGGGCTACTTAAGGGCAAATTAGAGTACCCCACTATGCGCAAAGTCGATTTTCCCAGGAAATATCGATCGCAGAGCCATAAGAAATGACCGTTAAATGAGCAAAAATGTTAATTTACATTTCGCTTTGTTTGATACTTCTTGAACTCCTTCCTAGGGACTACCACACCGATCTATTTTTGTACAAATCAAATTCAATAATTGTGGCCAATCTGTGTTAGAATGAGGAACATATCATGAAACTGCCTAGAAAGATTTCGTGTTCGTCCAGATATTTCCGATCAGTGGCGGAGCGTGGGATAGTTGTAAACATTTATTTAAGTTAAAAAAAAGAAAACATGAATAATTTTAAATATACAGTTTGTTCTATCTTTTTAAAAAGTAAACATTTGAAAACAAAAAAGATAACATTTGAATTCTAACGTGACGAGATTCTTAATTTTCTTAGACTGCGTTGATAACATCGTGCTCATACAATCTTATTTGCTCGCGGCTTCCTATAGATTTCAACGAAGCTCTTAAGCCCATAGGAAATTGGCAGCCCGAAATTTAAAGCTTTTTATTTTTTATATAATTAACTAAGCATGTTATTAATGATTTGGCTCATCAAAGTTGTAGAAGACTATTTCATGCATCATATTATAACATATTTTTAATTTTCGAAATTGGAGTTTAAATGTTTTATAAACAATAACTTTTCACGTATAATCGATGTTATAAAAAAACTACGGTGTCGATTTACGGTGAGTTACGATTTACAGTTACGGTGAGGTTGTATTATGGCGATTGACAAGCTTTTGAAGTTTATAACCCAGGCCTTAAGAGTGTACAGCCCGTAGGAAATTGTGAGCCCGAAATTTAATACTTTTTATTTTTTATTTAATTAATTAATCATCAAAGTTGTAGAAGACTACTTCATGCATCATATTATAAGATATTTTTAATTTTTGAAATTGTAGTTTTTTCAGAAACATGCAAATATTTTATAAACAATAACATTTCACGTATTATTGATTTTATAAAAAAAACTACAATTTCGAAAACTAAAAATACCTTATTATATGATGCATGAAGTAGTCTTCTACAACTTTGATGAGCCAAATCTTTAATAACATGCTTAGTTAATTAAATAAAAAATAAAAAGTATTAAATTTCGGGTTGCCACTTTCCTACAGGCTGTACACTCTTAATACAATACATTCTAAGGATTTTTTGAGTGTAATGCGGCATTGCACATGCACGCTCCGCCACTGTTTGCGACAGCTCTACGATTGATATTTTCATGAGATATTTGATGTTTACACTTTTTTCTCTCATACAATTGTCTCTTAAGCTATAAACTTGAAACTAAACAACCGAAACGGGTTAATCTTTATAACCTACACAAGTCCAAGTTCATTGTTTGGGTTGTCGATAAGGATTAAAATAAACTGGGTAACTAATCTCATAGTGAATGCAGAAATTGACGGACCAAAGAAAATCTGTATATAAAGTAGGTAGGGGCAAAAGCTCCTACTATAAGGTCACCCTATTATTAAACACCCCCAATCATTCTCAGGGGAAAAGGGGACCAATCAATGGATAAGTGAATTATAAAACTCATCGGGTTTTTAATATAAATTCAAATCCACTCTTTTGTCCATGGATCGCCATAAGCAAAGTGAGGGGAGTTCAGAGAAAGCCACGTGCGGGGGTTCAGCAGTGGTCTCGCCCATGTTTTTCTTCAGCGAGTGAAAGATAGGACAGCGAATTCATTGTGTTTGTTAGACAAAGCGGCTGGGAAACGGGATTGTGTCAGGGGGCCGCTTGTTGTTTCTGTTGTCATGGAGTTGCTGAGAGGGGTTGTGGCGAATATGGGCCAAATTGGGGAAAGCCGGCAGCTGCAGAATCGCTCAATAATGTAGCCTCTCTTAACACAGTCAATAGAACAATGCTATTAGGATGTTTACAAAAGGCTGAGAGTTAACGATCGTTATCCAAAAAATGAACAATTGAGCATTTGAGAGCTAATTCCCACCGGTTTTCGAACTTGACTGCTGTCGCGCTGAAAATAAACGGCTTTTTTAGTGTGAACCTATTTGATTTGAAATTATACACCTTAAAATAAGTTAGTTATTATTTTTCAAGGACTTTTAAGGGACCCAGGCCCATAGGTCCCTTGCCCAATGACCCCATGGATTTCGGACATTATTTGCATTGTTTCCATATGAATTTTTGGCCATTGACAAACTGGTATACGTTCTCGATGTCAATCTACACCGGATACAAGCAATAATGGACAAGCTGAGACAAGCTTACCATTGACGCATTCAAACAGGTGAAAGCATGACTTAACCAAGTACAGATACGAGTCACCTTAAAATAAAATACTCCCAATGTCAGACTGAGAAAAGGAAAAATGTAATTTTTATACATATTATACATATTTTTTTATTGGTTTTAAGGGCGACTGCAAGCTAAGGCTTGTTTATACGCCCACCGAGTTAAATGGTTTTTCAATTGGATGGTTTGGCTTTTCACATCGCTATCTCTGCTGTCTTATATCTTCTTCTCGAGTTGCAATCTAGGGATTGGTTTGCAGCGAATGTTGTATCTACTCCTCCACTCTTTCTGTTTTGTGCGGTCCTTTTCAGTCTTTTATTGTCCCTGTCTTATATAAAAATGAAAATATGGTTTTTAGAGGCAATTTTGCCATAGTACGGGCCGTTAGGCTCAAATGCCATAAGAATAGTACTTGGACGCAATTTCGCGATATCTATAGTACCTACCCTTCGGCAATTTAGTCAATAAAGTAATTATTACATTTTTTCTACAGTCATGATTCTCTTTATTCCGTAGCACTGGAATCAAAGCAATGTTCAGAGCACTTACAATGGGTGGTTGGACCAATTTATAATTATACCTGGAAATGCAACCGAGAACATGAAACTTGAAAGCTAATGGAAGCAGGAAATTTCCGGAGTAAAAGAAGGAAGGGAAAACGAGATAGCTCTGTGGTTAGGAGATGAAAGGAGCAAAATGCGCGCAGGGGCTGATTCATAATGCATGATGGCTCCATAAGGGCAAATGGCGAAGAGGTTGGCAGTAACGGGGAAAGCAAGATGAAAAAGGGTAGCTTAGCTTTAGCTTTGCAAGAGGAAATCGTGTTGAAAATTATTAAGTGCCAAAAAAATTATTTTCGCCCAACAACAGACGTCAAGTAGGCTATGTGAAGCTGATACCATGTATTTTTCGAATACGCTGATGCCAGTGTTTTTTTTTTCTTAAAAAAAAAAAAAAAAAACGGTTAATCGCATACAAACAATTTTTAATGAATGCATCCGATTGACCTCTTCAGTCACTTCTGTAGGTAGTTTTTTAAATTGTCTATGTTTAAGCTTAAGTAATTGTAAGTTGTTAGGCTACCACTTAGATTGGGCGGCTACTACACTCAGGATTGCCAGTGTAATAGCCGCCCAAGATAATGCGTGACCCTCACACGCCTCACGGTACGAGGGAGCGCAACTATTACAAAAGTTGTAAAAATTAGATATTGTAAATACACGTATATATTATTATTATTATTATTAGAAATACCCGTGTTGAGTTACGACACGTCTCCGATCGCATGGCGTGTAGAGACTCGCACAAGTACAAGCACGCTACCACCTTGCCATCGAAGTTTCTTATTAAACTTCATTCATTTCATATTAACGTCACTGGAAAATGAAAATTGGGCATTGCGGTCAAATGAAACTAAAATGGAAATGGTCTGCTTCTATCTCACAAATTCCGGAATAATTATTTGAAAGCTTTGAACAATTTAGGATATTGTATGAGTTAAACGAGGGGCGGCTGATGATTTAAAATCTAATCAGCCACGAGTAATTAAATCCCAATTATAATTTCACCATCCGATACTAATGCAGGTCACAATGATGTGTCCTCTTGTACCTAGGTACTCATTTTACGCAGTTTTAATTAAATAAAATTGAGCCTGATGCTAATTCATAAAAGCTATTCCGTGACTACGAGGTACTTTGAAAATTTAATAATAAGTTACAAAATTGATAATAGGCTATAAAGAGTAAAAAAAAATTTCTTTAGGGTGCCCATCACTGGAAATTTATTTTTATTTACGTTTTTTATATTATTTGAAAACTCTAAAAAAAACCTACTCCTACCATTCTAAATTTTGATCCTCAAGCTGGAAAACTTTCGATGTTAAAATATATAAACTGACAAAATTTCCATTATTGCAGTCCGATCTTGGCGATTTGGGATTATTATAATACCGGCGGTTTATTCAATTGTTTTAAACAAATGAGTGCAAAATGCGCGGGAAATTCAAATTGATAAATTAATATTTTTGGTGAATTTTCAATTTTCTCTCCCTAAGATGGAGATACATTAATTAATTAAAATTCTTATTATGGTATTTGAAAATTCTACCTGATGTTTATTAGCATTTCCTTCAATTATTAAACAAAGCAACAATTCTCTTGTATTCTAATAATTTATTCATTTGAATTCCCGCGCATATTTTAACACCGTCACGTGACACCTTACTACTGCGGTATTGAAAAATAAACCCCGGAATTATAATAATCCCAAATCGCCATGATTGGGCCGCTGGTACTACTCGACCACGTGAACACAATTTGTTTATTCGAAAACTTGCATATACGGTATACCGAGTTATCCGATTTTTATCCAAATATCATCATGATCGTGACCGGGCGGGTAGTATATTCATAGTGCGTGCGTTAATAAAATGCAAGTTAAATATAGTATTGTAGTTGAATGAGTACGTACCGGTACCTATTGAGTACAATTTAGAGCCCATTTCCGTATCACCGATTCTTATTGATCTTGTTTTTCGGACCTCTGAATGGTCAATGTGGTTAAATATTCGTACGCTTAAATGCTATACGGAATCTATATATAATAACGATCTTCTCATCGTAAAAGCCTGAAGTGCTTTATCGTCGTCTAACTAGGCTATGTAGATTTTAATGAAAAAAAAAAAAAAAAAAACGATTTTGTGTTTCAAATCCAAAATGCACAGTGCAGTTTATGGCCTCAACAAACTTTTGCCATGAATGTGAAAGGAACCACATGGTTTTTTTTTTCTTTCATGAATAACAAAACTTTTGAGATTAAGAGTTAAAATTAATTTATGACACGGAAGTTTGCAATGTTTTGCATCTCAGGCAGGTTCAGTATAATATTATTATATTTTTAAATCTGCTGAGTAGGTTTTTTATTTATTTTTGCCTCTTATGCATAGTTTACATGCTAGAGTTGCAGCCTATTTCATGCATCATTACCTAAAAAAAAAATTAAATTTTGCATGCGCGCAGCAATATCTGCAGAATAGTGATAATTTTTTATAGTTTCATCGTTTTATGGAAAATCGGTGGCTCAGTCAGTCACTGAAGCTGCTCTACGATATGACATTAAGTCAACAACAATGTGAAGTGCATTTTTAATAAATGTCATAGTAAAAAATAGAAAGCGTCAGATTTTGAGTCGAACCAAGAGTAGCTGAAGTATACGGTCAACTCATTATTGTATTACGTATAAGCATAAGAAGAAACAGAAATGTGAAATAGGAACGTGGAAAAATAATGATTTGGAAGTTTGTTGTTGCATCACGTTGACCATCATAACGAAAGACATGGCGTAGCTGCACGTGTTCTGCCTTTTTCCTAATTTGGAGGTGGTAGAAATAAAATCTGAGGGGTAACGTGTATGAGACACATGTGACTTCGTAAAAGGCCACAACGTGATTGTTGCTATTGTTGGATTGGGCGGATCCAAGACACTTTTCCGGGGGGCAGTCAATTTCGTTATTATCGTGTACATATACTATGAAGGTACATTTAAGAATCCTCGTGTTATATATTGTAGGTAGTGTAAAGTCGTTCAGTAAGTTTGTTGGAAGGCAAATTAGTGTTGGGGTTCTCCGCTGGGTGTTTCTAATCTCTTCGTTGTTTTTATTTATTATTATTTTATATATTTATATTTCTGTTAAATTATACAATCAAGTAATCAACAAGAAAGTACCTATCAGGTAAAACCGTTCGGGTCTTCGGGTATCGGAGAAGAGTGGGACATACGCTCTTCTAGCTTTTGTTCTTTCTCGATGTCCTTTGCTATTCAAAAGTGATGGATGAATAATTAAGAAGTTTCCCTATAATACAAAAGTTTCACAACTATCGTTTGCGTTTACGACACACACCCCATTTTTTATATCAACCATCACAAATCAATTTAAAAATTAAATTGCTCTTTGTCAGCCATTGAACAAACAGCACTGCGAACTCGGGTGAATCATAGACGAAAAAACATTTAGCAGTATAACCACTACAGCACTATAGTGCACAAGCTACCATAACACCTCTGCACGGCTACACTATCGAAATATAGAAGAAATAGACCCATTAACAAAATGCTTGCGTGTACCGCCGATCAAAATATTTTTTTACTTCGGGATGAACCCTTTTTCGTGTAGTTAGATTAAACATTGTAGTGAATATTGAAAGAAAGGCGCTACCTGCAACGTTCATATTTATGGTGTTAGGTAGTAATACAGTGACAGATGTCCTCAGCAAGCGACAGCTGCAGCGTCGGTCACCCTAAAGCTTACAGGCCCTCCCCCGCTCAGCAGCGCTCCATTCTCCATACCCATTAGGGATAGCACACGGGCCGCTGAACAACGTTCACAGCCCCCTATGTACACCCTTGGGGCAGATTTCATCTCCTGCTGCCCCTCCCCCGACGCACGTACCCCTGACCGTAATTTGAAACTACCCAAGCTTCTTCTAACTATACGGTATTGGGAAAACTTTCAAAGTTTGATTACTCCGGGAGTATTTCAGTACACAGCGTGAGCTTAATTTGACCGGCGAAAGATCGAATAGTCAACTTAAGGAAAGAACATAATAAATATTCTTTGCTAGACATTTAAAAGGTTTGCAATGGGCAAATTAAAATTGAAAAAGTACACTTTTGCTTATGGCTGCTTGATGATCTCATAAAACTAGTGCGTTTCCTAGAAAAGAACCGGTCCGAGTTTACTCGCACATGCTTTCCAATTTGTCAAGTAGTAGCTAGAGAAAATGAGTAATTTCATGGTAAATAATTGTCCTATAGTTAAATTTCCGCTATCTCGGGGGGGGGGGGGGGGGGGAGGTTGCCCACCTGACGTCACTGGAGGTGAGGTAAATTCTAGATAGGTCAGGTCAGACCAACAAATTACATTACCACACAGCAATAATGGCAGGGCACGCAATGCATTTGACCGTGAATTTTCAATCATTTTTTCAAAAACATTTTTTGCACAAAACCAAATAGTTTTTTGGGAAAGCAATCTGTCCGGTTTCGTTACTCAATTTAACACCTAAAACATGCCTGTAGGTAGAAATCATTAATGGAAAGGTTTCACAGAAAAATTATTTTTTAGTCATTTTTCATTAAAATTTAGTTATTTTTATTTTTTTTTACCCCCAGAAGCAAACTATCAAGGGACAAGCGACCCCCCGCATTTTGTCAACATTAATAACGACTAAAATATATGTGAATTTAAAAGAAATCGTTGGAGCCGTTTTCGAGAAATAATGTTTTTAGAAGTTTCTTTGGAGTTTTTTGAAAATAAACCCCCCCAAATTGAGTTGTCCCAAAGTAAAAGAAACAGTCCCGAGGTATGATTTTTGTGAACCTACATGTCGAATTTCATCAAAATCGACCGTGTAGTTTGCCCAGAAATCGACGAACAGACAGACAGAGCGACAGAGCGACAGAGCGACAGACAGACAGACATTTCGTAAAAACTACATTTTTGGGTTCCTGGGACCTCAAAACGTGTAAATCCGTTGAAATTTCGGAATCGAAAATTTCGACCATCACAAAGCTTTCCTTATACTACGAATAAATTGGAAAGCAATAAATAAACTTTAATTTTGGCGGGAAAATGTTCATTTCTGCGGTGTCAACTTCGAAGTGTGTGACACCACGTTAGAAGTAGCGGTACGGACTCCTACGTTCTCCTGAAAGGTTGTTGGTTCGACTTGTTACATTCTCTGGCCATGCTTCGAATGTATGTTTTGTTTAGACTCGTATATCTGTATTCGGTTATGTCATGCTTTCGCCTCTTTCATTGCGTCAATGGTAAGCTTGTCTCAGCTTGTCCATTATCGCATGTAGCCGGTGCAGGTTGACATCGAGAACGTATACCACAGGTTGGCAATGGCTAAAAATTCATACGGAAACAATAGAAATAATGTCCGAAACCCATGGGGTCGTTGGCATTGAACAAGGGACCTATGGGCCGCTATAAGTAGGCCTGGGTCCATAGAAAGGCCTCAAATAAATAACTAAAACTAAACTAAATGCTTCGGAGGGCATATAACGTTGAAAGAAGAAAGAAAGACAATTCTCTTTATTTTCCATATGTGCGAATTTTGGGCCTTTCGAGTTTCGGCCCACTTACTATCAACCCCAGTTGAGTGTAAGAGAGGGCTTTATAGCCCTATAACTAGTTTGGCTTAGTAATAGAACAAGAAGTAATTATTTAATTACTTATTTAAGTGTTTAATACGTTTGTCAGTTAATCATGGAGCACGGCTTAATTAGTAGGAACTGGGAATGTAAGCAGCTCGCTGCATTGACAGGTAGCAGAGTATATACCAACCATGTGGAGTTTAAGAAGTGGGTCAGAGGCGCCTCCTAGCAAAGAAGAAGAAGTCAAATTAGTCCTACTTAATTCACTTGGTACATTATATGCTAGACACGTATTATTATTTCTTATGAAATTTTAACACCGGGCACAAACCCATTACAATTACTGTAGATCTACCATGTCAACACATTTGAAGGGCAGGCAGTCAATTCAATGCGACAAATTATACCAAAAAGCAATAGTCAAGTAACTTCCTAAAATGTAAATGAAGGGGGTGCAATTGAGGAGGGCAGCCATGAGAATGACACGACAAGAACCCCCCCCCCCCCTTCCACATGGAGATTTAAATGGAAATCGCCCCTCTCAGCAGAACCGGACAAATTAATAGACAGAGGCCGGCCAATGCAATGCTGTCACTCAAAATACAAATAGGTTTTGTCAACTGCCTCGCCCTCTGTCCTTCACGCTCACTGCGGAAACACTTGGCCTTCGACATCAGTGCTTTGTCAGCAGTTTCCAGCAATGAGAGAAACCAATATTGCATTCGCAGTTTCCAACAAGCTACTAGTGCTATAGTATTTTCTCGGCAGAAGTAATGCTGTTAGTGCTATTATTGCCTATGTTTTGTTTAATTATTATTTAACATTTTATAAATTAGTTCGCGGACTTGTCGGCTGGTAAGATTCGTAAGTTGTAAGTATTTGTAAGGTAATACATGGCAATGCTAAAATTATCTCCTCTTGAGCTCTTGAATGAAACGTCTGTGCTGGCTTAAACTTGTAACAGTGACGTAACTGGGCCCCCAAATATATGCCACTGGCTTGTAAAAAAGGAAATACTTATGCATTATAAAATTAACTTTAAGTTTATTTATTTTGCAATAATTCGCTACCACGAAGTCAATTGAGAAATTCTCACCTGGATTACTTAGATTACTTATATACATGAACATTTCAATGTATTATAGGTTTAAGGATTGAATACCAAAAAACTGTTATGTATATATAGTATATTTATTAGGTATATATACAGTAGGCAGCAATGTTTAATTAAGATGTGATGGAAATTTGGTGAAGCTGGGTAAGATTGAAGAAATGGATGAAAACATCGAAAATCCAAGTAGACAGATAAGGAGGCAGTAATAAATGGATACAGTATAACGTAGACTAAAGCCCGATCAAAATCCACAAATATGTGACAAAGGCGGTGTGAAGGAGGGGGGCAAAATGAGTGTGGCTGCAGCGATCAACATTAAGTTGGTTGAGAATCTCTTATTAATAAGGACACTCGACTAGAAATTACAATCTCCGACAGTAAATTCCCAAGCGCTGTTGCTTGAATATTGCAATGCATGTGGTCAGGAGCAAGCGTGGTTTTTGAACTGGCTATTATACTGAAACACTTCAGACCCAATTTCATTGCAAAGTTATCAGTCTTTCCTGAATACAAGTAAGTCATAATCGAACCGATTTTCACTGCCTATTTGCCCTTCCATACGGAATGCAATTACTTGAGATTGGGAGAGCTGCGAAGAGAGGGGGGGGGGGGGCTAGGGAGGGGAGAGAAGGCACTGTGGCTGAAAATAGGATCCGACGCGGAGGGTTGCTAGGGGGTGGTTGAGGAAGGGGTTGATTTCCATGTGATGAAGAAAGTAATAACGTTATCCACGTGGCAGTCACATGTTACGCATGTGGTCAATTCATCCGTGTGAAACAGCCAACTGTTCCATATTTTCACAATAAACGACACCCTGATCCCTATACGAGTCGTAGGAACACTGGAAAATACATCCGAAGGGGGCTCAATACCCAATCGGCAGAAAAAAAGCATTACGCTTTTATCGTAGGAACTAATAGCTTTACCTTCTGCAGAAACACTTCGCTAACATTTTCCTGAGTTCGTTTATGGCGGCCATGTTGTAATACGTAGAATCTCATTAGTTCTTGAACTGTCCAGTTACATAACCCCTTTTTTGTTATGTTTGATGTCGCTGATTATTGTCATAGTTCAGATAAGTTCATCTATTGCGTATTATAGTAGGAAGGTTAAAAAGAATGGTTTTATATAATTGCAAACACTTTCACGGCCGGAGTTACGTGACAAATCAGTAGAATCGGGGATGATAGGCCGTGGTCGTTCTGAAAGCGTACTTCCAAACGTTTCGTCAACATCTGCGGTTGACAAATTCAGTGGAACTGCGTAGACTTCTAAGATTGTATCTCGGAGGCTCAGCAGCAACTGCAGTTCCACTGAATATGTCGACCGCAGATGTTGACGGAACGTTTGGAAGTGCGCTTTCAGAACGACCACGGCCTCTCATCCCCGATTCTACTGATTTGTCACGTAACTCCGGCCGTGAAAGTGTTTGCAATTATGTAAAACCATTCTTTTTAACCCTCCTACTATAATAGGCAACAGCAGGGCCGTGCCCAGGGGGGTGGTTCATGGTTCATGGGGTCCGGACCCCCCCCCAGAAATAAATTTTTGTATGTAAACCTGTATGATTTGAAGAATTTATCCATTAATTCATTAACAAATTACATAAAAATTTTTTTGCCCCCCCCCCCCCCCCCGAAATCAAAACCTGGGCACGGCCAAGGCAACAGATTAATTTGTCTGAACTAAGACAATAATCAGCAACATCAACGACCACGGCCTATCATCCCGGATTCTACTGATTCGTCTCATATTCTTGTCTGTTCGTGATACGACTGCTGAAGCACAAATTAGGGATTTCCACAATTCCCACTATACCTCAGCTACCAAAATTAATCCACCTCTGACCTCCTGTGAGCCGTGGTCCCATCATCTTATAATATGAGATCACGACAATGCATCCGAATGATTGTTTCAGCCGTTGCGTTGCCTCAACATCAATAAACCATTGAATAGAAAGATTAATTAATACAGTCGACCCTAATCCGAAAACAATTGAAGCAGATATAGTGCGATGTTATCGGCGGAACCCTTCGTCTGCTCATAGAGATAAAAGCTCGCTGACTCAGCGGCAAGGGGCATTTTGAAAGCAACAGGCAAGGCAAACGGCCAAAACCGAGAACTATCAGTAAAAGTACCTATTCAAGTGTGGGGCTTTATGTGTATTTATCCTTTGATACTTTGCTTCATGCAGCAGCAGAAGGTGCACAATAATGGTTCCTAACTACTGTACGATACTCACCCCAGGAGCTGGACAGTTTAAATTCCTCCTCCTTTTTTTCTCGTACAAAACCTTCTCGGGTGGCTATTTACAGTTTATTATATTTTATATTTTTACTTGCAATTAATTATTTGCAATTGTGACACGGTCGATCCGGCTCAAATATTTGTATTGTATTGTAATACATCTTGAAAAAATTAAAAATTATAAGCGGTTACTAACTTATTTTCTTATTTCCAGATGAACTGGCCAAAAAGTGCTTTTCACCCCTCACGGCCTCAAATTCACGAACGAATTCATCCTCAAAATACTCCCCTTACTCTTATCATGCATCAATGAACCCACTGACGGACACACTTATCATAATTACAAATCTAATAGTGGAAAGTACATGAAAGGAAAGGGTTAACACATAGACACCATGTTGGGCTAGTCCTCAAGGACCTTTAACAAATCAGCGATGTCTCAAAAGTCATTAGAACTTGGGCTTTGGACTGAATGATGAGGAAAAGGGAACGGTCCACAGCGTGGGGTCCACTACTGGGAACCGTATCAACCCTTTTACAAGTGAAACAATATGACTTGCACTTCCGAAGCTGCCTTTCTGTTGCTGCAGGCAATTGAAGTACGGCACCGGAAACATTAGTCATATTGATGAGATAAGGGTCATTAAAATGAACCGGTTAAGTGACAAAGCTTTTTAACAACTGGATTCAAAGCTACCATATTTAGTGGTGAATAGGGTCAAAATTTTTTAAAATTAATTTTCGTTAAGAGGATATGCTACGTAGAAAAATAGCACTCCAAAATTTGTTGTTTTTATTGACATTTTATTTTTTATTTAATTAACAAAGCATGTCATTAAAAATTTGGCTCATGGAAGTTGTAGAAGACTGCTTCATGCATCATGTAATAGGAAATATTAAATTTTTGGTTCCTTAGTTCTTTCATAAATACCAGAACGGACTAAAATTATGCGTATTCTGGGATTTTTGGAAGAACTACAAAACCAAAAAGTAAAAATACCCGATTATATCATGCACGAAGTAGTCTTCTACAACTTTCATGAGCCAAATCTTTAATGACTTGCTTTGTTAATTAAATAAAAAATAAAAAGTCTATAAAAACAACAAATTTTGGGGTGCTAATTTTCTACGTAGCATGTCCTATAATGTTTTCCCTAATTACTATACATAAACAAAAAAAAATCGTCGGCTTTCTTCTCAAAGTTTCAAACATTAGTTTTATCAGGAAAACTGTGACTTGTCTGCTGCCGAGTCCTTGCAATACTTTGTGTCATGCTTAATTCGACATTCTTTGATAGAATTAGCTCTTATTAGTAATTTTAGGGCTAATTCTTCATTGGAGTCATGTAGTTTCATCCTTCCGCCTTTAGTATTGTGTTATAATTTCGAAATATGTGTCAGCCAACATTTTGTTTACAGGGCAATGCCTATTAGAACTACCATCAGTGACATATCGGTATATTATCGGTAGATTATTTTTAAAAAAATTGCACTGAAAATTAGAAGTGACCCATCTTCACAGCCAATGAAGGCACTCTTCTTACTTACATACTGTATTTATGCCTATTGTACGCATAACCGGTCTATTATCGACATCGATGGCCAGGTGGTAACGTGCTTGCACTTGTGCGAGTCTTTACACGCCATGCGATCGGAGACGTTTCGTAACTCAACAAGGGTACTAACCTACAGAGGCGACTGAAGAGGTCAATCGGATACATTTATTAAATTGTTTGTATGCGATTAATCTTTTTTTTAAATAAAAAATAAATAAAAAAATTAAAATTAAAATTAATTGAGATTTTTCCTTTAAAAATCAACCATGGCTTCTAGATCAAATATTTGTTTACCGGCCAATTTTTAATTATTAAACAAGACCTAAGTTACTATAGCTGTGCTTAAAAGCTTCCAAATCAAAGGGACTAACAAATCAAATCCGTTCAAATTAAAAATATTTCTCAGCATTCTCTATAGAATAGATATATTCTATATAGAATATTCTCTATAGAATAGATATATTCTATATAGAATATATTGTTGTAAAATGAGCAATCTGCAGTTTATAAAATCTTCGGGGACCATATATTGCATTTCGGGATTAGAGTTAGCTTATGTTTATTTATCCATCAATTGCGCTTAATTGTAAAACATTGAATATTCATTTAATTCCCACCTGAAATTCGACTATAAATACAACAAAATGAATAAACATAGAGTGCCGTCCGCCCACCCATGTGTAAACTTACTTATGCTTCAATGCAAAATCAAACCGCACATAGAAGGGGGCGGGGAGGGGGGAGAGGGTAGAGAGCTGTCTGCTGCTGCATGCTGATCAGTTGGAAATTCCGAAAATGAAATTGCTCCAATTTTCCGCGTCAGAAATACACTGTTAATTGTGTTTCATTAAGACTCATGCTCGTTCTTGCGTGGTGAATTTCAACTACAGAATATAAAACCTAGTGTATTTTTTTTTAATGCATGCTAATGTGGAGTTTGAATTTTTGGCTGTATAACCGGTTAGAACAATTTATAAATAACTTAATTTCAGTCTACAAATTTAAATTCACTTGTCATTAACCAAAAATACATCGTTAAAACAATAGTTAGAAAACCTAGGACTTGGTCATCATTCCCTCTCTTTACGACTCCCAGTTTATTCCCACTGCGGCACCCGTTCATATGCAACACATTGCAATTTTAGGGAGATTCATCTACTTATTGAGATGGCGACCAATGTTCGACTTTCGAAAAATTTCTTCACAAATTTTCATTTCATGAACCCCTGAGCCTAAAACCACTCTCCATTCAAAATGTTATATACATATATATAAATGGATTTTAGGAAACACTCTAAGTTCCGTAAATATTGTCTGATTTTGATGAGACTTGGCACAAAAATTGATCATACAAATGTCTTGATCGAGTTCGATAACAAGCTAGATCCACTATTTAGTTACAAGATGGCGGCAGATTGGAACCTTATATAATTAATATATCAGTTAATATTGGTCGCAGAGGAATTAATTAAAATTTGGCTGAAAGTCCGTATTATTATCTACGATAATGTTTATCAACACTTTTTTACGACAAATCAACGATTTCAAGATGACGTCCGGTCAAAGTTAAAATAATTTATTAAATAAAGTTCATAGTCAGCATTGGGGATCGAAATTTGGAACACAAGAGTGTTTTGTGTGTTGATATTGTGGTCGGGAAAATAATGAAGTATTTTTTATTACATACATAGCGCAGGTAGCGCAGAGGAAAAGCAGGGTCTGAGGAATCTCCCTATTCCTGATCGGCCAGAGCCGAATTCCATCAGGGCATGGAAGAGTGATTCAGACCAGCAAACACTGCAAGAATTGAGTACCTTATAGTACCTAGAGCATACATCATAGCAACTTTCACTAAATATTACCAATATATATAGCACCAAAATTATTTAACTTACTAGAAGATGTTTGCCCTGGGTCTTTGTCAATAAATAAATTCTCAAAAGTCATTCGGGCTGAAGAGACAGGAAGAGGTGGAATCATTATTTGAAATAGTAGATTAAACTGTTTGTTACCGTGAAATTTGTTGTTAATTAGTAAGTTTAGTTGCAATAATTGCATGTTAAATTATTGATGTATTTTTTATTTTTATTACAGCAAAGTGACAATTGTTTTAGGTCTAGGGACCTTACAATATTATTGTGTATTTGTTTCATGTTCCTAAACAAGTTTACTTACTTACATATAAAAAACCGTAATGAAACAGGTACAAATATATTTGAATAAAAACAACATCATTAATCAGAAAGTTTAAAATATTGTTCACTGTTACGAAAGATAAATTACCCATCACCAATGCGCCTTTGAATGTTTTTTTAAAAACAGACAGTGAGTAACGGCGACTCCGACCAACTGCCAGACGAACAAATTTGTATATTGTCACGCTTTATCCTATTCCAAAGCAATCATAGAAAATGATTATAGAAAGGGACAGATTTCCAAATATTTTGTTAACGTGGAACGGTCGTGTACTATTGACGAAATTAATTATTTTCTATGTAGAAAGCAGCAAAGATATGGAAGTGGCCAGATTAAAAATTCATAAAAAAGTCAAGCTTTCTCAAAAAACAGTCTGTTTCCCCAACGGATTAACAATTTTTCTATAAAACCGGTAAAATGCACTTTATCGGGGTTTCCAGAAGTAACATTTCGGATGAGAAGATGTCAATTCCATTCTAAAGCTTGCATTTCATATGCATTTTCCATCTGACCACATTAGTAACTTTGCGGCTGTGGAACGAGAAATAAATTAATTATGTCAAAATTTCTTGTTTACAAAATATTTTGAAATTTCTCCCTTAAGATTTCCACATTATGGTTGCATGGTCGGAGTCACCCTAAGCAACGTAAATCTGTTCCCCCCACAGAAAAATCAATGTTTGTAACATAGCTCTTCAAATGCATCGGATAATCAAGTATTGCATTGCCATATCATCCTGGTCTCCCATAAAATTGAACAACTTACAGTTTACATTCCATCATATGCGGGGCCCCCACCCTCAGGCACCACCCAGTTGATGTTTTGACTCGGATCTTTTATATCACACGTCTTGCAATGAATGCAGTTCTGCGCATTGATTTGGAGTCGCATTCCATCGCCAGCTTCTTTAGGTACGTATTCATAAACTCCTGGAACGTAAAACATGTGTTTACACTACTATCCCCATGATGGACTCGTTTCCATGCTTGGTTAAGTCGAGCTAATACATGTTACAATGTCAATGGTAAGCATGTCTCCAGGTTGCCTATTGGAACTTACAGTCGGTGTGGGTTGACATCGAGGAGTGAACCAGTTTGTCAACGGCTAGAAATTCATTCGGAAACAATACCAATAATCCGATACAATGGTTTTTAAGGTTTGATGTGATGGGAGGGTCTATTCAAACATTCAATTGTCTTGGTACTGGGAAACTGGCCTTGAAGGAGGAGGAACTGAAGAGTCAACAGAATAAGGATGCAGAGAGCAGTAGGAAACCACTGCATTACTATGAGGTTCATTTGTGACGCCATTTTGTAGATGGCAGCACCAGTTGCTAAGATATCAAGGCGTTGATTTTTCCATAAGTCTCAATAATATTTTAAAATTATTTTAAAGTGATATTTTTCTATAAATCATGGAGAATATATATATATTCAATTATATGTCCCTACAGAATCTCATTCCCTAGTATAGTCATCATGACTACAATTGCCATGATGATTTCCAATCTCCAATAGAAGAGGCATTACAAAAAGATACTGACCTGCAGGACAGAATCTTCCTTCAGGACCGTCAAAAACAGCCAAATTATTATTGACTGGAGTATCATCGTTGAGTAAAGTGAGATGAGCAGGTTGGTTCCCCTCATGATTGGTTCCTGTGAGGGCGACGGACGAGAGAAGGTCGAAGCTGACTTTGCCGTCGGGTTTTGGATACTCGATGGGCTTAGACTGATTTGCAGGAAGTAGTCTATTGTGGTCGGGCGCTGAAATAAATAACAAACAGTTTGCAAGACATTGTGGTTCTAGTCAAGTCAATCCTCTATTATACAATAATAAGATAGTTCATGTCAAATTCGTTTTCATTGCAATTATTGAACGCCCTAGCCACGAGCACAGGTCACTCTGGTACATTACACTAACTAAAAGCAATCGCACGCTTACGGAAATTAAACACATCAATAATAAATAGAACTCTACTCTCTCTATTTTCAGCCAAAAATATGGATCTGTTGCTGTTATCGGTAAGACTTCCAAGGTCCAAGCTAATATCCTTATTTATACGATAAGGTCACTTTATGCAATTTTCCTGGGCAGTTAGAGCACCAGGTAACTCCAAATTCCGCAAGTCATAGGTGATTTAGACACTGCCTCCGAGAATATTATGAAACCAGGCAACAAAAAGGGTTGAAAAGCAGCAGGTAATCAGGACAGGGATCCAGTCAACTATTAATCCCAAGAAAGGCTTTAATTTCACATAAAATACTATGAAATAATGTAGTTATATGTATAGTATATTATATATTATATAGCCTATAGTTATAATTACATGCACATCCTCAAGCACTGCGCAGCCTTGTGTCATCTCTATGTGAAATTCGACCTATCCTACGTCAGCGAGGTATGTGGGTTCGCAAAGGAAGTCAAACTGATGGGCCATCGCTTTAAACAACCCTGTCAGCCTGGCACTGGGGGGACTGTCTGTTTCTTAACTTGAGGCACCCTAAGGGGAGACTCCTTCGCCTCAGGGAGAAAGACTGACAATAATGTAGTTATAAACATACCTCCATGTTTGAAGGTCCAAGGCTCTTTGCCTCTAATCATCATTGACATGCCAGAGTATGCCAAGCCACCATACAGCCCAAGCGGATTGTGGAATGACGGTCGGCAATTTCGAACTGCTTTAAGCTCTTTAAAAACGTAACTACTCTTCAATTTTTCTGTATAAGTTGTAGGTTCCAGCTGAAATCAGTCCGAATTCAATAGCCTATACATATAAATATTATAGATTTATTTTGAAGTGTAATTTCTTTGGGAGGATCTTGACATCTGGATTGTCATCCTTTTCCCGTGACGCAAATTGTGGACAAACTAATCAATGCAATTTGATGAAATTCGGCATGTAGGTTCACAAAAATCATATTTTGGGAGATTTTTTTGTCTTGCTTTGGCCTAACCCAATAAAAAATCTCCAAAAAGACGGATAAAGAAATTATTCCTCATAGACAGCTCCAATGATTTTCTTTTAATTCACATTGTAGTGGTTATTGGTGTGATTAAAACCCGCGCGGTCGCTTTCCCCTTGATAGTTTGGTTCTGGGGCAAAAAAATAGATTAACAAAAAGACTAAAACAAAGAAGAAAAAAAATCATATCTCGGGAGTCGGGACCACTTTTTCATGCATTCCTTTGTGCTTACAACCACCGTTTTTTACCATTTTCAAATAAACATACATATTTGATTTATTTAACACCATCATTCTTCCATATTAAAAATCTGGAGGGGCGGGGTTTGAAAGTGCGCCTCTTCCACAGGGCAATTTAATTTATATTTGTACTTGGTATAAACACGGGGAATAATGAATTAAATTCAGAGACGGAGGGAATTCGAACTCTCAATCTCCAGAATATGAGGCATTAATGTTTAACTAACCCCTTTTGTGGCGCCACCACCCTCCTGAATAGCATCGTATGTAGCCTCAGCCGC
This sequence comes from Psococerastis gibbosa, assembly GCA_963971405.1. Taxonomy (NCBI): domain Eukaryota; kingdom Metazoa; phylum Arthropoda; class Insecta; order Psocodea; family Psocidae; genus Psococerastis; species Psococerastis gibbosa. The sequence continues at coordinate 19,117,464 of OZ020489.1, read as the reverse complement.
CAACATGCCAGACTTCATAGCGTTGTGGGTGCCTTTGATCTTCGGGACGTTAAGAAACCCAGCAGCACAACCGATGAGGCATCCCCCGGGGAAAGTCAGCTTCGGAATGGATTGAAAACCTCCTTCAGCCAGGGCGCGCGCTCCATATGCTATTCTGTAAGTAATTGCCATAACCTAGTCATAATTCGTGGTTACAAAAAGGTAGAAGAGAAATATAGGCTTTCAGTAATTACGTGGACAAGAGTTATTGTTATTTTATCGTTTTATAAATTATGTACGATACTCACTGGGGTAAAGTGGAAAAGTCGGGTAAAATTGAAATATACGTGAAAGTAAATAAATGAACATAAAATAGAATTCATATTGATTTACTTTTTATGCCTAATTTAGGCTATATTTTCCCTGAATTTTTCTTTACAACCAGTCAGTGAGTACCCCTATGATAGCCGGCCAAGTTGAATCCAGCGGACCAGAGCAGGTTCAAAGCTGCAGATAACTTGGTCGTGTGCACAGTGCCGGTAGGGAAACATGGTAGGACTTGTCCTGGTCACCTCCGAACTAATCGTTTGACTTCACTGTGTTTCCCAAGTGGTTCGGAATCCACTATAATCAGGAGGTCCACTGTCGTATGGGCTGGCATAGGACAGTCAAGTCGGGGTCACTCTATGGGGCCAAATATGAGACCTAAGCCGTTTTTAATCCGACGAACACTACTACCTATGATAAATATTTAGATTTTAATTTAGCATATGCGTTTTTAGACTAAGTATTATTGCGAGCCTATTGCCACCAAAAACTTGGAAGGCAATCAAGCCAAGAATTTTAAGCTGCTAATGAAATTCCAATCTATTAGGCATTTCTATGAACATTTCACACTCCAGGAGAAATTAGACTTAGCGAATGTACATTTTTTTAGACGTGGGACAGTTTCGAGTATATGCGCCGTTCGGTGTGTGTTTATGGTGTTTTGTTATGCGTTGCATGATACTTGAAGATATAATGCAATTTTTTTAAAGGATTCCTGGTTGCTTACCTGGTGCCTCCCTCAAAAATAGGTCTTATTGAGGGGTGTTGCTTAAACTTTTGGAATTCCTTAAAAGGATGTAAATACGGATTGGTATAATCCAAGCCTACGACGAATCCAACCGCGACCAGAGGCCCCTCATTAAGATGGTACAGGAATGAGCCACCGTATGTTTTCGGGTCCTGCAAATCATAATCGCATTTGCATTGATTAGCGCGGTTAGGCGGGGTTTCCACCGACCTCTCACTGCAGAATGCACTTACGTTGACGTGGTAGCAGACATTCAAGACATAGGCGGGGTTTCCACCGACCTCTCATTGCAGAATGCAAATGACATTGAATTTTTCTTTTTATAGAAATCTATTAAAATGTTTGTACTTAGCATATCCCATGACGCCATTTTTTTTATTTTTAGTTTGTTTGTGATTTTACTCTATGATCATTGATAAATTTTAACTATGGCATAGAGGAAAACAAAAATTTCCGTCAATGTCATGTGCATTCTGCAATGCGAGGTCGATGGAAACCCCGCCTAAGTCTTGAATGTCTGCTACCACGCCAACGTAAGTCCATTCTGCAATGAGAGGTCGGTGGAAACTCCGCCTTATTATTGGCATTCATTACAGTCAGTGCAACTTAATATAAAATATTACAAACAAAAACATAAATCACACTCGGTTCCGACTAATCCTCATTGTCAAGTGAGTAAATAAAAATTAAAACAAGTAATTGCAAGTTTTACATTAAAATTATCACGTTGTAAACAAAAACACTTTACAAATAAGATATTGCTGCCAAATCCAATATTAATTTGTAAAGTTTTTGTTTATAACGTGTTAATGTAAAACTTTCTCTTGACTATGACGATTAATCGAAACCGGTAGTAATTTATGTGATTTATGTTTTTTTGTAATATTTTTTTATTAAGATACACTAATTAAAATGAGTGCAAAATATTATGAAGTTGCAAAGGAGACGATTTTACATATTGGCAATCATACTTATCTTTTCATAAATTAATTACAAACAGCTACTTTTCCGGTTCTTTTTCTGAATCTTCTTGAATCCTAGTAAGTTAGGAGTATACGGTACTGTGGTTAAGTGGGAAAAGTGGAAAAATAAATCAATAAACAAAACATTCATTTTTTGCGAGTGCTCACATTGTTGTCAATATCAAATAAATGGCTCGTAAGCATTTTGCTTAGGGGTTGAAAATTAAATCATGTTCTTTCTCTCCAGTGGGAGTTTATGAATTTTCTTACCAAAGGCCAACCAACGGTGTGCTCAACTCGCCCAGGTTTATGCTTTTCAGGTGCAATCTCCCACACTTCCTTCAATCCAATGCCGTATGTTTGAGGCTCACAATTTTCCCTGAGTTTCAACTTCTTAGATATTTGTTTCGTTAAATGGCCATGGCAACCTTCTGCAAATATCGTCACCTTAGCGTGAAGTTCCATGCCGCGTGCAAAGCTGTCCTGAAAATTCATAACCCGTAACATCGGAAACAAAAAAAACAAACATTTTTCTCAAAGTTGCAAGAGATCCTAATGTGTAGATACCTGAATTGGAATTGAGACTAGAATGAACAATAACTTCTATTTAAAGAACTTATGGTATAAAGTAGTCCGCAGACTTATAAAGTTACGATGTGTGGCGCTGAGAACTCTTCATAAGCTGTTCTTATAAAGAGCATCTACTACCTTGGAAATCAGGAACTATTGGCTAGGTCATATAGTGAATTACCTTTTCCCCAGAAAAAAAAGGTCGTGGGTATGAGTCCCACTCATAAAACGTAAGAAAACATAGTGTTATATAACTGCAGCAACAAAATTAATTTTATTTTACACTATTAGGTTACACTTCTACACCTCTGAATGTACCAGAATGCATTTTTATTGCTCGTATTATTTTCAGTACTTTTTACTCACAATACCTGTAAGAGAATTTCGGGCACCACCCACCCATTAAGCGTTTTTCGCTTGCACAAAGTAGTTGAAATTCACAGAAAATATCATTGATAGCGCATTCCTTAGATGAAATACTCATCTACATTTTCATACATATTTCAAGCTCCTTCCTCCGGAGACCGAAGCAAATATTTGTATTTAGTTTCGACCTGAATATTTAGTTTTTACTCTACTACTTATTCGAAGAAAAAATTCCCCTTTACCAACCGTTTTTTGCACAAATCAATTTCCATAATTGTAGCCATTTGCTGTTAGGAAGAGGCACAAATCATGTATCAAAATCCACAGAAAAATTTGGATGTGATATGGTTGACAGCCGTACAAGCGATATTTCGTAAGATAATTAATTTTTATGTTTTTAAGGCTTTCCCCCTTCGATCGTCACTTAATAACAGCAGCCAAAATGAATGAAGTAGTTTCAATGGAATAGGCGTTCTTGAATTATTTGAATTAGGCGGGGATTCCACCGACCGGCTAGGGCTAAATACAATAACGGTGACGTGGTAGCAGTCATTCAAGAGTTAGGCGGGGTTTCCACAAACCTCGCATTGCAGAATGCAAATGACACCGTATTTGTATCTAGCCCTAGCCGGTCGGTGGAATCGCCGCCTTAGCATACCTTCGGACTGCCATCCTTGGCAATACCAACGTCACACGTTGCTATCCCCTTGACACTGCCGTCTTCATGGAACAGAACTTCCGACGCCGGTGAACCAGGATATATCTCCACACCGAGAGCTTCTGCTTGCTCTCCAAGCCATCTGACTACATGACCCAACCTGACAACGTAATTGCCATGGTTATTTAAGGGCATACCTGTAGACAAAGTGAAAGATATAGAAATGACAACAGTTACGGTATTTAGTGCTTTCTTAAAATGTCATATTTCATGGACAAAACTTAAGTAGTTGGTCATCAAATTATATTAAAAAACGTGTATTTTGTCTATATTTACCTGGTAGTATCGGTATGGCGATTCGACTCTTCTCAGTGAGAAATCCAAACTTGTCTTCTGTGACGGGTGTATTGAAAGGGCCTTCTCTGTCTTTCCAATCAGGTAGAAGTTCATTTAGGGCGATTGGATCTATGCAGGCTCCAGATAGAATATGTCCACCTACGGCGCAAAATTGCATTAAAAAAGGACAGTTTTAAGATAATATACAGCCCTTGGGAGACAAGACGTCATGTTTAAAACAAATACTAATCAAAAGCAAATAAAGAAGTATAATTACTATTTTTTTGTTGTCGCAATGGAGTAATTTAAAAATTTACAGAAACTCGACGAGGATGTCAAGAGTCTGAATGCATAACAAAATAACAATTATCCCCGTAATATGCGAGCACAATTTACTGAGTAATTTTTTAAATTATATATTTCGCCTAATGGTTTTGTTTCTCCTAGCAATACCAACGAGCATTCACAAATTTATTTAAAAAAATAAATAATAATAGTAAGGTTATGTACTGGCGTAGACAGCTTGTTTTCTTGATATTTCTGTCATAAGCACTGCCATAAAACATAATGTGTTATGTATTCCATAAGGAACCGCCGAACAATAATTTGCACTAATAGCTTACCAACTTCTGGGGCTTTTTCTACAACGGTTACGCGAAGATTTTCACCTGCCAGCTGTTTAAACCTAATGGCGGCTGCCAACCCAGCTGGGCCTCCTCCAACAATAACCACGTCAGTCTCATCAGAAGCTCTCTCCATATTAATATCTGAAAGAAAATTGCAGTCAAGCTGGTTATCATTTAAACTGGATATATTAATAACTCTTTTCATTTTTTATCATTTATGTTCGGCTGTAACAAGCGTTCGTGCTGTGCTACGAGCCCCGCGAATTTGGAGACCCCTGGTCCTGACCCCTATTTGATCGTAATAGAAAAGTATTAATTTAGATAGGAGCGTTTTCAATTCAATTTACCTATATTCGAGTAGGTATGTTATACCTACTTGTTCATACTTGAGAAAATTATTAATTTGAGAAGTTGCACAGTGCACACATATAGCCTGTTAATATATGGTGGTGGAGGGTTAAAAATAGTTAGTTTATAAAAACGAATTGAACCTGGATTACGGTACCTAGTCATTACGTCAATATAGGAAAAATGTTAAAAAATCACACCTTTCCATCGTGAATCTGTTTCACGGGGGATAATAGAATAATGGGTAGTTATCTTCGTATTGGCGGAGTACCATCTTCGCGACAAATGCCGCACATCTAAAAAATAATTTGAAAAATAATTACGCTGTCAAAGGGCAACCAAGATAATATTGTTGACGAGACAAGAGTTAGGCATGATTTATAGCGTTAAATAGCTTTATAAAACATCAGAAAATATACATTACTGTATATTGTTTTTTAGGCCCACATATTTGAAATATCAAACTAATCATTAATTATATTTCAATTTTAAAAATTAAGATAACTTACAAGGCACAATTTTTAAGTTATGAATGGCAGCCATTGCTCATAAACAAGTCAACAAAACAAAAAAGGTCATAGAGAAGGTAAAAGGTGAAACTTTTTTTATATTTTTGAAACTTATTTTAATATAATATATATAATTAAATATAATATAATAAGCGTATTATAAACATCATTTCATATAGTTTAATACAACTATTTAAATTAACTCTAGCTATTTATTTGGTTATTTCATACTTTTTTTGTCTATTACGTTGAAAGTTTTTTTATGTTTATGTTGTGACTTGTGATATGAATCATTCTCTTCTAATTATTTCTCAATGACGATTTGACATCTATCCAGGATTTGTAATTTAACATCTAAATTGAAGGTAAATTTAATGCAGAAAAAGGGTAGAATAAAATTCATCACCTAGATTTGATGGATGGAGCATGCAAATGACCCGATCAAATAATTAAATATTATGGGGTTGCCTTGAAACCTGACAAGTTCTATGCCTAGGCTAATCAGTCAGAAGCGTAGTAATAGACGATATTGCAGACTTTTTGAACTTTTACTTCCAGATTTACGATGGAGTGGCTATTTGGAAAGAGGGTAACTCCGGATGAGATGATTCGTAAAAACCATAGAGCCTTAAATAAGGCAATGCGTGACCTAGACAGAGAGAAGATGAAAATGGAACAACAAGAAAAGAAACTGATAATGGACTTAAAAAAAATGGCTAAGGATGGGCAAATGGATTCTGTAAAAATTATGGCAAAGGATTTGGTGCGGACACGAAGTTACATAAAAAAATTCATGATTATGAAAGCTAATATTCAAGCAATTAGTTTGAAGGTAATTGCATGGGTACCACTAACCTGTTAAAATTTAGGTGCTTAGTTTCTTTGTGTAGTAATTACAATTTGGTATGATATTAATCGCAGCGATTACTCTAGGGTACGTTACCAGGCACATAATTAACTGTCATGTGATATTTGCTTTCCTATTTATATGGGAAGCTTTGCGTTGGTCGAAATTCCAATCAATCAATCAAAGTGTATTTGCCCATCTTTGTTACATCTTATTAAAACAATAATAATCAAACATTGAGCACAGTCATCTTGCGTCCTAATACAATATATAATAAAATAAATATAGTTCGCCTCTAGCTTCATAGTTCCTTCAGATTGTACAATCTTCGTTGCATCAAAAAGTTAATTAGTGCTTCCTTTAAAGCATTAGCCGTAGGCTCCTGTTTTATGGCATCTGGTAGAGCGTTATATATGCGGATGCCTGCGGCTCGTGAACTGCGCTGTCGGACTGTCAGCCTGGCTGCTGTGACTGAGAGGTCTCCGGCATGCCTTGTATCGTGACTGTGGCGATCCCTATTTACAGGATACTCATTTAAGTGCTCTCTAACCAGTGTAGCACTGCGCAGTACGTATATACTTGGAGCGGTAAGTATTTTGAGTTCCTGAAATAGAGGCCGACATGGATGTCTCTGACATTTTCCAGCCATTATTCGTACAGCTCGCTTTTGTTGCTTCAACACCTTATCCATCCATGTTGATTGCCCATACTATACATACTATGCCATATGATATGTGTGATTCAACAATTGCATGGTAAACCATTCGCAGGTCCGTTTTCGAGATTATCCTACGGAGTTGGCGTAGGGCAAAGCAGCCTCGTCTTATTTTCCTTAATACTTCTTCTACGTGTACTTTCCAGCTTAACATCGAGTCAATCCATACTCCTAGAAATTTGCTTTTTCATACTCTTCCAACGATGTCGTTGTTGTCGATGTTGCTGTACAGTTGGTGCGGAAGCTTCTCTGAAACTGAATGATATAAAATGTGTTTTTTGAACATTTAGGGCTAAACGATTGTTAGAAAACCAGGCAAAAGCACTGGAAAGGGAGTCTTCTGCTGCAACCTGCAGTGTGCTCGACGATGGTGCCGTGACAATTGCGTTACAGTCGCCTGCAAACGCATATGGGCTAGCTCCTTTAACTCTCAGTTGCAGTAGCAGATCAATACATGGGGCTGTCCATTCGAGGCAGCCAACTTTAGTACTAGGGCAATTATTAACCACAGAACCGTCAGGACATGTAGAGTAGTGGAACGGACTCAAACTTTCACCCGAAAGGTTGTTGGTTCGAGTCCCACACTTGCTATATTTTCTGGCCATGCTTCGGAGGGCATGTAAAGCAGGCGGTCCCGGGCTTTCCTAGTTGAATGTAAGAGAGGGCTTATAGCCCTAACTCCGCTAGGTTGGCTTAGTATATAATATATATATATTTCATTTCTATAGATTCCTGGCGGTATAGCAATCTGTGTCTATGTCAATGCAACAGTATAGAATTATGATTATATCATGGAAATATAGCATCACTGTGCTTTTAGGTTCAGACATTAAAATCCCAGAGCGCCATGGCAAATGCGATGAAAGGAGTTACAAAGGCAATGCAAAGTATGAATCGCCAGATGAATCTGCCCCAAATACAGAAGATAATGCAAGAGTTTGAGAAACAATCTGAAATTATGGAAATGAAGGAAGAAATTATCAATGACACCATGGATGATGCTATGGAAGGAGATGATGATGAAGAAGAAACGTATGTATTCGACTTGGAGGTTTTCTTGAATAGTGCCCCCTCTATAGATAAAGACGTAGATGGGATCTCCCTGCGGTTGCCCATGTACCCGTGTGGAAGGGAATTTAATCCACAAGATTCAGGAACAAGACATTGTCTCAAATGTTTGTTTATGAATAATTATTCTATTCATTTTCTAGCGATGCTGTGGTTAATCAAGTCTTGGACGAATTGGGTCTGCAACTAAATGACGAGCTTTCTGGGTTGCCGCAGGCTAGTGGATCGTTGGCCCCAACCAAAGGTGGAAAAACGCCTGTTGCCGATGGTCCGCTGTCGGATGCGGATGCCGATTTACAGGCCAGGTTAGACAACCTTCGTCGGGAGTAGATGTGGCAGAATTTGAACAATGGAAGGGTTGTGTAAAATATTGAGTGGATGATCAATGGTACTTGAAAATAAGGAGAAGTACGACTGGGCCTAGTGAAAATACTGAGCTTCAGGTTGTTGAAAATGATTTGTTCCGAAGTTTCACTGAAGCAACTTTACCTGTTCGATAAATTAACTATTTAGAGCTGTAAATATAACTCATAAGGCTTGGAAATTTAAAGTTTTTATCTGACAGATCCAGCTAAAATTTTGCATAGGCAAAGTTTGGACTGAATTTCAGTTCGAGTCTGAGCCTTCTTTTTAGCTCTTCTTCCTCATAAAAAAATGTGTGAGATATATCTATATATATATATATTTATATATGTAGGTTTGAACCAAGGGAGAATGTTCAACCTAATTTTTAGTTTGTAGTTTCTGCTACTGAAATTATTAGCTTATTTGTATTTTATGAACTTTTCCACATATACGGATAGCCAGACATTCTCTTTAGAATTAGACTACAAACGAAATTGGCTCGTTATTATTATTGTTTTTGTTCAAAAATATTCAACTATCTTAAGGCCGCACCCACCGTCGTAAGGAAAGCTGCCGGAAAGTGGAATACGAAGGATGCCGCCTTGCATTACAACAAGAAAAGAACGGTGACTTCGCCTAGACTCCACTTTCCACAGCTTCCCCAACGATGGTGGGAGTCTGTGGAATACAAGTTGTCATCGGTTTGATTAAATTAATGAAATCTTTTACCTTAATTCAGAATTTTCTATGTGACTAAGACCCTCGTCTATGTAGTACTGGAAGTAGCAGATCTACAATACATTGGCTTCCAGTTCCTTGCAACTTCTCTCCCTCCAAAGATTCGTCTACTCATTGAAAGTGTATACAAGTGGTTATACTGCGCCATACGTGTTACAAAATAAGGGGCACTCATCTGGATTTTTCTATGGTCAACATTACAATTACATTACAAACTTTACAAACATTACAAAATTGTTTGCCGTTGGATACTTCTTATAAATACTTTGAAGGCTTTTCTAACGCGTTCCCCTTAGTTTACTTCGTACATTCTTTATTGTATACTACGTACTTAAGTTACTGAGTGATTAACGTTCCATATTAATAATTAAGAATATGTACTATTTGCATAGGCGCAAATTCCACCGACCTCGTTTGTGATAGTGATATTGGCTTGGTAGCAGACATTAAAGACAGACTAAAAATGTCTGCTACCACGTCAATAACTATCACATCACAAACGAGGTCGGTGGAATTTGCGCCATATTAAATACTTCCCGATAGTAATAATTCTGAGAGTAAAAATGTATACAAACTACTATTTTTAGTTTCCTCATTCCATAGTCGCCACAAAACAACATAATATATAAGAACGTTGGCTCAATGATAATACAATATGCTACCCGTAAATTATAATATGCCTTGAAAATGGTCAGATGAAAAAATAATTAAAAATTTCTCAAAGATTAAATTATCTTATCTAAATCTTAAAAGATTTCTCAAAAAGCAGTCTATTTACCCGACTATTATTCCATAAAAACTGTTTTTGGAGTAGCACTAATAAATCAGTTTTTATTTTTCTGGCTATTTTCATATCTTTGTAGCAGTGGAAGGAGGAATTAGTTAATTTCGTCAACTTAACTGTTATTTTTTATTTACAAATTAGCGTATTTTGAAATCTATGCCTTCAACAGCGTAATAACCTGTCAATGAAAATCAGCATAACGGATTTTTAGTTCTCTTCCTAGTTGCTTTCCTATTTACACGTGATGAAAATTTGCATGTAGGCTCACAAAAATCATGTCTCGGGATAGTTTATTTATTTATTTTGGGCTAACTCAATTTTGGGGGGTTTAACCTTCTGGGAACAAAAAATAGAAAAGACTCAATTTTAATCTCTATATATAAGAATGAATCCTTATTTCCCTGTGTCACGGCATCACGCGTGAACGGCTGGACCGATTTCACTGTTTTTTTTCTGTTGTGTTTGTTATTGCCAGGAGAACGTTCTTATGAAAGAAAAAAAAATTACCCTTTTCCCGAAATCAGAGCCTAATTTTCCCATTTTCGACCCTTATACATACATATTGGTTTTCCTATACTGCGGAAAACCCGATAAAAAGAAATCCAGAACCACTACTGCCAAAATGGCTTCGTAGCGGTATTCGGTGAATCTATGGCCAACTTTCCCCCGAAGTCTCCCATCTATGCCATACCTGACTGCTTCTGGATAACTCAAAAAGTAAAAACGGGCAGCAACTCGAAAAAATTCCCATTTTCGACGAAAAAAACGCGTTTTTCGGGGAAAAAATGGATTAGAAAAATTTAAAACCACTTTGCTACTTTCCACTGTTCTTGCTCTTTACAACTGTATAACCGGTTAAGCTTCTCGACTAGCGGTTTCTCCACAGCTATACTTAAGGGGGCGTGAAAGTCGCTTACATGCGGGAAAAGGGTACTCTCAGCGGTGCATGCATAAAGTTAAAAAATTCCACAGCCTGCAATTTTTAACCGACATAAGTTAATATATCGTTGAAGGCAGTATGAATGGGGGTTTCAAGCGAGTATACAAAAAGTGGTTCCATCCTTCCCCCTCCCACTGTAAAATCGGGTCAAACAGGAAATTTCACTAGATATTCCCGTTTTCTATAATTTCGAAAAATCTACCAACTTATTCGGGGCCACAATGTTCCGTAAATTTGCAGTTTTGCATGTTGGTTACTAATGTAAACAAATTATCAACAAATCATCCAACTTAGGCCTACCATTTCGGCTACAGTGTGGATGTCTTCAAGTTTCACGTTAAAATTTCTATAATATGTATTTTATATCGATAAAAATTATCCCACATGAAACTATCGTACATTATTAACATATTTCCCCACTTTAAGAAGATATATAAAAATGAATCCCTATGTCACGGCATCACGCGTGAACGGCTGGACCCATTTCACAATTTTTTGTTTTGTTGTGTTTGTTATTGTCAGGGGAAGGTTCTTATGAACGATAATAAAATTTAAAAAATTGCGCGGAAAATTGAAGTTGTGTCATGCCAGCCCCGAAGGAGCTGCCGCCCGCCGCAGGCGCCAGTGGGGCAGGGTCGCGAAGCGGTCCCAAGCAGTGGCGTAGCGGGGTCCGGACCCCCCCCCAAAAAAAAAATTTAGCAAAACAAAAATTTTCAGATATTTATTCAACAAAATTCCCCGGGGAGACCCCGGTCCTCCTGTTTCCAGTTTTGTTAATAATGTTATCGTCTGCAAAATCAAAATTTTTTTACCGACAAACTATTTCAGGTCTACTTTTTTAAAAAACCACCCCCGGGGGAGATCCCCGGGCGCCCCTTGTTAGCTGTAATATTCTTCATATGTAAAATATGAGCATAACTGCTTCAAAGTGCGTAAATTCCACTATTTTGGGCCTATTCTTTTTCAAAATAATTGCCCCGGGGTAAACTCCCGGGCCCCCCTTTCTTGCAGTAGGTCTACTATTCTTCGGCTGTAAAACCTAAACGTTATTAGAATAGGTTACAAGACGTATATACATCAAAATGTGTAAAACTCCACAATTTCAGGCCTATTTTTTTTCAAAAACCTTCCCGGGGGAGACCTCCGGGCCCTCCTTCAGCCCCACGACCCTTCGGGTGCGGGTGGGGAAGTTAAGATCATGCGCCTAATTAAAAGATGCGTACATCCATGAGGACGGCTTTCCTATTTTCCTACTATTTTACGAAAATACAGGGGGGGGGGGAGCGCCAAATAAAACACCACCCTATTCGAAAACCTATCGTAATTCGTCAACTTTATGTATTGATGTTGCATGAAAACTGGACCCCCTAAAAAAAATCTGGCTACGCCACTGGTCCCAAGTCCGCTTGTGAAAAAAAAAACTAACAAAAACGCTAAAAAATAAATTTTCTGTGGAACCTTTATAACTTCAGGCATGTTTTATTTTAGGTGTTAAATAAAGTAACAAAACCGAAGGAGTTTTGAATAAAATTGTATTACTTTGAATTATGATATGTCACTGCCGAAGAAGTTGTTTGATCGTCTTATCCAGCCTAAATATCATAGCTATAAAGTTATTAAGCGGGTATTTCCAGTTACGAACACGTCACGTTAAGAACACATTACCAATTATATTAAATTAAAAAAATTAAATTAAACTTTCGTATTAAGTTTCACTGAACAATACGATTTACTCTTTATGGAAAGCTTCAACAAACCCGCAGCATCTCTCTGGATTGAAAAAGAAAAACTCATCGATAGGTGGTTCTTTCTGAGACACTGCTTTGATAACTTCTTGAGCAATCACGCCGCCGACTATAGCGCATACGGGACTTACTTCACCAAAAACCATCCTGAAATAAATAATAAAATATAGACAACTTACAAGAGTTCTTGACTCTAATACGGGTTAAAGCATTCTACTATTAACGCATTGAAAAGCGAATATGGAGAATAAATACAATAAACTACGCCTGGACATTGAAACCAGGTAATTCCCAGGTACGTCAAACAAGTAGGGGTAGGTGTACGAGGCTGGCCACTGAAGAAGAACGAAGACTAACTGCAGCATGTGGCGGAGATGCGAATGTTGCGTACTCCCTCAGCTAACGGATAGGAAGAGAAACGAAGACACTCGAGCGGAGTTGCAGGTAGCCCCTGTCACCGAAAAAGTCAGGGAATGGTGGGGAAGAGGTGTCGTTTGAGTGACTATTCATTCGGTGGAGGGCGCCAGACCACTAGGATAACCAAGGATGTCCCTAGCAACACATAAGTCAGGGAGGACCTCACGACACTTGGTTTGTCGCCTGAAGGTTGTACATGACCGTAACACCTGGAAATTGAAGATCTCTGCCGCCGACCCCGCGGGAGGGACAGGGCGCATAAAGTAGGACAATAGACAATACTTACTTTGATCAGTCATTTCTTAACCAGGATGTAGGTACATGCGGTCGACGTCACAATAAAAAACAAAAAACACTTAGAACAGTCATAATTTAATATCTAAATTAAAAAATAAGTAGTAGTTTGAGAAAATAGGGACTCAGGCCGCGAATTGGGCCCATAAGTCCGTCCCTGAGTCACTATTTCATGTCAATGGCACGCCATAACCCGGCCACATCGGAGGTTCAATATTTAACCCGCAGTCATCGTCTGTTTGCCCATAACATAAATGCTCCAGTCTCCTTCTTCAAATTGACGGGCATTCCGCTAAGATATGCCAACACGTTTCGCCTTCACTTTTCCTAAACCGGCACTCCGCATGGAAGGGCCCATTCACCCCAGTAAGGAGGGCAACTACTTTACGCACAACATTTCAATCACATCGTAAAAGTTCATCTGTCAGCTTTTCAGTTATAGAGGGCTCTCTGCCGAAGAAAAATATCCTGGTTGAAAAACCAGAGGCAGTGGTTTCGCAAGAGCACGACTTCCGAGCAGCAGTCTCCAAGGTACAAATTGCCGATGATCGACAATCTTCGATAGAAGAGGCATTTAAAGAAGAACAAGTGATGGATTGATAAAAAAATCCCTTTCGGCTATGGCCGATCAGGTGTAGGGAGATTCCGCAGACCCTGCTTTTCCTCTACGCTACCCAGAGGCGTAAAGTTTTAGAATGATGGCGGGGGCAAAACTAAGCAGACCTTATGACGTCATCAGGCAGGATTGAAGAAAAAATTGATAATATAATAGAAAAATAGTAGAGTTTTACGCATTTTTTAAGAGTTGTAAAGTATAGCTGTAGATTTTACAAAGCTAAAAAAAGAATACTTATATTCATATTGCTGCAAAGGGGACTATGAAGTAAGAACCACGTCTTACAATGCTCGAAGCTGGGGGGGGGGGGGGCAAGTTGGACCGTGCCCCCCCCCCCCCCGCCCAACTTTACGCCCCTGACGCTATGTGTAATAGAAAATATAAAAAAACTTCATTATTTTCCCGATCGCAACATCAACACACAAAACACTCTTGTGTTCCAAACTATGACGACTATGAACTTTTACTTATTAAATTATTTTTACTTTGACTGGACGTCATCTTGAAATCGTTAATTTGTCGTAAAAAGTGTAGATTACCATTATCGTAGATAATAATACGATCTTTCAGTCAGATTTTAATTCATTCCTCTGCGACCAATATTGACTGAGATATGAAATATATAAGTTTTCAATCGGCCGCCATCTTATAACTAAATAGCGGATCTAGCTGGTTAACGAACTCGATCAAGGCATTTGTATGATCAATTTTTGTGCCATTTACGGAAGTTAGAATGTTTCCTAAAATCGATATATATATATATATAACATTTTGAACGGAGGGTGGTTTTAGGCTCAGGGGGTCATGAAATGAAAAGTTGTGAAGAAATTTTCCGAAAGTCGAACATTGGTCGCCATCTCAATAGGTAGATGAATCTCCCTAAAATATTGGGGAATGCCTTACAACACATGTAGCTTAACTTGCAAATGTAGCTGGCTTAAGTATGACACTCGTCTGAAAATGAAATGTTGCTTTACAAATTTCCTTACGGATACGAATTCGCGTATGACTAGGATATGAGCTGGTATACAGCCGGCCATTGAAAAATACCTTACGATGTGATATACTAATTTAAAAAAATGCTCACCCAAGGATAGAGTCTGGAATCTTATCAGTGGGGAATCCATTGTCTTCCAGAACTTTGTTGGAGATGTCACGCAACTTCTTTATGTCGTTTTCACGATCCTTCCTGTCCGGAATGCGACCATTGATTTTTTGAAAATCGAAGAGGGCTAAAAGGTAATGAATCACATATTTTTAGGTTAGACAGAATGAAGATTCTACCTTGTTACAAGAAGCTATTTCTTTTAACGACCGGAAAATAATTTGACTGTTGATTACCTAATACATCGCGAAAGAAAAAATAGCGGCAGGAAATCTGGGTAATGGTTTAGCAAAGGATGTTTTATTTCTGAATATGGCTTGAACCATGATCACCCATTACAAGCAGATTCCTCTCCACTCCTTTCCACTCTAGCTATTTAAGTCTCGACAATTGATGTCTATAGGGCGATTTTTCCAGTGCCACTATATATCCTAAAACCAAGAGCTATTCCCACAAACTTCCAGAAAACTTTCCTTAGAGCAAATGAGACCGCCAGAGACAATCTGGTCCTGGTATATCGATAGTAAAAACAATTCAATCTTCTTGAAAGTTTTTGCTGAGTTCATTTCAATCCTTCCAATAGCAGATGCTCAGTATACCTTATGAAAGTTGGTATTCAGAAAGTTTTCTGGAAGTTGGTGGGAACGGCCGTTATGATTAGCACTGTCAGATGGATGATCGAAGTCACTCTTAAAACCAATATTACATTTCAAGTGACGTTGCTTGAGCTCCTATCCACAGTCTAGCGGGACAAGTTGAAAATTAGCTTTCCGAATGATGAACATGTCCCAAACGGTAGTCCTGTATGCAGCATATCCTATAATTATCTACATTTTTATAAATACGCCATACAAGCATAATTGGCTTTAATATGTGCTCAATATGTGTGGAAGGTTAATTAAATTATCTTTACCAAGCATGAGGAAGAATGAGTAGTCTAATCTTGAGATTCGCCTGGGCTTCATCTGCGTAAAATCAACAGTTAAAGCATCCACCAGAGGTAC
Organism: Psococerastis gibbosa; assembly: GCA_963971405.1. NCBI lineage: Eukaryota > Metazoa > Arthropoda > Insecta > Psocodea > Psocidae > Psococerastis > Psococerastis gibbosa. The sequence goes on along the minus strand of OZ020489.1, from coordinate 19,101,417 downwards.
AAAGGTTTTGGTTCTCTTCACTGTCCTTCTCTCCACTTTCCGGCCTTTTAATTGCTGATAAACAGCAATTTCCCTAAAATATTTAAAGAAAATTCACAGTAATAAAATTGACCATATTTATATTATTATAATCCCGAAAGGGCTTAGTTTTAGGTGTTGGTACTCGTTAAATGCATTTAAATGCTTTAAAAATGAGTTGCTGTGAATGTCAGTAGCAAATCTAATCGCTAATATCCCGTTTTACACCAAGTCAAATTCCACAGGAGAAACAGATAGCAGAGTTATTAAAGACATAAAGGAGAGCAAATGAACCTCTACATTTTGATGCATTGCACATTACAAATCAGCGGATAGTGTGCGATTAACACGGATGTTGTGCAGCTTTTTAATTTGTACGTACATAGGCATATACAGTATGTGCTGAGTGAAATCGTACCATGGAAAAAACTCGAAGCTTAATTAGCTCAGTTGCTACTTGAGAATTTTCATCGGCATTTCTAACCGAAATGTCAATGAGCATTTGTATATTGTGTAAAAAATCTGTTAGGCGGCAGTTCCACCGACCTCGTTTTGCACCGTGAGCGTGATATTGACGTGGTAGCAGACATTAAAGACTGTCTTTAATTTAATTAAAGACTGTCTTTAATGTCTGCTACCACGTCAATATCACGCTCACGGTGCAAAACGAGGTCGGTGGAATTTTCGCCTTAAAAACAGCCCTCAAACATAATACCACTATGGATAAGTTCAATCTCATTCATATCGTAACATAAAATCTCGTCCCTACTTTTACTATTTTACTGTTAAAGGTTCTTTTTCACCATTTAAACATTACAAGGCGATAATTTCAACATTAAAATTTGATTTCAAATACCAAGAAGGGGCTTAGATGTTTTAAAACAATCTGTACTTACTCAGTGTAATCGTGAATGAGAAGATCAGCAAAGGCATATCCAAACATTCCGAGGACATCGCCACAGAAGAACTTAATGTTGCGGAGACGGCAAGCTGTGTTGATGCGCTTCAACTCACTTAAGCTGCAACCAGTTGCAATGACCACATCGTATTCGGCAAAATATTCGTCCGGCTTACTCTCGACGCTGCTCGAGTCCGCAGAAACTTTAACCATAGGATTTAATGCTTGCGCTCTTTTAAGGGATGCTTCGGCTCGCTGAAAGTAAATCAATATCATTCATGTTACAAGAGTTACATAAACATTTAGGAATCATTGGTGGGGAAAATAGCGAGGAGACTGCAATTGTTCGGATGCGTAAATCGAAAGACATAGAGGGAACACCAAGAAGAGGAAGACCAAGGAGGAGTTACAGAAACCTAATTGAGGATGGTATCTGGAGAGTGGGACTAGTACCCAAGAAAGTGTTGAATGATCACAAGTAAAGACGCGGAAGGAATGGAGGCTCACGAATCACATCCGGGCAACTGGGTTTTAGAGGATGATGCAAAAAAAGAACCAGCAGTGTGACAGTTTTCTCCTTTAACCTCATTTGCACGACGCAGAAAAACAGTGGAGCTTCGGCTTCGGTGGCAAGGTGGTAGCGTGCTCGTACGAGTTTCAACACACCATGCGATCGTAACTCAACACTTCAAGACATGGACAGAACTTTTATCAGATTACATACGGTGTGGCACCGGTGATGTATAAGATAGAACATATCCAGTCCAGAAAGGTAGATTCAATAGTTGGAGAGGAGAATTTTACAGATTTTAAGCCAGCTTGAACTTTAGCAGATGCATGTCAACAAACTGACCAAATCGGGTGTCAAGGATCTTAATAACTTCAGCTTTGTGGTAAAAAGGCTTATATTTCAATGGTTTAATGTTTCCCACCTTTTTCTCATTTTTCTTGAACAATAAATAGATGGCGGCTCTATCGAGCATAAGATTCAAATACAATGTTTCGATATAATATTGACACATCTAACATTCCCCGCGCAAACAAAAAAGAAAAAGGTCCAGACTACAAATCCAGACTAACTGGGTGTTTGATTGTCAGGCCCCGTCGAGTGACTTGAACTCCTCTTGAACTTGTAGGTCGTCGTCAGCAGTATTTGTTGTAGTGTGCTCGGGGTATTACAACTGTCAAAATCCAGAACAGCGGTAACGAGATAAGCAGAGCAAAATAGCGCTAGGGCAAAAATAAAGTTAAAACTCATTACTTACATTTTGTCCCTCGGAATTGGGTGGTACCAAAAATTGAGCCATGCTCTCATTTTCAGTAACTTTAGCTGAATCCAGAAGAGTCATTTGATTGACTCCCGCGAGAATTACGTTTTTCGCCACCTCTGCTCCAAAACCTTGCAATCCTATGATCAGAATTTTTGAATTCCTTAGTCTGCAATGCAATACACATAGTTAAGTGATAGGTTAAACATGAAGACAATCTATTCAGTGGATGTACACGTTATGTGCGAATTTCATTTCATACCCTATAATCAGGTATGTTTCATTCATTGTAAATTTCTGTCACCTACCATTTTCACGGAAAAGCCGCTGCACCCAAAACTATAATATCCCTCGTAGTACCAGGACTATGTTTGAAATAGTCAGTTCTGCAAATTGAGTAGATCGTAATCTTTACAAGTATTAAATTACATAAACATTATAAAACCGCCTATTTTGGAGGTTGTTTTGCAAATGCAAAGTTTACCATCTACTTTATATGAATTTTCATCCAATTTTGTGTACAGCGGGGTAGCTAAAGTGAATCTTTCCCGAAAAGAAGCAAGAAGCGAAAGACGCCACAATTGCACTACAACGTTGAGCTCAAATTAAGTAGTTGCTGAATTGCCAAGGTTCTGCACACAACATAATGCTTATATACAGTATGGAAAAGATAGCATTTGTCATTGGAGTACTTGATATAATTTGACTAACCTTCGCTGACTATCAATTCCCCACAACCGTATTTGCCTGTCGTACAGTTCCGCTTCATCCTCTGTCAATTCCATGGCTGTATCGGTTACCATTATGACAGGTTTAATTTAAATAAAGAATAATTTCTACTTGAAGCCGGTGTTTTTTGTTGGTTTAGGTTTACGAATGAGTGATTGAGAGAATGACTTTAATGACTTTATATGTGAGTGTGTCACTGACACTGACTTTTGATAGATAAATAAGAAAATTTACAGAAAGGCATTTTTCACAGAAAAATATTACAAAATGCTTATTATCTTTAAAATATTAAATGATATTTTAATAAGAAATCAAGTTTTTAATTTAAAAATTAAATAAATAACGCTTTTGATTACAGCTCTGTGGCGCAAGCTGACCTTGAGCAGTTGCGACTTGCGTCTTTGGCCGTTTGGCGTCAACTGTCAAGGTCAAGCAAGAAATAAACAAAATGTTTGGACATCTCGTTACTATTTTTTCCTGTTAATTTTTGTCAGTATGATGATAAACAATTTGTGATTATGCAATAACGGAATACTTTGGATTGTGATTTGAGAGGGCTTGAAGTCGATGAAGGACTAGTTATAACAGAGTGCTACTAATAAGTCTATAAACATTAACATTACGTAACTTGCAATGGAGACCGACGGGATTATGCAGATTTATAAAAATTCCAGCTTAATGGTAAGCTCCTTCTTCCTACTACATTAGTTGTAATGAGTTAGGAAATAATGAGGGGACTAGTATCACTATCACTACTTACATCGCGGGTTCAGTGAGACACGCAAAATTTAGCAGCTTGGACGGCTTTGTCGTTTGCTTGAAGTCGTCAATCGTGCTGGGACCAGATGACAGTAGTGGACTGACTAGCAGGTGGGCAGTATCATGAACACAGTCACAACCGACATTATCGGCAGCACGCAATCCCCACTTGGCAGCAGTGGTCTTCGAGAGTCCGGAGGCGGTTCAATGTACGCCAGGAGGGATAAGGGAGGCCCGAACCCACCATCAGTTTCTCATCGAGGTTTTTCTTAATGCCTGTATGCGGTGATCACTCGGAACGTTAGTGGCGGGGGTGGTGCTGCGCAGGAAACTTTTTCTTAATGAAAGACGGCGAGGAGCATCACGTGTTTCTTGCTTGTCTGCTTTCCCCGGCTAATGGACCCAATAAGAACAAAAGCCTCCTAGCATAGAAAATAAAATAAACAACAAAGAAAAAACACACGGGAAAAGAGTGTTTCAGGTCAAAAGGTTTGAACTGTTTTGCGGAAATTCCCAGAACAATCCCTCATTAATTAAAAAATGTAATATTGGATTCAAAGTGACAGGCCGGGCTGACAACAGATTCCGGTACTGTAAGTTGATTGACTTGCAATCCAAATAGCTGTATTATGACTGTGATTATCTTATGACGGGACCCACCCAAGCTTTATCTCAGTCGCATTTTTTCGCCGTTCCATTGCAAGCGCTGTGGATGCCCACCTTACCCGCCTAATTGCTACTCTCCGCCAATCATTTGATGGAATTATAGATGGGCGTAATTTGCTTGTTACAGGTCACATTCATAGCGCATTTCATATTTACAACTTGGGGTTGTCAAGGATATTGGACCCCAAATTCATACGTATTTTACAATGCTTTCTTCTTAGGAACGTTAATTGTAGCAATTACTTTAAAAAATGACAAATCTATAGTTGGCGTTTGCTTGGCAATCAACGCTCTTGCAGTAGTATTCGACGTTATAGCATTAGCAGTCTACTTCCCAAGCGGAGTTTCAGGTAAGCGCTCTATATAGCTTTTTGGAACTTTTTTTTATATCTGTGCATGTAGGTACTGTATGTACAAAAGTTTTTAATTTTTCCTCGGCTTGTCTCAGACGGGAGGTCTGGTATAGCATCGCACCTCAGTCAAGAACGTCCTGTGGCCCCATTATGCCGTCTTGTATTAACTTATTCTTGGGGTTAAATATGCAAACAAAACAATTTTGAATAGCACTTTTCATTCCCCTTCTCCGACCACCCAGGGCTGCATTTTTGTTAATCTTGTTGATGTGGGTCTCCTTCCCCCGGCGCATATGTCCATGCTGTGAATGTCGTTTTCCCCTGAGCGGCAGCTGTTTTCATCTCGTTTCTCTGCCTGCCAGCCAGAGTTAATGCGCTGCCCGGTGCAGTATTTCCAGCCTCACGGCTCACACCATGGCACTCTGCGCCATAGCGTCTGAGGCATCTTCCGATCTACTAGTACCCCTGTCCTTTCTTTGAATTTGGCCCATCCTGTATTGAGAAAATTTCTTATTTTCTTCTGGCCTTCGCATCCACCGTCCCTTTCCATCACCATGCTTCCAATGTAGCCTGTAGGTACTTCAATTTGTTCACTTTGGCCAGGTCCTCGCCTGTTGCACCAATAGGCATCTTAATCTGTCTACGATGTGTTTACATTCGTATTTTAAAATAAAATAGCTCTATGATTAATGTTTTTGTGATATGAAGCATGTCACGTGATAGTCCTTTGGGGCCTTGACGACATCGCAACTTCTCACGGAGATATGTGCTGATCCTCGTTTTTCCGGATGCGTATTATTATATTTTTTTTTTCATGCCTGTCCTAGCCTACATGCATATTTATAAAGTCAACTATTGAAATTGGGGTTTTAAGATTTCAGCCAAAGCCAAACTAGCCAAAGAAAGTTTTTGAAGCTTGGGATCAATTTTGTCGCAGGTTTCAACTTTTTAAATTGAATGTTGTGGTTCATACTTGTAAATTAGATGTATTTTTGGCAACATTCAAAACAGTTTTATGCTAATAGTACTCCAAGTTTATGCTACTTTGTTTGCAGGTTCTGCGGATAGATTCAGTGCCGGAATGGCCATTATAAACCTGTTGATTCGTCCAATCAGCTGCTATGGTATTTTCCAAACTCTTAAACGCGGCGTAGATGAAGATCCTGACGGGGTTCCAGGTTACGAAGGAATCTAGTGGATTCTCTAATGAATCATCATAATCATCATCACCACGGCCATTAAAAAAAAAATGATATTTACATAATAAATTTTAGCCAACAGAAATTAAGTAGGGAAGCATTTTGGATTAGTGCTGAAAAAATGCAGGGGATAATCTGACTCCATCACATCGGCCGCACTTTCAATGGTTGTCTGTTGCTTCTTGCGACTTAGTGAACTGTCTCCTACAGTTTCGGACATTTGGTGAAATCTACTAAAAATTCCTAATTCTTACTTAATTATCTCTTTCGTATATTTGGTTTTGCTGCCTCTGATACAGATTGTGTATAACTTGTAAGCAAACCTTACGATTCACAAACTAAGCGTTGGATGCACATTTCTAGCTATTGCATTCATTTCTTTGTAAATTAGTACAATAACTTTCATATTTATCTCTCAAGAGCTTTGACAATAAGTCCTAAACTAATCATTTCCTGTCACATCATAGACTTAATTTTTGTGGCTGTAATAAGTAGTATAAACAAACTGATGTGATCAGATTATCTGTATCTTATTTTAAACTTTCTTGTTCCTGCATTACAATATAGGAACAGATTAGCCACTATACTATTTTAGCATAAACCTGCCTGTTTAGGGAGATTCATCTACCCATGTTCGACTTCCGGAAAATGTCTTCACAACTTTTCATTTCATGACCCACTGAGCCTAAAACCACCCCCCGTTCAAAATGTTGCATATATATTATATGTATATATACAGTGTATCGATTTTAGGAAACAGTAACTTCCGTAAATATTAACCGATTAAACTTGGCCCAAAAATTTATCATACAAATGTCTTGATCGAGTTCGTTAACCAGATAGATTCGCCTGGAACAAGGTCGCGGCCGATTAAAACCTTATATAACTCATATCTCAGTTAATATTGGTTGCAGAGGAATGAAATAAAGTCTAACTGAAAGCCCGTACTATTATATACGATAATAGTGATAAACACTTTAACGACAAATCAACGATTTCAAGATGGCGTTCAGTCAAGGTGATATTTAAGAAAAAGTTCATAGACGTCATTGTGGTTCGAAATTTGGAACACAAGAGTGTTTTGGGTGTTGACGTGGTCGGGAAAAGAATGAAATCGATATGGAGGATAATTTTAGAAGAACTTACTATTTTTAATTACATATACATAACGTAGCATCGAGGGAAGGCCAGAACCGTTAAGGATTTTTGATAACAAAGAATTAAATGAGCTCATTAACTTATCCAAAATAACGTGAAAATATTGTCTACTGTAAACAAATTAATAAATAGATTAAGTCTTTTTCATTGCTGAATTTTGCTTTCTGTACTATACTGCAAAGTTAAGTAGTTAGTAGTGTGTTGAAAGCCGTATGGTGTATTAATTTTTTATTTATTTCTGCATAGGAAAATAAGTTTTTACTTTATAATTATTAATACATATTTTATTCGTATTATTTTTGCTATTGCTCAAATTAAATGGTAGGACTAATAATATGACTGATATTATAAATGGCTGCGATAATTACTTGTATGAATGAAAACTTGATTCACTCGCTGCGGCCCTCCAATCCAAATCAATATATTTTTACAATTCTACGATATACAGTAAGTCATTCCAAGGACTAGTGACACGATATTACATTTATTGCCTTTAAATCTTAACTGTATAACATTGTTTCGAAGTGGAAATTGAAATCTCTATCTTTATCTTTATATGACCTTTAATCTCAAGTGCCTGCCATTAGTAAGTTATTTCAGATGAGAAGTTAAGTTTTTATTGGAATCATAATTGTACCGAATATTTTTTACTGAGCTTGTGTATTAAACTCTTGATTAATATGTCAATTTATTTCTTGTAATATTTTCAAAAGGGGACCTGTTAATGTGGGGCACACCAGTGGATTTGGAGAGCCCCCTTATAAATTCTCATGTATTTAAGACATCCCGAAGCTGATAAGAAAAAAGTGATGACGGAGTCCCTGCTTACATAATTTGAATTTAAAAAGTTCAGCATTTCTTTCGTACATTCCTGCCTTAATTTGTGAAGAAATAGACTACTTGGAAAGTCTGCGGACATGTTATTTGAAAATACATAATACAAAATAAAAATTAAATTTGAATTACAGGTTTACGGTGCATGCCAGGTGCGCCAATGAATGATTCTAGTTTACAAAAATGACGGGAATGCGTCATTTGCATGCAAGAAAGACAGCAAATTAAAAAAATAATAAAAGAACATTTTATATATGTCAAGTACCCATTTAATTCAAACAACTATTCACACAAACGTTTCAACTATGAAATTAAATTTGTTATACATAAGTTATTTAATGAAAACCAAAGCTTCAGTGGGTTAATTGTAAGAGTGGGCCGAAAGACCCAAAATTCGCCCACATGGAAAATGAAGACAATTTTCTTTCTTTCTTGCTTCAGAGTCAAGTTACTTGGAAACAATAAGCTTCCGTAGGTTTATTTTACCATAAATTCTTATGCACTGGCTCACCGAAGCCTTTGTAAGGAAATAGCCATATTTGCTTCGCTTGATTCCATATTACCGTTGTTTACAAACATTACCATTACTACAATAAATATTCCGGTTCATCGTAGAAAGAGTTTTTTACACGCTTCGTTACAAGTTTTAGTTTTAAAAAAAAACTGAAAACCAAATGCAACTCATTGTATGTTGCGGACTTACCACCTGACCACAATAGGATGAAATTTGGAACACTTCACACACTATCGAATAAACTTGGTGTTCCGCATATGCGATTTTCGAATAAACAAAGCGTTCCAAATGACATTCTATCGTGGTGGGATAGTACATAAATGCGATTTAACCTAATAGGGATATTCACTGTGTTGATAGAAAAGGGATAGAGGGAAAATAGAGAAATAGCTCAGCGTGAGGATACCTCCACCGACCATAGAAATAGAAAAACCTAACCTAACTTACCTCCTAAGTTTCTTTGCCTTTGGCTATTACCTTATGAACATCTGCTGTGGTCCACCTCTTGCCACATGTTTCCTTTTTTTTAAAAATTAATTTATGTCGCAGAGCTCATTTTTTAAATTCAACAGCACAACAACAAATATGGCCGTTTTCGATTCCCCAAGTACAGTTTACCCAACGTAGTAGTTAAGTAAAGTGGGAATGTTTGGAAATACGTTTCCTTATAGCATTATTTTTCTAATCGAAGAACTGGAGTTCCATTTAACTATTTTCCATCAGTTTCCTTCCTTCCCATAGAGTAAACCCAACACAGTGAATACCCCTATTGTGTTGAAGATTTGCTTGCAAAATGCAATAAGTAGAAATATACGGTGGCTTATTCGTCCTCTCCTCCAGTCCTCCATACCTACATAATACTGCCTACAAAACATACTCTTTCACACATTTATAGTCTTGATATATTTTAGTTGGAGTTAAATGAAGGGAAGCCACCATTTCTTATCCCCAATGCCTGTTCCAGTTCAGCACGTTTCTGCTGCACTTTAGTGTAGAAATACCGGCAAACGGCTTCTTGCGCCCAAGGTTGCCAGTAATATTCACTACGTCTCTCCTCTTCAGGATTCCCGGTGACATCAGTCATCGTCTAGAAACACACATATTTTCGGTAAACGTTGCAAAGCTGTTTAATGGTAAAGGTTAATGACAATGGTGTAATACGTTACCAGTGGCGGAGCGTGGGATAATTGCGAGTGTAATGCTTGCGTCGTCAATGTTAAAAAAAAAGAAGAAAACACGTAAAGACAGTAAAAATTTGAAAACCAAAAAGAAAACATTTAAATTTTAACGTGACGAGATTCATAATTTTCTTAGACTGTGTTGATAACATCATGCTCATACAATCTTATTTGCTCGCGGCTTCCTATAGATTTCAACGAAGCTCTTAATACATTCTAAGTACTTGTTGAGTGTAATACAGCATTACCAGCCTTACATGCACGCTCCGCCGCTGTATTTAACAAGCTGTTTGACTGCAAACAATCTGAAGGTAATTGAATGTAGCAACTGCCTGTGTTTTGAAGCAGGATTTAAGATGTAAATCATTGTTTTTCTCACGGGGACAAGCAGAAACTTATCAAAAAAATCAGTGTTACGAACTTGAGGGTAGTGGAGGTTAGAGCTTGGAAACTTTTCATTTCAGTGCTACTTCCACATAAACAAAAATCAGTGTTACGAACTTGAGGGTAGTGGAGGTTAGAGCTTGGAAACTTTTCATTTCAGTGCTACTTCCACATAAACAAAGTTCTAGCTCCATGCTTTTTAACTCTGTAATATCACTAAAGTTTCATTAAATACCTTGAGATCACGAGTTTGAGATATTAGCCATTTGTTGATAAACTGCTGTGGGTCCTTCGCAAAACTCAAAAAGAACTCTCGATTTGTTTTCAGTTGATTGATAGTGTCAACGGTTTCGTGGATCTTAGTGTCTAAATTTTGTATTTCCTGCTGGCTAGCGGTTGAAAGTAGAAAGTTATTCATTTGAGTTTTTAATGTGTCATCCACTTCAACATCAATGTCATAGCAAGCTGTCTGCTTTTGCTCAGAGCCTTCCACACTGAAAATTAATTTTAATTTGGCACAATTAAATAATTAACGCTTTTTTGTTTTTATTTACACTGAGCCAACCTAGCGGAGCCTGCTTTACATGCCCTCTGAAGTAAGGCCAGAAAATGCATCAAGAGTGGGACTAGAACAACAACCTTTCGGGTGAAAGTCAAGGTCTGTACGACTACTTTCCTGACAATTAAGGCCCGGTCACACCACAACTGTCGGTAAGGAATATAGTGCTGTCGTGCAGTATTCTTTGGTGGCTATTCCACTGACTAATTTGCTTCACTAATCGTGGTGCCGACATGGTAGCAGACATCATTAATAAGTCTCGGCCATATTTTAAGGAGACTATTATGTAGATACTTAACTTATCTATTATAAATTAAGTTATAATATGGTAGAGACCCGGTCTCACCACAACTGTCGGTAAGGAATATAGTGCAGTATTCCTTAGGTGGCTATTCCACCGGCTAATTTCCTTCACTAATCGTGGTGCCGACATGGTAGCAGACATCATTAATAAGTCTCTGCAATAATTTAAGGAGACTATTATGTAGATACTTATCTATTATAAATTAAGTTATAATATGGTAGAGATGTCTGCTACCACGTCGGCACCACGATTAGTGAAGCAAATTGGCCGGTGGAATAGCCGCCTAACCGAGAGTTTTCAAGCTATGATGGGTAGGTCTCTAAAGGTCTTCCATTCAAGTTGTCAGCACTTGCATGTTACTGTAGTACCTAACTATCCCACTTATCCAAGAGATGTTTCAATGTTGTACAAATGAAAAGTAATAGACATTTCATCAGACTAATTAGCTTAGAATCAGTTCATACTTATTTAAAATCTCTATTCTGGATACATAATACACGTACAATAGATATAAAAAGTAGCATCGGAGTCAAAAAATCTAGCGATTCACACTATTGAAGCTTACCAACTTACCTAATAATGTGGTTGATAACTATTGGATCAGGAGGATGCAGCAATGGGTTCAACCTCTGTGGAATTTCCGCGAACTTCATCCGAGGACACGCGAAAATTTGCTCCAAATATTTATCGCAGTTAATGAATTCCCGCTCATGAGCGTCCTAGAATAATAATTTGTAATTGTGACTTGTACCGCATGTTGTATTCACATGCTTCTTTAATGGCAATTACAATACCGAATCCCGCAGATGATATAACTAGTCTGCGCATTGGACACAATCATGGATATTTAATGTCTCGAGACCAATCCTCCTTATGTGTCATGTATTGCGGGCCTCTTTCAGTCAATCACATAATAACCGAATGCCTTTCTTACTCTGCAGCCAGACTACTCTCAAAACCACACAACAGCAACACCTGATTCGGGACAGCCATGGCCCGGTCACTGTAATCCTACATTTTAGAGAAAAAATAAAACCTCGGTCTCATACAACACTTTTAATAAGAAAAGCAAAATGAAACAAAATGACCGGCGCATATACTCCCGCGCCTAAATATTATTTAAAAAAAAAAGTAACTTACAGAATTCATTGATAGTTTCGAACTTAGGGCAGATTCTAATATGCTCCCTATAACGTGCTCCACAACTTACCGTACATCGAAATCAAACCGAGTTATACAATGAGCTACAGAGAAGTTTTTATTTCATTTTTCACTGGATCCTCTGAATTTGTGCCATGTCATTTACTCAGATCTATTATATTTTAATTTTTGACAATATTCATTGGGTTTCATAGCATATTTAATTTTATTATATTGTAGAATCCGCCCTTAATCTGCAGGTGATAGCCAATATATATATTTTTTCAGCTTGGCTTCAATTTTCAATCATAACAATTAATTGTCAGACTTTCATGTATGGCATACAGCTCCATTTCGAATAATTTGCACTAACCTGGAGCTTGTGTGTTTTGATGTACTGCCACAACGCTGAAATAATGACTGGACGGGTTTGCGTATGTACGCCCAAAAGTCTGGCCAATCTCGGATCTAACTTGAACTGCAACGGCTGGTAATCCAAAAGCAGTAAAATAGTGCAGCGCACATTCTTATCACCTGGGCGTTTTACCTTCAAAAATATAAAGACTAGCATGAGAGACACTATTTTTGTAATTCTTCGCGGGCTGTGACTGTAAATAAATAATTATATATATTATATAATAATTTGGAACCTGGAAAAAGCCTATGATAGAATACCGAGAAGTTTAATCTGGGATGTGTTGGAAGAGAGACGAGTCCCGCAAAGCTAATAAAGAACATGTACGAGGGGGCTTCGACACGAGTGCGTAGTGCGGAAGGGGTCGGTGACACCTTTCCAGTGACTTTTGGGTTGCATCAGGGGTCAACCTTGAGTCCGTTGATATTTGTTCTCATAATGGACGTAGTGACCAGGCAGATACAATGGCAAGCGCTAGAAAGCCTTCTCTTCGCAGATGACATCCTCCTGGTAGGCGACTCGCGAGAAGATATCGAGAGTACTCTCAGGCTGTGGGTGGAAACGATGGAGCGCCAGGGGCTTAAAGTGAATCGCAAGAAAACAGAGTACATGCAATGTGTAAGCCAGGAACCTGGATCGATAAAAGTCGATAACCAAGACCTTGAGAAGGCCAAGACATTCAAATATCTGGGAGCAACGTTATGCGAGAATGGTGGCTGTGGAGACGATGTAAGAGCACGGGTAACCTCAGGTTGGGCCAAGTGGCGAGATATGGCGGGAATCCTGAATGATAGGAGAATGCCGAAGAAACTCAAAGGCCGCATATACAAGCAAGTGGTGAGACCGTGTATGGCCTACGGAGCGGAGTGCTGGCAAGGACGAAGAGCAACTGTTGCATGTGGCTGAAATGCGAGTGTTACGTTACTGTCTGGGTTACAAATTGGCAGACAGGAGGAGAAACGAGAACATCCGGACGGAGATGCAAGTAGCACCTATCACCGATAAAGTCAGGGAACGAAGACGGGCGTGGTGGGGCCATACGCTAAGAAGAGAAGATGGACACCTGCTACAGCGTGTGGGGGACTACACGGTGGAGGGCCCAAGACCTATAGGACGACCGAGGATGACCCTTGAAACAAAAGTGAGGGAGGACCGCAGGACCCTCGGTCTCTCGCCGGATGAAACGCAAAACCGAAACACCTGGAAGATGAAGATCCGTGCCGCCAACCCCGTGGGAGGGATAAGGCGCCGATAAAGTAAAGTAAGTATATAATATATTATAATAATTAATAATTAATAACAACGTAATGATTATGGAATGGTTAACTCTGTAAAGGACTTAACAATGAAAATACTTCTCATTCCTCACACTGCGTTGTAAGAAACGAAAGTAAGAAAAAGAATTTTTTTTAAGAAATGGGAGCAACCAGCTTCTACGATAACTACCTTTGAATAACAAAATTTATTATTATTATTATTCAAGTATTCAGGGTAAGTATGCCGACTGTGTGATATGACTTACCAAATGTAACAGCATATCTATGTGACTACGTGCACCTACTATGGCGCAGGATAGCGTAACCAGTCTGGCAAATTAGTCTTTGGAGCAAATGGGCTTGGTAAATGGTAGGTGCAAAAACACAGAGTCTAACAAAAATACTACTACACTATATTGAATTAACACAGAGTCTACTTCAGGAGATTCATGTGAGCTGGCGTGTCCAGGCGAAAACGGTCGGCTTCATGCCGGTTTCAGAAATCTTCGGAAGTTGACTCTGTGGTTTTTTAACTACCCATTTGCTACAATGACGAATTCCCCAACGGGTTACGGGTGTCACGATCATCCGTATGTACCTGGCCTATATGGCTGAAACGAGTAGGTACCTGAAAACCGTCGGTTTCTTGAGTTGTAGCAGTGCGATGCCATTCCACAAGGTGATTATCCGGCCCATAAAGATCCTTATCCAACTCTATAACCAAGCTTTTAAAAAACGACGAGAACTTCCGCTTTACCTACAAAGCAAGATAGATCTTTTATTGTAAGTATTATACCTAACTGCTAGCTCACACCTGTGGAAAACAGTCCCAAGTCGCTCCCATCACTCGTCTTCAATCTTTTCTGCCCATGACTATTTTAGCTCACGTTCGTTCAACTAGGCAGTCTGCCTGGCGATCCACCCGCCTTTTTCTAGGACGGCCTGGTGGTCTTCTTTCTCATGGCCATGATGGATTGGCTAGAAACATTGCGCATGGGACGCGGGCACCACCCATTCCCGCCGAGCTACCACACTCGCTGTTCGGCGGTAACAGTTGGGGGACCAACAAAACGTTTTTTCTCCTATGTCAGACGTCTAACTGAGAACTTCCGGTTGATAGCAGAGTTCTCCACCACCTAGACCACGCCAACTCAATTAATATTAATAATATGGTACACAAATCACTCACCTTATTTGGATCATTTTTGGAATCATCCAGAAGCCTGCCTTCGACGCGGAGCTCCCACGAAGCTACACTGCCTTCCTCGCCTTCGCCAGGTTCTTTAGCAGGGTAGAATGTATTTGATATGAAAATTCGCAACTTTCTTTTCTGCTTCATGGGACGCTTCAGAGCTTCCTGAATGTCGAGACGCTTTCGCATGATCGTTGAGTCCAATTTCCGTTCGAATGCAAGTAGATCCATGTATGCTTGAGATTCTGGCACGAGGTCACGCACTTTCTGTGGTAGAATTTTGTCTGCCAACTTCTTTTTCTTCTTGCTGATCTGATGCACGTTGAACTCACTGTGAGGAAAACTGAACATTCCACGAAAGACAATGAGAATATTTAAACGAAAAAGTTTGCCATGGTCATATTATTGAAAAAAAGGAGTAACTTGGTTCAATTTTATTAAATTGATGGTTTATTTAATTCATCATTTATTGTTTTCAATACAATTGTCTTTTTTGGACTTATCAATTTATTATTTTTAATGTTGTTCATTGTATTAGAAAGAAGTGAGACACGTTTGAAAATGTTTATAGATGGTAAACGACTAGTCTCGGCGGCATTAAATATTGAAAAATTATATTTGGAAAGGGGTGACAAAAAAAAGAACTGATTGTTAATCAGCATCAGGCTTGTCAAAAGTAAAACAAGAGAATGCCATGAACAGATAGAAAAGTTAAATAAATCCAGTGAAAAACATTGATACACATACACCTAAAATGAAAAGAAAGTGTTTTTATTTAGGCTAGTATCCAATGAAATGAAAGTAAGAAGATGCCACAGAAAATTAATACCGTAATGCGTTTTTTTACAAACTTTATTACACGCAATGTTCTGAAAGATAATTTGAAAATGTATTAGTGGAGGACCCTATTGAATCTTATTGAAGCAGCTATAGTATCACAGTGTTATTTGTATCTGTAATTCAATAGTTTTTTTATAAAAAATACTATAAATTTAGATTGCAGACGGAACAATTGGTTAATAATAAGATTAAGAGCAGTTCAATCCAGTCATTACCACAGTTTTTGCCATAATGAAATGAAGATTAGTTAGTATTTGCCAAATGTAAACAAAGTTAGTACCTCCAAAAATTAGGATTAAAAATTAACATATGCGTTTGGCAACGATGTTAGCCCATGCTTCTACTGAGACCATAAATTCGAAACATTTTGGTTAAGTAACTCAGAACTGTATAATCATAAAAATTGAAATATAAAATATTTATTAGCAATAGTATGTGCACGTAACTAGAGTATGCGCAAATACAATATGAAAACTCCAAGGGATAGATCATTGAAACAAAATGTATAAAATGCAGATGTTCAGTATTAAAACTCCTTAGGTTTACATGTCAAATAAATACAATTACAATGCGGGGTTTGCACAGGGAGCCCATCACTTAAATCATGAGTGTTAAAGCGGCACTAGACAGTGCACATACCCTAATAATTACAATCAATCATCATGCAGCATGCTTTTTTTCTAGTTCCACCAGCGCCATGCTCGAAGACACAACTTACTTGTCCGCTTGAGCGGGGGGTGAAGAATTTCGTTCGGCAGCCGAGGAACGCTTACTTCCCGACGAACCACTCCTAAGTAAACAGACAAACATGGCCACAATGTGAGAGGACATGCTAAACCCAGAATCACCCTCGCTACCCACAAAATGCCAGGCAAACTTTAAAAACAAGCTTTTGTTACATGAATACCCAAATATAATTTTCAATTTGTTTAGAATTGCCCACTTTGCAATTCCAAAATTCACTAATGTTATTGCATGTATTGAGGAATTTCGAGTGCGTCTGAAGGAATAACTAAAGATAAAAAGTACAATAGACTTGTGTACAGCATGCATAAGAGAAACTGGGAGATTAGCATTTCTTGGAGACTCATATCTGTGCTTGGTTAAGTCATGCTTTCACCTGTTTCATTACGTTAATGGTAAGATTGTCTCAGCTTGTCCATTATCGCTTGTAGCCGGTGTAGTTTGACATCGAGAACGTACACCAGTTTGCCAATGGCCAAAAATGCATACGGAAACAATAAAAATAATGTCCGTAATCCATGGGGCCGCTGGCATTGGACAAGGGACCTATGGTCCACTAAAAGTAGGCCTGGGTCCATAAAGTTATTAAAAAAGAAAACAATAACCAGCATTTCTTGGAAAGAATGCAATGAGAGATAAATTGACCTAACTCCCATCGACCACGGTAAATCTACTTGTATCGTGTAAAAAAAACTGATATGAGCTAATTGAGCTTATCCCAAATTTGGTTCTAGAGAGTGCAACAAAACAAACGCAAGTGCATCTTCAATTACTACAAAATTAAATTAAAACTAGCCTACACTGTAATCCAAAACACCAGCCCCGTAGAAGTAACAATTTACTATACTACGTGGAAAGTTCAAGAGACAATTGAAAGTGGAAAAGCTTTACAAGTGTGAAGAATCAATTATCACACGAAATATTGATAGCAGGGCTGTCAACAATTTCACATTCTTTAAAAGAAATGTTGCTCAGCATTTCGATACATGATATGTGCCTGTTTGTTAACAAACAAATTATTGAATTTGGGTTGTAATCAGTAACGGAGAGTGTAGGTGTCGGGAGAAAGACGTTCAAAACCTCTAGCTAATAGATTTTAGTAAATAAAGTAAAAGTAAATAACATAATTACATAAAAAAAAGTAGGGATGTGCATTTTTGACATTATATTTTTTTTTAATTACAAAGGATATTTTCTGTGAAAATTAATTTAGTTCATAAAACAGGCATTGGGGGTGCTTCGTAATTAAATAATTGCAACTACAATATAATGAACCGATAAAACTAGTTGCATACAATAATAAATACTACTTGTGTAATTTTGGGTTACCTATTTTATAAAATTGTATAAAGTCCCATCCCGTTCCCACAAATTAAATGGTTTATAAATATGAAATTTGTGTCTTATAGTTCATAATAAAGCTCTTACTAAGGCACCCATTCCACCGACCGGCTAGGGCTACTTACAAAAACGGTGACGTGGTAGCAGACATTCATGACTTAGGTGGCGTTTCCACCGACCTCGCATTGCAGAATGCAAATGACATTGACGGAAATTAGAATTTTTCTTTTTATAGAAATCTATTAAAATGTTTGTACTTAACATATCCCATGACGCCATTTTTTAATTTTAGTTTGTCTGTTTGTGATTTTACTGTATGATCATTGATCAATTTTAACTATGGCATAGAGGAAAATAAACATTTCCGTCAATTCTGCAATGCGAGGTCGGTGGAAACGCCACCTTAGTCTTGAATGTCTGCTACCACGTCACCGTTTTTTTAAATAGCCCAAGCCGGTCGGTGGAATGGGCGCCTAAATCACTTCAAACCAATCGAAATCAAAACATTAAAAAGCTTACTAAGGCTTAGGCCTTAGACTAATAAGGGTTGGGCCGTTGGAAACTATCTTTTTAAGACGTTACAAACTATAAGGATCAAATTTCGCGCCAATCTCAGAGAAAGCACTTACAATATTGACAAGCTACGAGATGGTCAATTTGAAATATGAACCATCTGTCAATATTGAACAAAATATGTTTAAACTAGCTAAGCCATGAGTTCAAATTTTTTTTTTTAGGTCATTGAGATTAACAAAAGAAGGAAGGATAGCTTACTAACTTGATCGCAGCTTAAGAGGACATACTACGTAGACAATTAACACCTCAAAATTGGTTGTTTTTATTTAATATTATTTTTTAATTACGGTAATTAACAAAGCAAGTTATTAAAGATTTATCTCATGTAAGTTGTAGAAGACTACTTCATGTATCAGATAACAGGAAATATTAAATTTTTGTTACATTAGTTCTTTAAAAACTAAGGACTAAGATTTCGCGTAATCTGGGATTTTTGTAAAAACTACAAGAACCGAAAAGTAAAACTACCCGATTACATGATGCACGAAGTAGTCTCCTGCAACTTAAATGAGCCAAATTTTCAATAACTTGCTCATTAATAATGAAATAAAAATGAAATGTATTTGATTTTGGAGTGCCAATTTTCTAAGTAGCATATCGTCTTAAGAGGATATGGAGCGCAGAAAAAATGACACTACAAAATCCTACACTTAAGAGTGTACAGCCCGTAGGACATTGGCAGCCCGAAATGTAATACTTTTTATTTTTTATTTAATTAACTAAGTATGTTATTAAAGATTTGGCTCATGAAAGTTGTAGAAGACTACTTCATGCATCATATTATAAGATATTATTAATTTTCGAAATTGTAGTTTTTACAGAAACATGCAAATATTTTATAAAATTTTCACGTATTATCGATTTTATAAAAAAAACTACAATTTCGAAAACTAAAAATACCTTACTATATGATGCATGAAGTAGTCCTCTACAGCTTTGATGAGAGAATAACATGCTTAGTTAATTAAATAAAAAATAAAAACTATTAATTTTCGGGGTGCCATATTCCTAGGGGCTGTACACTCTTAATATTTGTTATTTAATTTACGAAGCACGTTATTATTAATTTGGTCTATTCAAGTTGTTGAATACTATTTCATGCATCATATAATGGGGTATTTTTAATTGTTTGTGTTATAGTGTTCCATGAACTTTGCTGGGGAAATTTTAGTCCCCAGTAACTTTCATGAAAGAACTGCACAGTCTTAAATAAAAAATACCTCAAAATATGACGTACGAAATAGTCTTCTACATCTTGAATAGACTAAAGCTGAAATAACTTAACTAAAAAATAAAAATTCAATAAAATTATCAAATTTTGGTGTGCCAATTTTCTACGTTCATCATCGACTTAATACTTGCTTTACATCTTTAGTTATTCAATGAAGCTACATCAACTTACTTTTTAGGTTGGGATGGCATAGGCGCACTGCCTGAGTTGTTGCGTTTGTTTGAAGATGGAGTGGTCCTCGGTGGATTGTAAGGTGCTGCTGGACGAGGTTGTTGTTGCATCATGGTGCCACCTGAAGTTGGAGGTATGTTAAAGCCAGCACGATTCTGCATTTGCTAGATAACAGATTAAACATAATACACTAAATAAACAATACAATGTGTAGTATATTTCCATAGTAAAATAATACAATCTTCTTCTTCTGGCTCTACAGCCCTTGACAAGCTTTTGTCTGCCCGACAGCGCTCCTCCAGTCATCTCGGTTTTGTACCGAGCTCCACCATCTACGGACTCCCAACTAGCGAAGGTCAGTTTCCGACTCATACTTCCAGCGTTTTCGAGGAAAAAATAATACAATGCTTGTTGCATTCATCGCCAGGCGACGCCCGTATGCGGTTTTTACTTCTGGCTACAATATAATGGTTAAATATAGTGTTGAAAAGACCTTCCCCCTAAACGTAATAATAAAATTCCAAGCTCCTTTAGTAACAGTGCGTTGAAACTGAGGAATATGCAGTACTTAAGACAAAAATAAATGCTGATGTCAGCGAGCAATCTGACTGCTTATTGGCTATCGGCATTGGTGTTTATTAATCGATAGTTAGACTAGTCACCTGATGTATTTTATTTTATCGTACTACCTTTGGTAGCCATGAACTCTTTATTTTTATCACTACTTCAGGACATCGATTTTGGACGTAGCGTTGTATTCAGACCTGGTGTCCAGTTAGCCTTTTGAACCTTATTATGGCCTATGCCAAAACGAATCTATTTTTTTTTGGTCAAGTTTGGTATTATTTCGCATTCTCATGGTCATTGGTATAGATAAAGATATCGACATAAAGATGTCAGTCAAGGTTAATGTTTCTCATTAATCATAAGAGCTTCTACCAGATGAAAAATAGTTGTCGTATGTTGAGCTTATGAAGAATGCAAACATGAAAAGAATGCTTAGTTGTTTGGGAGTCCTATTTTAAAAAATCCAGCATGAGACAAAAAAAAACTACTTTTTCCAAGTGTAATATATAATATATATATATGAAACATTGCTTTTAGGGCGACTCCAATCAACTTTCACATAGCCTAATCTGACGGACAAATTTACCTGCTACCCCTCATACTTCATTCCAAAGCATTGGGAACCCGGTAAATTATTGTCAGTATGAGTTCCTATACAACTTACGTTGGCTGCCGTCTAGCCTATCTTGCTTTATGTTGGGTAACGGCCAAGATAGGGTGTTTGAATCTCACTAGAGTGAGGAGACCTTTGCGTATTGACGTCATGGTTGCTAAATTTGACATACAAGCACACAAAGATAGTCTAATCAGCTGATCGCTCCTTGTCCTGCCGTCGTATATAGGAATACGACAATTTAGACAGAGAAATAAAATTTAGAGGTAATTTTCAAACTGACTTTTCTTTTCACTTGGTTACTGGCCACTTTTGTACTGTACTATGGACTATAACAATAATTTAAGGACGGCGCCCTGATAGAAACTTCCCCGGAGCATAAGGGTTGTACTGAAGATAATATATGAAATTGCTTTGTATTCTTCAATACTGCAGTACTTTCGTTTGCGGCCGGTTACAAAAATTCTACCGGGATTAAACGATAGACGTTTTTTTATGTTATGCCCAACAATAAAAAAAGACTTGCCTAGAATCCTAGTCTTGTGACATAATTTATAAACTTACCGGAAAATTGGGACCAGCGTACTGACGCAAAGGAGGTACTTGTGGCCCAGCGTATCTTTGAGGGGTCGGTTGAGCCTGATTATTTGGGGTTGTAAATCTTTGGGACATTTTACTGTCTGCTTACAGTTACTTCAAACTTTAACAATAAAATATATCTTTATTTATCAATCACGATTGTTAAAATATAAAATATAGTTGTAAACCATTACAACAAAAATTCGTAACAAATTACAAAACGAAAGATGTAAAATGGTCGACAAACAAACTACAAAGACGTGAAAGACGTGGAAGCAACAGCATTTAAATAACAGATAAAAGCAAAATATAATTTTATATCAATATTGGGCCAAGGTTTTACAAATATCATATATATTATGTACTATTTTTAAAACATTAAATAATTAAGAGTTGTTTTTATTTATATTATTTGGGATTTTTAATTTCTTATTGAGTAATACGCATTATCTCTGTGCTTTAAAAATAAATGCGCTGTAAAAAATGAAAAAAAAAAATAAAAATCCAAACAAAAAATGAAAGTCTGACTGGAGTGACTGAAGTCATGACGAAATCAATCGCCAAAAAGTTGACGAACATTGTATAAATCATCAAGATTTTATGTAACACAGGTAGGTATTGTTAATTTAAAATTTCAGACGCCAATGCGGCATGGCAGATATTTAGCTCATGATTCCGTCAAGGTTTTCTAGTTTATTGCTATAGACCTTGGTTTACCCAGTCACCCTTATTCCGATGATTAGATAAAGGTCGATTTTAGGACTCGTTGTTTTCATCCTTTTTTTAACCAATAGTTTACCGGGGAGTATCAGGGGCGTAATGTTGGGGGGGGGCACTGTCCAACTTGCCCCCCCCCCCCGCTCTTTTGGGGGGGGCTTCGTCCCCCAGCCTCGAGCATTGTAAAACGTGGTTCATACTTCATGGTCCCTTTGCAACAATATGAATATAAGCATTCCTTTTTTAGCTTTGTAAAATTACAGCTATACTTTACAACTAAAATGCGTAAAACCCTACTGTTTTGCTCTTCTATTTTCAATTCTTCCTTATCCAGCCTGATCTACTTAGTTTTGCCCCCGCCATCATTCTAAAACTCTGGCGAGTATTGCTCCTCAATGTGTTATGTACATATTATATGAACGCAGATGATACCAAAATTGATGTCAGGCTGACAGGCACCCGCAGTTGTATCAGAAGCTGATCTGAAATTTACTTCCGTTTACTTACTTCTATACGTAAAAGTTACACTGCATGTTATGTAGAGTATCTTTTGGTGAATTTGAAATGTACGATGCTACTCACTTCTACTGACATGGGGAACAATAACAAACAACAGAGGATTGGGTACCTACTTATTTATTTCAATTAAATATTCTTGCAGTTCTCAACAGAATGTTCCGAAATATCTTTGGAAGGAAGAAATCGCGCGGGAATGACGAAATTGCTTCAGAAGTCAGTGACATACCTTCTGATGACTTCGTTATTATTGACAACACATCTGATGGCTCATCAATTTACCCAACGCTAGCTACAAAACTTCCCTACAACGTTGACACCCGCTCCAGCTTGCCATACCCCGTACAAACAACATTGGTGGAAACAAAAGTGTGTGAAAATAAGTTAGACATGCTATCGGGAGTGCCGTTTCTTTTATCTAGTAAATTTTCTCGTGAAAGTGACGCCTCAATACAGTCTATTTTAATCAAAGCCAGAGACTGTGTTCATCCCGATATAACTGCTTTATTCGATTATGACTTCAAAAATGAAAGATCTGTGGTGCAGTAAAATATTAATTATTGGTTTTCAGGGTCACTCTAAATCACACTTCTGTTGAAAATTGTTGAAGTTGCCCCAAGATTTACGACAGTGGAAAAGAAAGGGCTAGCAGACAAATCCCTGATGTACATGGATTTGAATAAATAAAACTTTTTTTTAAGCCTATCGAAGATAGACTATTTACGATGCATACTAATAAGCGTCAGATTGAATCAAACGGGAGGCCCTGGTCTCAAAATTTTCAAATATATAAATTAATTTTTATTCTTAATTGTATTTAAATCGGTCTCCAATAATTGTTTTGTGGTGGGACGTCAGATATGTATTTATTGTATGCTTTATCAAACCTATAACTTACTATAATTCTGTTATACCTACTTCAATTACACGGTATAAATTCTGCCACGTAGGCCTATTTCATGAATAATCCGTCAAGCGTAGGGTGTTATGTATTAGGGATATATTTGCAGGGACGCAACAACAGGGGGGGAAACCAATTGTCATCCCCCTGATAACTTGAAATAACTATAGTTTAATTCAATACTAAATTGTTGTAAAATTTGAGCTACATTGCATACCAAGTTTTTGGTTGCTTTCACAAGATAACATATTTCTCAATGGAGACCTCCTTTCTGTATAATTTGAATACCCAATTTTTTATCCAAAAATCTCCAGGAGAGATCCCTTCCCCTATTTGTAGCTGGGATGCTTAAACATTACCCCCCCCATCTAACGTATGCTTCCGCATGAAAATTTTTGTTTTTTTCTTTTTGGCGCCGTCTATCCCACCTTGGTGGGTCATGGACAAAGATTGATTGATTGCAATTATATGGATTTGTGCTTATCGCTTCAAACCTCGGGGTGGCCCAGGTAAAAGTGATGTCCCTCTATTTCGATTTTTTACTCTTTTAGTTTCTATACATAAATAAAATAATAATGTGATATAGAACAGCAAGTAGATTCGTATGGATAATTGTTCCAGAAAACCCCTCCACTAATTCCTGACAACGGCCTTGTGTGTCAATTGCTATTGTGAAGCTCGTAGTCACAGCTCCCTTACCTAAAGGTGGAGTTGGTACTTATTATTAATATATTTAAAAATTCCACAGTATAGTTTATGGTTTCTTGCCCCTCCTGGAAAATATACAACGTCTCATCCCTGTATATTTAAATCATCGATATAAGATCGTGTATATACCGGTAATAGCTTTATTGCTTTCCAATTTATACGTAGTATAAGGAAAGTTCTGTGACGGTCGAAATTTTCGATTCCGAGATTTCAACGGATTTACACGTTTTGAGGTCCCAGGAACCCAAAAAAGTGGTTTTAGTGGTTTTTACGAAATGTCTGTCTGTAGCTCTGTTTGTCTGTTCATCGATTTGCGGGCTAACTACTCGGTCGATTTTGATGAAATTTAGCATGTAGGTTCACAAAAATCATACCTCGAAGCATTTTATTTTTAATTTGGGCTAACTCAATTTGGGGGGGTTTTATTATAAAAAAACGCCTAAAAAAATTAATTTACAAAAACGGCTCCAACGATTTCTTTTAAATTCACATATATTGTAGTCGTCTTTAATGTTGTCGCTTGCCCCTTGATAGTTTGCTTCTGGGGGTAAAAAAATAAAAATAACTAAATTGTAATGAAAAATGACTAAAAAATAATTTTTCTGCAAAACCTTTCTGATTTCTACCTTCTGGCATGTTTTAGGTGTTAAATTGAGTAACGAAACCGGACAGGTTGCTTTCCCAAAAAACTATTTGGTTTTGTGCAAAAAATTATTTTTTGAAAAATAATAGATAATTCGCGCTCAAATGCATTGCGTGTCCTGCCATTATTGCTGTGTGGTAATATGTTGGTCTGACCTGTCTAGAATTTATCTCCCCTCCAGTGACGTTAGGTGGACAACCCCCCCCCCCCCTGAGATATCCGAAATTTAACCATAGGAAAATTATTTACCATGAAACTACTCATTTTCTCTATCTACTAATGTTGATAAATTGGAAAGCATGTTCGAGTAAACTCGGACCGGTTCTTTATATGGTAAAAGGTTTGATGAGAATTCGATTATTAGTTTAATAATTTAATTAGTATAATTTTGAGGGCAAGAACTTACAACAGTCAATAAATATCAACACATCAAACAAAGTGAAAAAACATAATAGTCAACATTTTAATTTCTTTAATAATGCTGTTGAAAAATTGAGCATTTATTAAGAGCAACTCGGAGTCGCCGATATTCCATTTATGTGCAAACTTCAATTTCTCATGAAATATCAAAGATAAAACAATGTAAAAATGCTGAGTCGAAAGAAGAATTTTTTCTCCTAATTTTGATACATAGTATGTAGCAAGCATAGCGATAGGCTATAGTTAGTGAACTTGATACGCAAAAAATAACGGTCACTCAGGAGTTCAAGTTGAAGGAGTTCATCAACTGTGGCGAATTGGGGTTAGTTAAGGCCACATACTACGGTGTATATCAAAATTAGGAGAAAAAATTCTCCTTGCGACTCAACATTTTTGTCATTGTTCTGCGTTCCATATTTCATGAGAAATTGAAGTTTGGACTGAAAATGGAATATGGGCGACTCCGGTTGGCCCTTAAAGGGTGCTGGAATCAAAGGTTTTAGGTTTGTCGTAATTGGTTTTTTTGTGTGTGACACTGCCCATTGAAGGATGATTAACTTATGTAGAATTCTCGCTCTGATTATTGATTGGTGGGCTAGGATAGATCATTGACGTCGGTATCATTTCACGCAAAATTATTTAAAATTCCTTTTTACTAACCTTTGAATCTTTCGTCCCCATTAAACAGCTATATTTACAACCAGGAAGTAATGGGGACGGGGTGTAGCCATGTCCGCTAAGGTAAGGAGGGGCCTTAAATATGTTCAAATTGTGCGCGCTTGTGTGAGTAGCTACGTACGATACTTCACAGTACTATATATATATATGTATACATATATTTTTTAAGGCGCGGGACACTTTACAGGATATGCGCCGGTCGGTCTATGTATACGGTTCTCATTTGGTTTTTGTTGGCAGTTACCGCTTGGAACAGTTAGCCTTTATTTGTCTATAGGTGTTCCATGACTCCAGTCTTAATCAGAATGTTTATTGCTTTCCAATTTATACGAAGTATAAGGAAAGCTTTGTGACGGTCGAAATTTTCGATTCCGAGATTTCAACGGAATTACACGTTTTAAGGTCCCAGGAACCAAAAAAAGTGGTTTTTACGAAATGTCTGTCTGTCTGTCTGTGCGTCGATTTCCGGGCAAACTACTCGGTCGATTTTGATGAAATTCGGCATGTAGGTTCACAAAAATCATACCTCGGGACCATTTTTTTTATTATGGGCTAACTCCATTTTGGGGGGTTTTTATTTTCAAAAAACTTCAAAAAAACGTTTAAAAAAATTATTTCCCCAAAACGGCTCCAACGATTTCTTTTAAATTCACATATATTGTAGTTGTTGTTAATGTTGATAAAATGCGGGGGGTCGCTTGCCTCTGGATAGTTTGCTTCTGGGGGTAAAAAAATAAAAATGACTAAATTTTAATGAAAAATGGCTAAAAAATAATTTTTCAGCGACACCTTTCTATCGATGATTTCTACCTTCAGGTATGTTTTAAGTGTTAAATTGAGTAACGAAACCGGACAGGTTGCTTTCCCAAAAAAGTATTTGGTTTTGTACAAAAGAATGTTTTTTGTTTTTTAAATGATAGAAAATTCACGCTCAAATGCATTGCGTGCCCTGCCAGTTTTGCTGTGCGGTAATGTGTTGGTCTGACCTATCTAGAATTTACCTCACCACCAGTGACGAGTGTGACGTCAGGTGGACACCCCCCCCCCCCCCCCCCCCGAGATATCGTAAATTTAACCATAGGAAAATTATTTACCATGAAATTACTCATTTTCTCTATATACTAATTTTGATAAATTGGAAAGCATGTTCGAGTAAACTCGGACCGGTTCTTAAAGTTGCTGTGACCGGCCCATGTCTGTTCTTTGTGCATTTAGCATATTATGGACATGTAGAGTAGTGGAACGGACTCCAACTTTCACCCGAAAGGTTGTTGGTTCGAGTCCTGCAGTTGCTTTATTTTCTGGCCATGCTTCGGAGGGGATGTGAAGCAGGCGGTCCCGGGCTTTCCTAGTTGAGTGTAAGAGAGGGCTTATAGCCCTAACTCCGCTAGGTTGGCTTAGTAATAGAACAGAAAAAATCTATATTTATTTATATTGACAAATTTTCACTGGAATATTCCAAGCTTTTGGGATAGGAAGAATAAAATAATCCAGCCGACAAGCGATGTCGTTGGTCCGTATGGTCCATTTGCGGATCCACTCGTACTGTGTGAAAGTACAGTTAATAGTATGTTCCTATCATTTCTGTAACTTATGATAATGAAAAGAAGATAACGAAAAAAGATACTATAACTAAAAATGGCACCCAGGTTTTTAAAAACCCAGAAAATCCGACGTAGCGGCCCCATATGAATATTAAAGCTGCCAACTTGACCATATTCCATTTGCCATGTTCGTATCGCATTAAGTTCAGTGCAAGTCCAACGTGCGAGTGACAATTGTCGCAGAATAAATTATGCTGAAAGAAAAATTCACACCTTAGTATGCAGTTGGCCTTAGCCAGTAAATTGTAAAATAAATGCAAAGGGTCGCGTGTTGGTTCCCTCTCCACTCTTAGCACAGCACATAAAACTTTTTTCTTTCATATTTATACGTTAGTATTATAAGGAAAGCTTGGTGATGGGCGAAATGTTCGATTTCGAGATTTCAACGGATTTACACGTTTTGTCTTTTATGAAATGTCTGTAGATCTGTCGGTTCTGTGGGCAAACCACAGTGTGGATTTTGATGAAATTTTGCACTGTAGGTTTACAAAACTCACATTTCGGGACCGTTTTTAATTTGGGCTAACCCAAATTGGGGGGTTTACCCTACAAAAACATCAAAAGTACGCTTTCAGAACGACCACGGCCTCTCATCCCGGATTCCACAGCATCATCACATATAGGTAACTCCGGCCGTGAAACCATGGTAATTATACTCAAAATAACAGCTACAAAAATGTTTTCTCAGCAAAAACAAATTTAAGAACCGGTCCGAGTTTACTCGTACATGCTTTCCAATTTATCAATTAGTAGATGGAGAAAATGAGTAATTTCTGTTAAATAATTTTCGGATATCTCGGGGGGGGGGGGGGGGTCCACCTGACGTCACTGGAAGGTGAATTCTAGATAGGTCAGACAAACACATTACCACACAGTAATAATGGCAGGGCACGCAATGCATTTGAACTTGAATTTTTTCCATCATTTTTTCAAATTTTTTTTTTTGTTATATCAGTTATATTGTTCAAAACCAATTACTTTTTTGGGAAAGCTACCTGTCCGGTTTTGTTACGCAATTTAACACCTAAAACATGCCTGAAGGTAGAAGTCATCGATAGAGAGGTTCCACAGAAAAATTATTTTTTAGTCATTTTTCATGAAATTTTGTTATTTTCGTTTTTTTACCCCCAGAAGCAAACTATCAAGGGGCAAGCGACCCCCCGCATTTTATTAAGATTACTAACGACTACAATATATGTGAATTTAAAATAAATCGTTCGAGCCGTTTTTGAGATATAATTTTTTTTTTGAATTTCTTGAGAATAAAACCCCCCAAAATTAAGTTAGCCCAAAATAAAAAAATGGACCAGAGGTATGATATTTGTTAAGTTACATGACAAATTTCAGAAAAATCCACCAAGTGGTTTGCCCGGAAATCGATAAACAGACAGACATTTCGTAAAAACCACTTTTTTGGGTTCCTGGGACCTCAAAACGTGTAAATCCGTTGAAATCTCGGAGTCGAAAATTTTGACGATCATAAAGCTTTCCCTATACTACGTATAAATTGGAAAGCAATAATTGTCAATCTGTGTTAAATCAAGTGCATATAGTTATGATATAAGGAAACCATCCATCAACAGCGATAGTGCTTTTTAAAAAAGTGAAATTATGCATCTGTATCTTAATCATAGCATAGACTATATCAAAATGCTAAGAACCATTTCGACTGTTTGATTTTTTGACTAGGATTGACATTTCATAAGATATTTGATTTTTACACGTATAAGGTGTTTCCCCACCGGCTGTGATTCTGTTTTGTGTCTCCTACATACCTTAGGAAAGACTTACCATTCTCTCCTTGTAAATGTCGCTAGCTTCGGCAACTTTAGTATCCCATGTCTGCGAACCACCATCAACCTTTTTTGGGTCCAATTGCAAATACCGGGTAGGCGTACCAAATGCCATGTTATCTGTAGACACCACATATGGTCCTGCAAAGTCCCTAATAACTCCAGCAGATGTGCAAATGCCCATGTGCCCAATAAAGGGGAACATCCAAGTAAGAAGAGGGATTGGGGTCCAAACAATGCATGCAGGATATCTATTGGATTTTGGGTCTATCTGTGACATGTATTCCATTTCTGATGAGGCAACTCGCATTTCTCCAGTCATTACAGACAATAATGTCAAAAATGAAATTTTGTAGATTGCATATTGAAATAGATTACAGTGACTAGTAATTTACTGTGTGAACGCAAAACAGCAGTAACTAGTAAGTTTGCGTTTTCATTATTTTATGGTAACGTCACTAAATATGGCAGATTGTCCAGAACTTTCATATTTATCTACCAAAAGGGAAAAAGGTCTACCGTAATTAAAACTTTATGTAGATAATATTAAAATATTGTCAAAAAACATAACTACTGTATTTTTGTTTTCACACAACAATCAAGGCGATAGACTGATAGAGCTGGATGAGCTATAGAGCCTACAGGTAGGTAGTCCATTATAATTTGCAATTTTTCCGTCTGCTGCTAATAAAGACTAGTTTAAAAGTGGATTCATCCACCGCGCGCTAGCAGCTTTCCCGCTGAAATTCAAAATCTTATTTGTTTGCAAATAATCGTTAAAATAATATTAAACTATAATTTTTTTACATGGCGTAAAATTTGGGTTCTTATTAGTTTAATAACATAATTATTTTGGACATTTAATAATATATATGTGCCAAACTTTAAAATCTGGTTGAAATGCTCAATATCTTGCAATCGAATAGAAATTGGAAATGAAAACACAATGAAAAAGCTGGTTATTTATTTCTTTTTTAATTAAAATTTTGTATTTCAACAGCAAATACTTCTAGAATTATTCATGAGGGTTCACTGCTGTATTATTGGGAAAATGTATTATGTATGTTATTTTAAAAAATGGCGGAAAAATTGTGTCTAGTATTATTGACTGTCATTTGACGTTTCATTTAACATCTTATGCACCTTATAGGAAAACTAATAATTTCAATAGAGCTTAAATAATAACACTGTGATTTTAATAAACTAAATATTAGAAGAAATTCCTTAATTTCGAACAAAAAGATCGATTTTGAACTTCGTTGTCACCATGTACATGTGTACCGGCACTGCGGCGCTGGTGTCAATAAAGTCACGTGATCATCCTTGGATTGCCATATAGCTGACGCCGGCGTAAGACCTTTGACATCTGTTATCATTCTATTGCCACTGCATTATTATTGGCGGGAGTATTTAAAACGTTCTTTATTGTAAAAGTCATTGTCAAAGTTATTCATTAAAAAAAGCACCAAGACCATTGGCCAAACTGGGCTCATGGTGTGGCGCGATCTATTCTTTATATGCCCCCAGGCTGTACATATCTTCAGTGTTGTTAAAATGCCTCCTCAACTGCTCAGGTCTTAATCTCTCGTCTGGTGCTAGCTGCTAGCAGAATACAAAAGCCTAGGGCTATGCCCTAAATTACCCCTTCCTAGGTAATATCCGTCGCACCCAGATAAGGCCCTAAATTAGACATTAGTTAGTAGCTTTGACATACATGCCACTAAAAGACGTAAAGACTTCTGTAAACTTTTCAGCAGCTGTCAACTGTGTATAATGGATTTTATTTGAACGTGACCTAAATTAAACAAATCTACTCAAGTGGTCAATAATGTTTTTACGGTTGTAGACAGTCAACACTCGGCCCACCAAACAAATAGCCTAGCTACCGTACTTTAAACGCAAATCAATCACCCCCACTTAGCGTTTTTTGTACAAATAAGTCAAATTAAAATCAATTAAAAAGAACCGGTCCGACTTTACTCGAACATGCTCTCCAATTGATCAATTAGTAGATAGCCTAGATAATATGAGTAATTTCATAGTAAATAATTGTTCAATTTCGGTATCCCCATGGCCTAAGTCACCAATTTTTTCGGGGGGTCCATCTGACGTCAGTGGAGGTGAGGTAACGTTAATATATATTTAAAAATCCTTAAAGCACCATTCTATCTAGTGTACGCTGCAAACATTTCGGGGTTCGGGGAATGGGGGTCCAGAGCGTCCACACCCCCTCTGGCTACGGCCTTGGATTTCCCCTATCTCAAACCACTCAATTGATCGATGGTAGGGCCTATTGCATATTCTAGTACGGGCAGATCAATATAATACCACAGTAATAATGGCAGGGCACGCAATCATTGGCGTAAATAGGGGGGCCCCCAGGTCCACCTGTAGCCCCCCCCAGGATTTCAGGTGACAAAGACGTTATGGAAGCTAAAGGCATAGTATCCACATCCAATAATGAGAGGGAAATTAATTCTTAGTATGCTTATTTTACACGAAAAAAAATCAACATATTGACCAAGTACTTTCACAAAAAACATATTACTCAAAATGCTTTAAACCCTAATACTTAGCTATTTTTTTCAAATTTTTTTCCGGAGGAGGCCCCCACAATGGTAGGTTTATTCGTCGTTATAATATCTCAATTGTACTGCTTGCAAACATTGGCGTATCTAGGGGGGTCCTGGGCCCCCCAGGATTTCTGGTGACAAAGACCTTATGGGGGCGAAAGGCATAGTAACCACAATAACAAAAAGGAAATTAATTCTTGGTATGCTTATTTCACATGAAAGACATCATGAAAAAAATTAACATATTGACCAAGTACTTCCACAAAAATATATTACTCAAAATACTAAAAACCCCAGAAAAAGACCGATTTTTTCCAAAAAATTCTGTGGGGGAGACCCCCGGGCCCCCCCTTTCTCCAGGATAGAATATTAGTAAAACCTCACTAATTTGGGCCCAATTATCATTTTTTTTCTCCAGGGGCCCCGGGCTCCCTTTTCTCCAGGGTATAATATGCGCAAAACCTCACTAATTTGGGCCCATTTATCGATTTTTTTTCTCCGGGGGAACAAGGTCTTGGGGTCCTAAAGCCCCCCCCCCCCCAGAAATTTTGGGAATTTACGCCAATGCACGCAATGTGCGTGAATTTTAATGTAATTTCTTCAAAAAAGAATTTTTTGCACAAAACCAAATATTTTTTTTGGGAAACCTAATTGGTTTTTTAAATCTATTTTATATAGCCTACCTGAAGGTAGAAATCATCGATAGAAAGGTTCTCCAGAAAAATAACTTGTCATTTTTCATAAAATTTGGTTATTTTTATTTTTTTACCGCCAGAAGCAAACTATCAAGGGGCCAGCGACCCACCGCGTTTCGTTAAAACTCAACTCGTGTAAATGCGTTGAAATTTCGGAATCGAAAGCTTTGACCATCACAAAGCTTTCCTTGTACTAGGTATAAATTGGAAAGCAAAAACAGTAGAAGGCTCCCTCTACACTGACACCATTTGGCCATGGTTGTTTAAGGGGGGCATGACTTTAATGTCCCTTGTGCAGGCGCTAGAGCTGCCGAAGGGAAGGAACTCAAAGAAGGGGGGCCGGGGCCACCCTCGGAGGAAATTTTTTGAAGAAAGAGGCGCAAAATAGTGAGTTTCTACAGAAGCGCGGGGCTTTAAACTCATTGCCTTGTTCGCTTTATGGACAGAGCGGGGCGCCCCTGGAGAAAAGAGAGCTCAGCTTCTTTTAAGACACTGTCTGTCGCTCGTAAATAGTATTTTAATTGATTCTCATTTTAAGAAAAATCCTCTCATATGTGGCAATGATTGTCAAAATGTTTATAGACCAGCTTTATTGCAGGCTGGCTGCTCCCTAAATCATAGAATAAATATTTACTAAATAAACCCCAGTTCCACAATGAAATTGCAGTAGGCCCTATGTTTTGGTATTTTTATTTTGAAATGTTTAATTAGTTGTTATAATTTTTTTGTTACATAATATGCATATTGACTATTTTTTGTCCAATTTGGCGCTCCTAGGCTATGTGTCAGATGCATTGTGTTCGATAGTCTCCTCTGCCGCCTGATCATGGCGATTATAATACCGGTATTTATTTAATCCCCTGGTAATAAAAATGTAAACACGATAATTTTATAATGGAAAGTGCTATTCAAAATTTGTTTGTTTAAAGTTATAATCCTTGGGTATTTATTTAACCCCAGTATTATAATCGCCTCGATCAGGCTGCTGAGAGTGAGTGGGGGTTATCGCTCCAGATTAGAACATAAAAAAGAACCTATTACAATTGAATATTTTTATTGGGTGTCATTTTCGGAGTAAGAACATTTTATTAACACAATTCGTCGCCAATTATAAGTCATCATTCAGCATAGCATGCATAACTTGCTCTGTTTCGCTGTACCTAGGGCTATAAATACCATATGCATATAATATATTTAGAACCCTAGCTGTACCGAGACAACAAAAGATCATTCTTGAGCAATGTATCGAATAAGCTACTCAATTGAGGGAGAATTTATAACGGAACAAGGTAAATATGCGGAAGCATTGGTCACCATAGATAAATCAAACCATTGTACAACAAACATAAAACAACCATTTGTTAGGCTGAGGCCTGTGGTACCCTATATATTATGGCATATCAAAACAAGCACAACAGCACATAGTAAATTTGGGAACACCAACCAACACCAATTCTAAAATATGTATTCGAGAATTACTTATGCAGCAACTTGAAAATAGGCCAACATTCGCTCACTAATGCAAATCAGTACACACCTTAAGAACAAAAGTTTCCGTGTAGTTATCTCCAGTTAGTAAGCTAAGCGTAGGTAAGCCCTGCCTGGGCTATTGGGCAGCAGCGAGCAGCCCTCAAAGATGCGCATGCGTGTGGGCCACTCTAGGGTCACACAAGGTCATCTCATGGCAAATCACCCGAGTGGCCGTCACACTGACAGTGTTCTGCTGACCTGCCCGCTCTACACTTGCTTCAGGTCTTCTGCCGCTTCCGTACACCTACTTGGCAATGACTTTAAGTTTCAGACCACTCCAAGGAGTCTCGGGTTAGCAACAGCATGAGCGCCTATTTTTCTATTCATATACAGTCAATGATACAGTGAGCAGTTAAAAAACTCGCGATTTGCAATGGAATGAGCCATAAAAAATTTAATAATACTATTACGTATTGCACTAAATTATTAATCTGCAGTTATCGTGGAATATTTTTAATCACAATAGGTGGTCTACATGGAAAATGTGAATTTGATTAATTTATTTCAAAAATATATTTAAGTAATGTGCTCCAGACAAGTCTTTGATATTATCTAGTAAAATCAAAGCAGAATTAAGCGAAAAATTGAAAGAGCATTGAAAAACTAAAATTACAAAAATCCAGAGTTAAGTTGTGAGATTTCACAGGGAGGGGTCATAAGTCATGCTCATTAACGAAAAATATCATGTCCAATTTGCGATGTAACATTTACGTAAACTGTAGATTCAGGGCATTTGCTAAGCTATTTTTATCTATGGGAGCTATATTCATACGCGATGGAAATGAGATGAAATAAAGATATTAATTGGCAATGGAGGGGGAGTAATCGCAGATAATGTAAAAGTTGGGATCTTCACTAGAACAGAAAACAATTAAGGCGTCCTTAAAATTGGCGAAAATCGTGACTAAATAAAGTTTTTCAGCACATTAGTTAAATTAAAATGGTATATGATATGTTTGAACATATACATAACATTACTGATAAGGCAACAGCAAAAATTGGGTCATAATGGTTCCAACTCTTGCCATTAGCTCAAGAGAAGTATACGCAGATTTTGTCACTGAAGCAGCGAAATTATAGCCCAGTCAATTGATTTAATGAAATTTAGGATTTTAATTTTATTTCTGAACGAATCAATAATTTTTCTTGTGCATACATAACCAAATTTGAAAATATTGATTTCTAACAGGCTGGAACTCACCGCTCACACTAAAACGTTCATGTATTTTTAAGTTTAAAAACAATAGTAGAAAACAGATGTAAGTATCTATGATGATTCGACAGATTAATTTTTCTTATACTGCAATGAGAATGAATGCATCACAAATTTTACTTTTCTTCATGTTTCTATTATTTATTTACTATTAATAACCATAATCTTACCATTAATTACGCGACAACATTTATAAATGTCGAATTTACAATTCACATAATACCAAGTAGCATCAGCCGGGGGATTCTGTCTTTTAAAGTAAGTACTTTTAAGAAGTGACAACCAGGCACTAATATTCAATTTTTAAGCAACAAATTAAATAAACCAAGATAAAAACTCCAACTTAATTAAGAGTGTACAGCCCGTAGGAAATTGGCAGCCCGAAATTTAATACTTCCTATTTTTTATTTCATTAACTAAGCATGTTAATAAATATTTGGCTATTCAAAGTTGTATAAGACTACTTCATGCATCATATTATAAGATATTTTTAATTTTCGAAATTGTAGTTTTTTCATAAACATGCAAATATTTTATAAACAATAACTTTTCACGTATAATCAATTTTATAAAAAATCTAAAATTTCGAAAATTAAAAATACCTTTTTATATATGATGCACGAAGTAGTCTTCTACAACTTTGATGAGCCAAATCTTTAATAATATGCTTAGTTAATTAAATAAAAAATAAAAAGCATTAAATTTCGGGCTGCCACTTTCCTAAGGGCTGTCTGTACACTCTTACGGCTGCCAACTAAAAAATAAAATATTAATAATTAAATTACGCGTACATTTTATAGAAGCATAGCATTACACATTGCCAGGCTTACACAAAGTAAGGCAGTTGTCCCAAAAGAAAAACCAAGAAAAATTGGTGATAAGGGATTCGCACCCACATTTGACCTGCCACGTCGTCTGGCAAGGCAACTGACGCTGTCATCAACTTTACCTAGTTTACTTTTCGGATAATATTCTTTGTCAATTTAGCTACTTAGTCAACATTATTATAATAATTACCATAGACAGCATTTTCGTATTGCTTTATTTAAACAAGGCCTGCACTCTTACATTCCAATCGAATATGTCCAAACGTGCATTACAATGAACATGCTATGTATATTTTATGCTGTTGTATTACATACAGTACAACATAGGTCAATACTGTTGTTACTTGGTCATTTACTAAAGCCCGCCGTCAGCTCAGGAGAAACTTGAAATTAAGGAAAATTAAAATACAATTTTAAATTTCAATATGATAAATACATTTTGGCTGCAACGTTCATGTAGCACACCCAAGTATTTTCAACAGATTACTGAGGTCGAAGACTCAGCTTAGTTACGTGTAAACACTCAGATCAACCTATCATTACCACCCATACTTAAAAACCTTGTAAATTTAAAGAATCTTATCTGTTAATGATTTTACATATGCCTCGTGCAATTTCGTCATGAACTCAGGATCATTGCGGAGGAGGTAGTCGAATGCTTGGAATAACTGGTTCCGCGTTAATGGTTCCGGCGGTGGTTGCTTTACAAAGGATCCTCGCGGAGTAAACATAGCAGGCGGCATCAGATCAGGCTTCTTTTCCTCTCCCATTGTTGCGAAACCTGGAGGGGATGACACTGTCGGAAGACTCATACCATTCAACCCATTTTCATTCTTTGTAGTTCTAACTGACGCCTTTTTTACATCTTCCACCGACGGCGTTCTGCCAAGTCCAAACCCTGGAGGTTGCCCACGGGTAATTTGCTTGAAGGAAACTGAAAACCATAGGTGTATTCATTTTGTGATTCAGCATGCTAAATGATTTGAAATTCGGAAATGTAAACTTCGTGAAGTTCACTTTATACATAATAGTCTTGTTAAAATTTAAATACACAAATTATTTCTCATAAAATGGAAATAAATAAAATAATAAATAATCTCTAAATATCCGCTGATAAACAATATAATAAAATTATAACGGCCTAGGCCACTAGGCTGTTTTTCACAAATTTATGTTTACATTTACGATGGATTTAGCGAACCCTGGGGTTTCCTGAATTTCCGTGTTGTCGTAAATAATCATCCATTGTTTTAGTTTACGATCGAGAATTGGATTCTCGATTTAAAACGGTTCAGCATGCTAAATACCGGATATATGTATATATATATGTATATAAGGAAGGAGCTAGTAGTAGTATGGTTGGACACAGTCCCAGGCCACGGTGTGGGCCCATAGGACAGGGGACCTCCTGATTATAGTGGATTCCGAACCACTTGGGAAACACAGTGAAGTCACACGATTAGTTCGGAGGTGACCAGGACAAGTCCTACCATGTTTCCCTACCGGAACTGTGCACACTACCAAGTTATCTGCATCTTTGAACCTGCTCTGGTCCGCTGGATTCAACTTGGTAAGGCGGCCGGCTAGGAAGGAGCTAACGCAACGATTGAAGATAACATGTGAAGTTTAATATCAGCCTGCATGCAGGTTTATTGAAAAGATATGAAATATGCTACGTCCATTCATCATGTATGCATTTATTAATCAAATTTCGTATGTAGGCTAGTAACGGTATTCAACGTAGGTCGTAGACCTATACATCTAATCGTAATAACATTTAAGACTGTACAGAGCGAATGGAAATGTTGAACATTTACATACCTGGTTCTACAGCAACAGGCGTAATAGCTCGCTGCTGTTTTTCAATGTGTTCAACAGAGTGTACTGAAATATCTTTAAAAATAGACAAGGGCTTTTCTCTTTCCATTGCCTTCTGAGGCCTAGCAATGGTAAGCTTTGACATCATTGTACCACTTAACGTAGAGCTCCCAGCCTCCAGCTCCGACACTGTCTTCGTTCTTCCAAATGTAACTGGAACATTAGCAGCTTGAGGGGCACTGCCTGCTTTAGCAAAGAAATCTGCCACAATTTTTGGAGTGCCGTCAATTTCACAAGGACTTTGTATTTTTTGTGAAATTTGATTGCCCTCCTTTGAGATGGAATAGGCTTCTTGGGCTTTTGTCAGCATTTGAAATATATCAACACCATCACCACCTTTTGGGGCTATAACTCGAGGATTACTAGGGTGCGTTGACTTAGCCATGAGTTTACTTATAAGTTTGGAAAGTCGAATACACTCACTTTTATCAAAAAACCAAATGCCCAAAATGGCTCCTTTGCTGTTTCTGTACAGCAAGAAAGGTACTTGCAGCTCTATATCCACCTGGGGAGTTATCGATTCGACAAGATTGTCTTTGTTTAGACGATTTAAAACAACAATGTTATAGAATGGTTCACCAGACCGCGAATACACAAATAGAGATCCCTCAATATTCGTTTTCTTCCAAGAGTTTTCTTCAAAATCATAAAGGGCTACATACTTCGCAACGTCTAAGATTTTGTTAACATATGGATCAAGCCTTTTTATTGCTCCTTCATTTAAAGAGGCTTGAATAGGTGCTTCTGCCATTTTATTTATTTTTTTTTTAAATCAACGATGTATCTTTTTGTTGTTGTGATGTTGTCATTTTTATTTCTGCTGCCACGAGAATTTAATTTTCCCACTAAAATTCAAAAACAATGGAAAATTATACATATTTAACTTCATGGTTGATACCTGAAAAGAAGAAGACAATGGCAAAGATACTAACTGTTGGGTTATGCCTTGGATCGGTTTTAAATTTATAGATAAAAAAATATCACACTTTGAATTAATATTGTGTATTCGCCATCTTTGTAGCAAGGAAGTAAAAAAAACATTGTAAACTCTAAACAGTGTCACAGACAATGTCATAGACAAACAAAAATATTATTAAATTAATATTTATTTTCATTATTATTATTTTTAATTTTATTATTATTTTATTATGAAATAGCAAAAATTATAATTTAAAAATTTATTTCAACATCCTCCCCTTAATTTTTGCATGAATAATTAAATTCCAAACTTTTAGTAAAATAAAATAAAATTCCTTCATTATATAGAAATACAATAAAAAGTTTAATCAACAAGCATTTTTCTAAACTTTTCAAATGAAGAATTAGGTAGAGCTTTTGTAAAAATATCTGCTGCTTGTTCACTACTTGGAACATGTTTTACTTCTACTACCTTGTTCTTTACTAGATCAGTAATAAATTTATATCTTACATCTATGTGCTTTGTTCGTTTTCCACAACCAGTTTTCATTACTTCAATTGCACTAGTATTATCAACAAATAGTAAGATTTCCAATTTTTCACCAGTTAATTCCTGGATTAAAGATTTCAAAAACAAACACATTTTTAGACATTCTGCAGCTGCTATATATTCAGCTTCAGTAGTGGAAAGTGTTACAATATTTTGTTTCTTTGAACACCAAGCTACAGGTCCGCCACAATAGTAAATCACGAAACCTGTGGTACTTTTCCGAGATATTTCATCATCTGCGTAACTTGCATCTGAATATGCAATTAGTTTATTACAATTTGAACCATTATACGTTATTCCTAAATTCTTTGTACCTTTTAAATATCTTAAAGTTCTTTTTACATCGGAAACATTATCAGTTTTAGGTTCAATAGAACGACTTTCATAATTCACACTGAAAGTTATATCTGGTCGTGTTTTAGTAGAACAATATAAGAGACTACCGACTGCTTCGCGGTATGGAAAGGATATATTTTTACTGTTATCTGACTTTTGATTACATATTGGAGTTTTAACAGAATTTGCTTCCGACATATTATAAGTTTTAAGCATGTTTTCAACATATTTCTTCTGGCTAATTTTTATACCAGCTTTAATTCTCAAAATTTCAATACCTACATATTTCTTTATGTCTTTGTTATAGGTAACTTCGCAAAGTTTGCTTAGCTTTTTTACAAAATCATTCAACATCAATTCATTTTTACTTATTATTAATCCATCATCAACATGAATTGAAATTATCAAGCTTTTATCAGTATTACAATAAATACAAGGATCTGATTTTAATCTCTGTAAACCAATCGATAATAAATAATCATTCAACTTAGAATTCCACAATGCTGGAGATTGTTTAAGTCCGTACAATGACTTTTTTAATAGACATACTTTGTCTTTGTTTTTAGCGTTTTTAAATCCTTCCGGAATATGCATAAAAATTTTCTCATTAAGATCGCTATTTAAAAATGCAGATTTTATATCAAATGAAGCAATTAGCATTTTTTTCTTTGCTGCTAAAGCAAATAACAATCGTAAACTATTTGAATCTACCACTGGACTAAATATATCGGTAAAATCTATGCCATTTTCTTGTTCGAAACCTCTTACAACGAGTCTGGCTTTAAAAGTATTATTATCTTTTTTGCGAAAAATCCAGCGAGAAGTCAAAATCTTATTATTTTCAGCTTCTGCTTTTGGAATATAAATCCAAGTTTTATTAGAAATCAACGATTCTTTCTCCTTCTCTACAGCATCTACCCATTCTTTACATCCATTGCCTTTTACGGCTTCTTCAAACGTTAAATATACGCTATCATCAAATAGATCAGTTAAATTAGTTTCACAATCATCAAGTGTAGCAGGTTTCCGTAGATTAATTCTACTTCTTAATTTATAAGGGTATTCCTTTGGAGTTTCAGGTTCTGATTCAGACTCACCGTCAGGATCATTTTCACTGATTATTTCCTCCACAGATTCATTGACTCTACGTGGGCTCACTTGGTGCTTGTCTGATTCAGACTCTGAATCCTTGAAAAATTCTGAAACATTAAAATCAAGTTTTACCATTTCTTCAGGTTTTAGCTTATTTTTAATTTTAAGTGAGTTTTTAGGAAAAATAACATCCCTAGAAATAACAATCTTTTTAATGTTTGGGTCAAACAAACGATAACCATTATGATTATAACCAACGAATATCAATTTTCTTGATCTTTCATCAAGCTTCTTAACACGAGGTAGAATTTTAGCATAAGCTTCAGAACCAAAAATTTTTAAATTTTTTAAATCTGGTCTTTTTCCAGTCCAATTTTCTATAGGCGTTGCCTTGCTATTAACTGTTGGACTGCGATTAAGTAAAAAACAACTTGTCTTAGCCGCTTCACTCCATAAATTTTTATTAACATTACTATCAAAGAGTAAACTTCTTATTTTTTCAGTAATTGTCCGATTTAATCTTTCTGAACGAGGGTTCATTTGAGGACTATAACTAGCAGTTACATCAAAAAATATTCCTCTATTATAAAACCATTGTTTTAATGGCAGGTATTCACCTCCACCGTCACATTTAAATCTGCATACTTTTAAACCTTTTTCATTTTCGGCTCGCAAAATAAAATTTTTTATAACATTTGCTGCGTCTGATTTTGCTTTTATAGGATGTACTTCACTATAACACGTAAAATCATCAATTATTGATACATAATATTTGCATTGATCAATAGATTCAATTTCAAAGGGACCTTCGACGTCACTATGAATTATTTCGAGCATTCGAGTAGCACGCTTTAAATTTCCACTAAAGGGATCACGAGCATGTCGAGCTTTAATACAAATTTCACAATTTTTAATATCTAAAGAATTTTTAGTTATTTTTATTCCATCTGACATTGTTGCAAGTCTTTGCAAATTTTTAAAACTAATATGACCTAATTTTCTATGCCATTCATAAATGTCGTCATAATCATTCACAGAAAAAATATTTTCTCTATTTTTTAAATTTTGGTTTTTACCATATTTTAAATTAACAACGAACAAACCGTTATTTTCTTTACCTTCCATGACAGTTTCGAATTTTGAATTAATAATTTCTACGTTTCCTTTTGAAAATAATACAAACCCACCTTTATCGGTGATTTTTTTAACAGAAAGAAGATTTTGAGATAACTCCGGTACGTAAACTACATTGTTTAATGTCACACTCTCACTCTTTAATGTTCCTATGGCCGTTCCAAATAAGGATTCATTCTTTTTTGCTAAACTGAATTTTGATATTGCAGGATTACTATTCTCAAGACAATTTAAATTATTAACTAAATGTTTACTTGCTGCACTATCGACAGCTAAGCTAATACTTTTATTATTATTAAAGTAATTGGAATTTTTAGATACCAAAAAAACTTTATTATTATTGCTGTCACCATTTTCTCTATTTCTGTTACGGAAAAAACACTCTGAGGATCGGTGCGAATTCCTCTTTTTACAAATTCCGCAATAAAGCGTATTTCTTTCATCTCTAGCTTTTTTAAAACATTTTTCAATCCTATGATTTCTTAATTTGCAATACGTACAGAAAAGTTCATTTTTATTTTTAAAATTAGAATTAGATAGAGTACTTTTACCTTGGGCTAGTGTTTTGAATGCTACTGAGTTGTTTCCACATCGTTCGTCCTCTAATTGAAGGCGAGAAAAAAGATTGGCAAGCGTCTTATCTTTTGCAGTGACTGACTCCCAAGCACTTCTGAAGGCGTTGAATTTTTCGGGAAGAGAAGATACAATCTTTGTTACAACCATCTCGTCTGTTAACTTTTCTCCCAATGAAGCTAGTCTATGGATAATTATTTTTATTTCAGCAATTCCCTTGTTGACATCTTCCAATTTAAAGTTGTAAAAATCCGTTAGAAGAGAACATTTTTGTTGATGAGTGTCCTTATTGTAGAGATCATTTAATGCTTTATACATTTCGGCTGATGTTGTACATGTTAGTAAATGCACAATTTGGCTGCTATCCACTGAGGTTACAATTAGTCTTTGAGCTTTTATGTCAGTTTTTATCCACGATGTATCATCTTTTTTATCCTTGGTAAGGATACTTGGTAAAGGTTCCGTTCCGGTTGCAATGTCGTACGCATATATCGATTTTAAGATGACATCTATTTGAAATTTCCACGTGAGGTAGTTTGGACCATTAAATTTTTCAATTTTTACGTCTTCGTGCATGGTGTACTGGTAAGATTAGGTTACACAAGCACTTTGCACACGCGACAATTTTAATTATTATTTTTAATTTTTCTTTTTAATTGATTTTACGGAACATCTTGGTTTCCAGATTTATCTGGGCCCATAACCTGTTGGGTTATGCCTTGGATCGGTTTTAAATTTATAGATAAAAAAATATCACACTTTGAATTAATATTGTGTATTCGCCATCTTTGTAGCAAGGAAGTAAAAAAAACATTGTAAACTCTAAACAGTGTCACAGACAATGTCATAGACAAACAAAAATATTATTAAATTAATATTTATTTTCATTATTATTATTTTTAATTTTATTATTATTTTATTATGAAATAGCAAAAATTATAATTTAAAAATTTATTTCAACTTCTAAAATTTTGGATGGCAGAAGTAGTAGTGCTCAAGATGTTATTTAAATTACTATCAGTACAATGTGTCTCTAATTAATTGGCCGGCAGATACAGTAGTGCAAGTGCATTGTTTTAACCTTCCCACTGATTTATATTGATTAATAAAAGGGGGTGTCCACGTCACGATAGCGTCTATGCTGGTATTAAATTAGTAGATACTAAAGTAGTAAAAACAAATTTCACATAATACGCAAATTAATTTGCAGGTTTTCTGTAAGTTATACTGGAAAAAAAATCTGCCTGTCTTTTCCTGCTGTAACCATACCATTGGTCATGGCTTCATGGACATGGCAAAATCAAACCACATGAGAATTTTTCTCTGAATAATCCAAATTGTGGCTACATTCAGAAGCCCGTATTCTCTAACATGATGCTTTACAGGGGCTATGTAATCCTGTCCCACTGCAGCAATGGAGATAGTACTGGACTTCCCACCCCTCCATGTTGCAGTGGAAACTTCAGCAGAAATGGCATTACTAGGAGTGGAAGGGCAATTAAGAGAGACTCAGCCTCTCTGACTACGTCTGACCACTGCCTGGATATGCCAAGCGATAGAATCCATCCAAAATACTGTTTTAGGAGGGAATTCGAAACTATATTAGGGACAATGAAAGAATGCTGCGAATCAGCAGGAATTCTCAATAGTCACACAATCAAGTGGTATACTGATGGCTCTAGGCTAGGATGTACCAAACCAAGAACAGGCCTTGGCGTCTTTGGTCCTGGGGTTAAATATCTGGATCAGGTAACACCTGTACCCCAATTTATATAAAATAAAAAAATAAAATTAAAC
This sequence comes from Psococerastis gibbosa, assembly GCA_963971405.1. Taxonomy (NCBI): domain Eukaryota; kingdom Metazoa; phylum Arthropoda; class Insecta; order Psocodea; family Psocidae; genus Psococerastis; species Psococerastis gibbosa. The sequence continues at coordinate 19,056,835 of OZ020489.1, read as the reverse complement.
TTCTGCTCTGGCGTAACTAGAGATGTCAAGGATGTGTTAATTCAGCAAGAAGCTAAGCCTTGAGCCAACCCCACATTAAATTTAGGATTAAGGCCAAAACGAAAATCCAATAGATATACATACGGGAAATATGATGAGTTTTAAATTTATTGCTAAAGATTCATTAATGGCAATGGTGTTATAATATTTAACAAAGGGTTAGTTGGACTTACGTTGTCTCTAACGACTGTTAACACAGCGGGCAATGTAAGTTCGACCAACAATTTGTTTAATAGTTGGAAATGCCCGTCATGAACTTGTTATAGGCCTAACTGCCTCAATATAACGTGCTTATTAGATGCAAATAGGCTACAAAAAACGATACGTCAAAACTGATTTTACCACCTAGTTCCAACCAACAAGTCACCTGCCTTGCAACAAACTATGAGGGGCTCCACCATCCGACTGACAATCAAAGTAATCCAATGCTTTGGAATAGAGTAAAGCGTGGCTGCAGCGAAACAGTCCTCCGGACTTCATTGCCAGACCTAACCGGACGGTTGGTTGGAGCCGCCCCGGAAGGATGGGAATGTGATGAAATTCTGTAATCTCGGGACAAAGCAAATAACTTCTACATTAGGCGATTATTCCACCGACCGGCTAGGGCTAAATACAAATACGGTGACGTGGTAACAGACATTCAAGACTTAGGCGGGGTTTCCACCGACGTCGCATTGCAGAATGCAAATGACATTGACGGAAATGTTTGTTTTACTCTATGCCATTGTTAAAATTGATCAATGATCATAGAGTAAAATCACAAAACAAACTAAAATTAAAAAATGGCGTCATGGGATATGTTAAGTACAAACATTTTAATAGATTTCTATAAAAAGAAAAACAAACATTTCCGTCAATGTCATTTGCATTCTGCAATGCGACGTCGGTGGAAACCCCGCCTAAGTCTTGAATGTCTGTTACCACGTCACCGTATTTGTATTTAGCCCTAGCCGGTCGGTGGAATATGCGCCTTACCAATGCGATGCCACGTTGATACAATGGCGTGAAGCATACACGATCCTATTGAAAACAATAACATAAACGGTCTGTACAATATATCTAATTCATTTTAATTTTTAAATAAATCATAAGTGTTTATTGGACGACATACAACTCAATTTGTTTTCGTAATAATAATAATAACTCCAACGCTTGTCATTGAATTGTAAGCGGTTACATTGCCAAGCAAACCGAAATGACTGCGAAACGAACGACACAAAACGGAATGTTTTGTATTGTATCAACCTAAATCTTTATGTCAACTTCAGTCAGCATTAAAAATATGAGCGATTTCGTTGACGCAATTGCAAAACGCCTGTTTTACATAAGAAAAATAAACGCATAGTTGTAGTAACGATTTCTTCAAATTATTTAATGGGACTCAACGGAGCATGGAGCTGGAAATCACTTAGCTTCTAATGGAACAATGCCGATGAAAATTAATTTTTACATTTTGTTTTAAAGCGCAGCAATAGTATAGGGCGTTTAATTTACAGATTATGCTTATGCAATTTATTGAATTTTGTCAGCTCATGCTCCATTATAGTAGCTTTGCTTTGACCTGTTAGCATTGCAAATTAAGACGAGAAAAGGGCACCGTCCCAATCAACAAAACACACATTTCATTACAGATAAATATTGTTCGAAAAGTATTTCTGGTAGAGTCAAAGCACTATCCTCACTCGTCATACATGACGTTGTTAACAACGTTCAATTTGATAATAAATATTTTATAAGTTGATTAATCAATCATTAAACGATTGAGCCGACTCCGATAAGAAAAGCTGTAGTACGTGAATCGTAAGAACCTTTTTTTTTAAGGATTGAGAGTTGACTTAGCGAAGAAGGTTGAAGTAAATAGCTGCAGCCATGCACATGCAGTTCGTTTCGTCGACAGTAGTCACTCACTCCTTAACTTGTTTCTGCAGGCTGCGCTAATCATCCGCCTGCAAAATAGAGGTCATTGTATCAACGATGGACAATCTCCAGTAAAAAATGAAGTTCATTTGTGACGTCATTTTCTAGATGTTGCAATGATATCAAAGCGTTGATTTTTCCATAAGCCTCAATAATATTTTAAAATTATTTTATTTATGTATTATTTTAAAGTGATATTTTTCTATAAATCATGGAGAATATATATATCAAATTATATGCAGCGGAATAAGGTCCAGGCATAGTAAAAATATAATAAAAAATATAAAAAGAATTAATTAGATGGTAAGAGCTTAGTTTTCACATGCAAACGGCGGCCATTTTGAATAATATGGATATCGGTTTGTCGTCAGCGAACCTAGTGACCAAAACTGTCCCTACAGAACCTTATTACAATGATCTACCATAAAAATAGATACAATTTATACTAGTTGCTATGGCGGCAAATTTACTTAATTTGTGATTTTGTCATTGACTTTTGTTTTGTTTTAAGGAGACTATTATGTAGATACATATTATAACTTAATTTTTAATAGATAAGTTAAGTATCTACATAATAGTCTCCTTAAAACATAACAAACGACAATGACAAAATCACAAATGAAGTAAATTTGCCGGTGGAATGGCCGCCTATCATCTTGACGACTGAATTCATTTTACGTTAGAAGGAAGATGCCACTAACGAACTATCTCGACAGGACTGTCACAAACGCACAACGAAATATCGGGAATGTTCAATTACCATTATTGAAGATTCCAGACATTTCTTTAAAGAAAGTTCAAATTTCAAGTTGACTTTGAACAAATGGTGAAATTTTCCTTTTGTCAGAGTTAGCATACGCTTACATGTTTAGGTACTTTGAGGGTCGGAGAGGCTACTATGTCACTCATAGCATCTTAATCAATGAGAGTCGAAAGTATTTACTCCAGAAGTTTTATCGACTTCTGCTACTGACATCTTCAGTGAACGATACTACACTGACTTCGTAGTCTGGAGTAAATACTTTATTTCGACCACAATTCACATAGTGCTACCGCAAGAGATTGTTCCCGGCCGTCAAAGCAATTGTATCACAATCTTATAGATTTTAGAAATTACGGTCCAATTCTGAATCGCAATTACAAAAAAGAAGAAGTTAATGGTTAAATTTAAATGATGTTTGGAACATTTGATTGGAATGTTCCTTCATAGATTTTAAGGTTAGCATGAAAAGAAGACTTTATAGTCTTATTGTTCGCTTTTTTGTTTTGTTTTGCAATAAAGTCGTTTTCAATTCAATTCAATAGATAAAATAAATCGATTCTTATAACATGGTTACCAGATTATCAAGTACCAATATTTTAACAAAGAAACTACATACAAAAATAACGGTTGCTGTACGTATTAATTTTTTAATTTAATTTATTAACAATAATAAACGCCAGTTTTCAGATGCTACATAATCATATAAACCCGACTCAACATTCATGAACGACCCATCCGACCAATAAATCCAAATATTATTACTAATTCTACACACTTGCCATAAGGCGTGTAATTCCACTTATCATATTTTCGTCATTTGTGCATTAAAAATGATGAGATTTCTGTATTAAGGAGACTATTATGTAGATAATTAACATATCTATTATAAATTATAAGTTATAATATGGTAGCAGAGCAGACATCAATAATAGGTCTCTACTATATTGTAACTTAATTTATAATAGATAAGTTTAAGTGTCTACACAATAGTCTCCTTAAAACAAAAATCTCATCATTGTTTAATGCAGAAATGAAGAAAATATGACAGTTGGAATACACGCCTAACACGTTAATGCGAAATTTCCATAAGCAGTTGCCGGGCAAAGACTTATTCAGTTCATGACATCTATGTACAGTATGTACGTATATCCCCAATCGAATCAAATACTTTACATTACAATACACTTCCCAGCAGTAATTAAATTGTTCAAAAGTTTAATTTCAAACTAAAACTCTTCTGCGTATAGCAAACAAATCGCAGATGTGCTAAACGGTTCTTTTGTGCCAAAGAGGTGACTCTTCTAATGTCACCTAACTATATTAGCTTTACTATTTAAAAATAAACCAAAACAATTGCACATTGCAGTAACTAGCTAACTTTTTTATTTTATCATTTAAAAAGATTATTCGCATACCAACAATTCAATGAATGTATCCGAATAACCTCTTCAGTCGCCTCTGTAGGTAATACCTGTGTTGAGCTAAGACCGATTGCACCGATCACCGGCCACCGATTGCATGATGTGTAGAAACTCGCACAAGTACGAACAAGCTACCACTATGCAATAGAACTTACTTAGCGGTTGGCATTCTTGAGCTGGTTAGATAACCAATCCAATCCTTCGTAGAGTCCGTCACCGCTGGTTGCACATGTAGCCTGGATGTACCAGTTCCTGTTCCGTAATGAATGGAGTCCGAGCTTGTCTGTGATCTCCGCTGCATTCATCGCGTTTGGCAGATCCTACAAAAATCAACGAAGCAAAAATTAAACGTCACAAGTCCCATCGGCCACCAAGTATGAGGCAACACGGAATCCACCCTATTATAACATCCCATAGATTGTCACCAGCATTAAATCCGATAAACCTGCAAATCACGACCATAACGTAAACAACAGTCAGATTATTTGAAGGTTCCGCGAGTTTCATTTTTACAATTCTCACCGGTAAGTATTGTATTTGGTATGTATTATATCCATAAAAATGTACTACGTAATTCTATTCAAAGCAACTATTCATGAGTTAAATTGGATCGAGCTATGCATTTCAGTTAACTGGTTGTCGCACGTTGGGGCCATCAAAATTGAACTAACAATGAACGCGGGCTCATTTGCAAGATAATAAAAGGAAACATACCTGTTTGTTGGCGAAAATTAGAAGCACAGCATCTCTGAGCTCATCCTCCGCTAACATGCGCATTAGCTCCTCTCTTGCCTCACCTATTCGTTCCCGATCGTTGCTGTCCACGACAAAAATGAGTCCCTGCGTGTTTTGGAAGTAATGCCGCCAAAGAGGCCGGATTTTATCTTGACCGCCCACGTCCCACACAGTAAAACTTATATTTTTGTATTCTACAGTCTCCACATTGAAACCTAAAATTATGGCCAACATGTTAGATTTAGATATTCATTAGACCTGACGTTTTAACCGATGTTTGGTCATTAGCTAGTTGAAGAAGCAGTAGAATCCGGGATGATAGGCCGTGGTCAATCTGAAAGCGTACTTCCAAACGTTTCGTTAACATCTGCGGTCAACGTCTTCAGTGGAACTGCATAGACTTCTTAGATTGTATCTCGGAGGCTCAGCAGCAACTGTTTGGGCAGGGGGATGTGCACTGATATTTATACCAAACTGCGAGATTGACCGCAGATGTTGACGAAGCGTTTGGAAGTACGCTTACAGAACGACCACGGCCTAACATCCCGGATTCTACGTCAAGTAACTCCTGCTGTGAAAGCCTTTGTAATTATTAAAGCTGGTTGCTTAACAATGGTGCACTTAGGACAGATATGAACCAGCTGCTGTAGCAATTTACTCGACGATTTTGTAAAGGCACGAAGGAAATTATAATAAAATGGTGATAATGATCACCTGTTGAATTTGCCTGAATTATAAAAACACATGTATATTTTACTGGGCAATCTTACACATGGTCAATCGTTAAATGTAGGTTAAGCGTCGAATAATATAATAATAATTTAACAGGAGGGTTAGTCTCAACAAGTTAAAATAACACGCCTGCTTATTGAACACGTATTGACGCATGGTCACTTCAAAGGCTCACCCCTTCCACTAGATACACATCTACTCCTCACTCCATCTACTACAGTATCCTAACAGATGCCACTAGTGTAACACTGCGGACAGGCGGTGTCCAATGTACACTTTTCCGATTTCAAGTATTTATAAATTTTTAATTAGTGGCCTCTGAGGGTTGGGTCTTTACGACTTTCCTAACTTATGATAAATTTTGATTTAGTGAACAAATCATTCTTCTAGTTTAGGCTGTACATTCGCACCTTAATCGGACGGCGGTGTCCATTGGACACCCGTTATAAAATGAACACGCGTAAGTTCAAAGCAAGCATTAGGTTTTCTCATGAATTATCTTTGATCTTATAGTCTATGGGACAATAAAAACAAAAAAGAATTACAACATTTGGAAATCTAATGCATTGGAGATGACTGATATTCGACACCATCTAGTCCGAATAGGATGGAGCATTTTCCTGTCCGCAGAGTATATTTATCTACGATTAATACATTAAAGCCTGTATAATAACTTAACCTTATTGTGAAAACTGTCTACAACAGTATATTCTTGACCGTGACACAATTCAGTTTTCAGATGCAATGAAATATAATTTTGATACGACCGAAGAACATTTTGGGACAACAACCCGTTAGAGATCAGATGAAGTAACGTTTCGTACGTGAGAATCTGAGTCTGCTGCTCCAACGCAGTGGGAGTTAAGATAAGTGGTGTACGGTAGAGGTTGGTGACGCAGTGCTAACCGAGAATGAGATCAAGAAAAGACCACTTTGATCATTGGGGTTAGGCGCAAATTACACCGACCTCGCATTTGATAGTGATCGGTTTAATTTGCGCCTAAGTGTTCGAGATTTTACCAAGTCGTGGTGGTAAGTGTCGAGTAGTCAGTCTCGAAAAAAACTGAGCCAAATTGCCGAATTAAAAAAATTTAAACCGTTTCCAACAATCAGACAACACTAAAGCCTATATGACCGATGCAATTGAACTAAAAGAAATAATTAATAAAAATACATAATAGTCACACATATTTCCATTCTGAATACATGAAGCAAGAACAATGATTAGCAACAAGAATTCTAAATTAATTCATTTTTATTTTTAGCTGTTATGTTTAAGGATTTTTATTCACCATGCAACGCCAAATAATTATCAACACTGTTGTCCATTGCCAGAAGCACACCTGCCATTAAGCATTACCTAATAAACAATTTTACTTACCTATGGTGGGAATAGTTGTAACAATTTCACCTAATTTAAGTTTATAAAGTATGGTTGTTTTACCAGCAGCATCTAGGCCTACCATCAATATTCTCATTTCTTTTCGTCCAAAAAGGCCTTTAAACAGGTTAGCAAATACATTCCCCATTTTGTTATTTTAATTTCAGCTCCTGGAACAATAACATTGACAATACACGTACTTCTCAAATAAATTGGGAACTGATGCAATGAATGAATCACAAGTGCTTGCGTTTATGTTGCCAGCTAATCAGTTTGACATAACGTAATATAATCTGTTATAAGATGAGTCTTCGGCTTGTTACAATTTCGGAATTAGATGTAAAAATAAATTTACATGCATATACTCGCTTGAGTTCGAATCGAAGGCAGGTGTATTATTTATTTAGCAACAAATAAATTGTAGAGGAATATTTGTCATTGCCGACAGACTGGGTAACATAATGCAAAGGCAAATCAGACATTTAGCTCTGTTCTCAAGGTAGCTGAATAGTTGGGACTTCGTTAATTACTATGCAACATATCTTGACTTACCCTTAAAACTATAAAAGAGCCCTCCAAATAAAAAGGAAGGATTTTTCAAAACCTCTCCACCCTATTTGACTATATACGAAAATGGCGGACACAAAAGGATTTTCGCCACGTAGTAAAATATTTACACTGCGCATGCTTAGCGTTCAATTTTACTATCTGGTGCTACGTTTTAAGAACGTACCGCGAATCTTCTTAAAAAAAAATATTTTCTTTATTATTTTAATTCAGTAATATGTTGGCATAACATTATTAAATTTATAAATGACATAAAATTATAGATGATTTCAATTTAAATTTGGTGGGAATCACAAAACTGTAGCAGAGTGAGAAATGCCTTATCAATTCTACTGCCACGCCCCACGGAGCAAGGGTCAAGGGAGGTGTTTTGGAAATTGGAAAACAAAACACTTCGGCAAAATTTGATGGTTTTTAATAAAACAATTTTGTTGTGCTTTGCAAAGAACATTTGGGGGGAACAGTGTGAGTATTATAGCCAGAGGGAGTAGTTATAATAGTAAAAAGTTCAGTGAGAAACTTATCTGTTGTTATTAATCTATAGACCTAACTTTAACTTATCCGTGTTTGTTTACATGTGCAGCATAAAGTGAGGATGGCTTATAAAGAAGTTACTCTTCTCGAGTATGCATTGGCATTTGCTATAAGACTATTGCTTGTTAAAAGCGAATTTCAAATAGCCATACAAGACCGAGTTGAAATAGCCACACCTCTAAATTCTTGGAAGAAGCTGCTAGAAGGCATTCATTTATACGAAGCCGGAGTGGATCCCTACTCGGGAGACTTATTTCACGAGACTCCACTAACATTATTGCTATTTCAATCAATGATAAGTTATCTTGGTCCATGGTTGAAGATAGTGTTTATAATTCTGGATTTGTGCACAGCATACCTGTTGTTCAAGACAGCTGCTATTTACATGCAGACATTGAAACAACAAGAAGACAAGATAAAAGTTTACAAAGGCACCGAGAAACTCGCAAGTGTTAAGATTTCGAACATTAACATGAAAGAAGCACCAGTGCTTGTGGCTTACGCATACTTGTTTAACCCATATAATGTTCTTAATTGTGCTGCTCAAACAACTACAGGCATATCAAATTTACTTCTTGCAGCACACTTAAACGCGTTGGTTAATGGACGTAAATACTTGTGTGTTCTGTGTTTATCTTTGGCTACGTTGCAATCATGGTATCCGGTAATTTTACTTGTTCCTACATGTATCAACTTTTGGAATGCTGAGCAAAGTAAAACAACGATTGCTGCTATACTGGGCAGTTTTGTTGCGATGACTGCTGGCTTGTTATGGTGGTGTCAGTCTATAACCGGCAACTGGCTATTTCTTGATTCTATCTATTTTTTCATTTTGAACGTGCAAGAGTTGACACCTAACATTGGTTTATTTTGGTACTTTTTTACAGAAATGTTTGAACATTTTCGAGCTCTCTTTGTTGCTTCATTGCAAATTAATGCAACAATTCTTTACCTGGTTCCACTATCCCTGCATTTAAAAAATGAGCCTGTTTTTCTTACTGTAATTTTGATTGCGTTGACTGCTGTTTTCAAATCGTATCCAAGCCTTGGAGACGTTGGCTTCTACTTGTCTCTTCTGCCATTATGGAGCCACCTGTTTCTTTTTATGCAACAACTATTTGTTGTGGGCTGTTTGCTTATCATGACATCAGTGCTTGGACCTACCGTTTGGCACTTATGGATATACTCGGGGTCAGCAAATGCAAATTTCTTTTTTGGAGTAACCCTTGCTTTCGCTACAGCCCAAATATTTCTCATTACTGATCTCCTGTTTGCTCACAAAAAAAGAGAATTTGCCCTGAAGCATGGCTGGTTCGAAGACTCGACAAAGCAAGTGTTAATACTCGATTAATATACGATTAATTAATAATATATATGATTATATATTACTTCTTAATAATGTATGTGTAATCATGTGAAAATAGTCACTTTGGTAGTGAGTCAATGCTATCGCCAGCAAATTTGCTATCAGACAGTAGAATCTACTGTGTACACTATGTCTAGCCTTGTTGATATGGTATACTCCACATGTCAAATTTAAAAAGAATTCTTCTCTTGCACTTTGTTGGGTATGTTTGTTACTATTTGAAATATCGACTGCTCGAGGCTCACCATGTAATGAATGTTTTTTTATTTTGTCAGCGGTCTTTGAAACATCGGTTACTTTATTGTATTAACCTAATGAAGCTATTACTATGATCCCAAACGAATATAAATGACTTACACCACCTAGATGTGAATGTAAAAGAAAAACTTAATGTTAAGGTTCGCTTATGGCCTTATGCAGTATTTCTCATTACAGACAAGGCGACCCAATTTCCTTTATTTTAATTTGTGAAAAATTGCATTCCTTTGAAGTTGGATTGATGGTTCCACATTTTTATAATATTTCTACTCAAAGATGCTTTGTTGAATTGTTGCGTGTTGAACGTGTTAAACAAGAAACCGTTTGTAACTTTTGTATTTGGGCCCATGCTTTTCCATAATATAATATGTATCAACGGAAAATTTGCTATGGTATCTTGCTAATTATCTCCCCCTATATTTTCTGCTTCAAGTCCATTGAGTGACTGCAATAGATTGCATATTTTCAAAAGGCGGTTATTTCACAGACGTCAATAGTGGTAGTAATGGTGGTATTGACGTGATAGCAGACATTAAAGACAGTCAAAAAATGTCTGATACCACGTCAATATAACCAACACTATCACTATTGACGTCAGTGGAATAACCGCCACAGGAAAGAGAGATATTTTTAAGCTTTATAGACATTTGTTTGACTGGCCTTGGCTTGGTGCCCTACAAGCCAGAAAATGAAGTATATTTACGAAATTTACAACAGCGCAGCGGGATTCCTTTAGCTTAGGCATCAAAGAACTGTCCCTCCACTAAAGCAAAAGTGGAAAATTCAATTTACCGTTATGAAAAACGTTGTAGAATATACTGTTGCATGCACAATGCTGAGTTGTCAGTCTTAAGACTTAACACAGCATTAGGCAAATCTGTAAACTCTATTATTTTCATTGTTTCTTTAATTTCCTACGTGACTCATAAAAATCAACTCCTAAAGTCATTACATTGCTATAGTATAGTTGTTTCATTCATGAAATGGTGAGACATTTTTAAATTTTGCGATGTAATATTTGGGGTTTCCCCATAAATGTAAAGGCAGGCAAATTATTTAAAAAAAAAAACCAACTTGCCCAAATATTCCTTATTTATGCTTACTTGTAGTGTACGCTAGTCACCTACAACTTTCATAGAATACATTATAATTATTTGCTAAGTAAATGGAAGGGAAGAAGTGTCTTGTTCAAGGCTTCATCAAGGGTGTTCAAGAGATTAACACATTTTCTTTCCTCTACATTTTGTATTTACTGCCAAATTTGTGTAAATACCGTAGCCTGGATATTCAATTTCTTTGTTCCATTTTTCTTTCGAATCTTGACAGTTCTCTGGGTAATTTTTTTTACCCTGGAAAACAGCTCCGAAACATATATAGATATTTATTAATACAATAGTGTCAATAGATTATTAGATTTTAGGTTCAACCCGGGGCTACGTGCTTAAAGTAGACTTCTGTATGTTACAGGGTCATATTATATTGTACTATACTATGTAAATGGATTGTAAAGTAAGATTTTTTAAACTGGGTAAAAAAAATGCTGATTACTTACTGAAGAGTCTATGTCTTAGGCCTAAACAGTTCAAATTCACTGTTAATCATTTCAACTGACGTAAGACAGAAGAGGTCAGGAAAGCTCATGGATCAGTTGTTACTATCAAAATACACCGGATTAGTCAAATGATTAGTATATTCAAGGAAACCAATCAAGTTGATTCTTACAGCTATGCAACATCGAATTGAAATGAAAGCACAAATGGAATATGTGGGCGGGGCGCTGTCCGGAATGGGTGCATGCTTTTTTACAAATCCCCTGGACGTTGTGAAAACTCGCCTCCAGCTCCAAGGCGAACTTCAGTCTCGCGGACAACACGTAGTGCACTACAAAAATACGCTTCACGCATTCTACACCATCGCAAGAAATGACGGCTTGCTGGCACTTCAAAAAGGTGACTATATAAATGTTCCCGAACGTGCCGTTTAAAAATAGGATGTCTAAGGCATGTACGATATGTAGCCAATATATTGAATAAATTCCCAGAATTATAATTCAATGATTCTCAAGGCAATGTGAAAATATTCAGCCAAAGAATTACCCACTGGCCACTCTCTATTTTATCAGGCAAGACCAATAATTGAAAAAAGGGAAACACTGTGTTTCTTTGATTTCATGTATGTGTATACGATAATATGCATGTATTGGAATAATCAGTGTTTAATTTCTTTCAATTAAAATTCAGACAGCAACAACAAAAAGGAAACGTTTTTGTCATCTCTTTCTTGGTTGTTGATAATAAGATCGGTGGTACATAGGCTAATCTGTCATACAGTATATTAAAAATAAATTACGCTCTTTGACATGACTATTATTTTCATTTAAGAGCAGAACAGCTTTTTCCAACTTCATTACATTTGGTTCGCCTGATATTATGATATGATTCCTCAGTGATGCATCATATGGACCATACGGGCTCCCACTTAACAGAGAAATCAATAAGTTCCACTTTTTGTTGCAGGACTCATCCCGGCCCTTTGGTTCCAAGTGTTCCTCAATGGCGTCCGATTGGGCACCTATCAGAAACTGGATAATATAGGCCTTACTCGAAATGCCGATGGTAGTGTCAATTTTTTGAAAACTGTAGTCGTCAGTGCTTCTGCAGGCTGCGTTGGGTGCTACACAGGAAGTCCCTTTTATTTGGTCAGTCCCAATCTGATGCTAAATGTTCAATATCATAGATAGGGCTCTGTTTTATTTTTTTATAAAAAGATTAATCGTATACAAACAATTTAATGAATGTATCCGATTGACCTCTTCAGTCGTCTCTGTAGGTTAGTACCCGTGTTGAGTCACGACACATCTCCGATCGCATGGCGTGTAAAGACTCGCACAAGTGCAAGCACGTTACCACCTGACCATCGAAATCGTTGCCATTGAACCCGTTCCGGTACCGCAGTTTGATTGCTATTGTCTTGCCCCTTTAAGTCAAGTGACCTAAATCCGTTACAAAGAGCTCACGAATGTCTAGATAGCAAGCTGTTTTTACCCGTTCTGACAGGTATCACACAATTTCAATTGAAGCGCCTAGAGGCCCAGTGGTGCAAGTGACAAAAATAAACTTTCGAAATAATTTATTAATAATTATTAAATGACTTACATTTATAAATATATTCCTTCGGCGCAGGGGAATACCGGCCGAAGAAGATGAATAATAATGATAATAAAGTTTGAAACTCAATTGAAAATGTAGAGATGTACCCATATTCCATGTTTTCTAGCATTGCCATTATGACTAGAATAGAATAGAATAGAAAACCCGTGTATTTCTCAAAATCTAAAAATGAACATGTGAACGTGAAATAACAACCTGTGCCTCCTCAAGCCGAAGCGTGGGAGGGTGGCACCGACAACTTACACTTACAAACCTAATATAAGTTCAATATTAATAAATATTAACATGGAAAACAAGAAAAAAAAGCCGACTATTAATTGTCCTTGTTAAGCAATACAATGTCTAGATTTATTAAGAAGATTTTTTTTTTTAATAACATACAAAGCGGACTATGGTCCTTGTTACTGAAATACATTCCTGATATAGATGTCCAGTTGACTTCTAAGATAAAGAGCACCATGAGTACCTAACAGCATTGTGCACCAAAAATTTCACTTGCACCACTTGGCCTCTAGACGCTTCAATTCGGATGCATCTTGCACGGCTATTAAGAGTGTACAACCCGTAGGAAATTGGCAGCCCGAAATTTAATAGTTTTTATTTTTTATTTAATTAACTGAGCATTTTATTAAAGATGTGGCTCATCAAAGTTGACTACTTCATGCATCATATTATAAGATATTTTTAATTTTCGAAATTGTAGTTTTTCCAGAAACATGCAAATATTTTATAAACAGTAACTTTTCACGTAGGCCTAGTTATCGATTTTGTAAAAAATCTACAATTTCGAAAACTAAAAATACCTTATTATATGATGCACGAAGTAGGTAGTCTTCTACAACTTTGATGAGCCAAATCTTTAATAACAAATTAAATAAAAAATAAAAAGTTTTAAATTTCGGGCTGCCAATTTCACTCTTAAGAGACAACAAGGTCCATCGTATTGCTTGCTACGCATCATGAGTTTCAACAAAAACCAATGTGTTTCCACAAGCTATGGCCAATGGGTCTTTTTAAAATCTCAATCACTATAACAAAACCTTATAGCGTTTTCATTTTCAACCGCAAAATTAGCAGGACTAAATGGATTCTTTCAGGTTAAAACTCACATGCAAAGTCAAGCAGCATCTCAGATAGCAGTAGGCCATCAACATCAGCACACCGGTATGGTACAAGCTTTAGTTAAAATTTATCGTAGTGGTGGAGTCCCGGGGCTGTGGAGGGGTTCGACGTCCGCATTGCCTCGTATCGGTGTAGGCAGTGCAGCACAACTTTCAACATTCAGTAAAGCAAAAGAATTTCTTGAAGAACACAAGGTAAAAGCTAATCCCTTACATTTTTATACTTAAGATAAAGTGGCTCCCACCTTAGAAAATCTACGGAAAGTATGAAAAACGACTTAATATTCCATTTTCTGTTCAAACTTCAATTTTTCATGAAATATGGAACGCAGAACAATGAAAAAATGCTGAATGGCAAGAAGAATTTTTTCTCCTAATTTTGATGCATAGGATGTGCCCTTAACTAACCCCAATTCGCCGCAGTTGATGAACTCCTGAGTGACCGTTATTTTTTGCGTATCAAGTTCACTAACTACAGCCGATCGGTATTGATGATTGCAACGTACTATGTATCATAATTAGGAGAAAAAATTCTACTTTCCATTCAGCATTTTTTCATTGATCTGCGTTCCATATTTCATGAGAAATTAAATTTTGCACAGAAATGTAATATTGGCGACTCCGGTTTGCCCTTAAATTAATTTTTCTGCAAAACTTTTCTATCGATAATTTATTTGTAACTTCATGTATGTTTTAAGTGTTTAATAGAGTAACAAAGCCAAAGAATGTTTTTATTTTTAAGAATTTTTTTTACGAAGAAATTATGGACAATACATTGCATACCCTGCCATTATTACTGTGTAGTAACGTATGATATTGGTCTGCCGGTTCTAGACTATGCAATCATCCCACATTGATCAATTCCGTGCTTTGAGATATGGAAAGTTGAGGCAACATAAATTTATATTATATAAATATATTATATATATATATATAAATTTATAAATTTATCAATAACCCTGCTACAATAATTTACCATGGAACTAATCTTATTGTTTATTCCGGTACATACGTATACTAATTGATCAATAGGAAAGCATGTGCGGGTTGACTCTTACCAGACTACCAGTTCTTTTATATCGCATCAAATACCACCACTAGTCAGCTTGCTGGAATGTCTTTATACGCCTAAAAATGTGTTTCGTTCCATCTTCTTTCGACAATTAGAGTAATTATTACCCAAGGACAGATCTTTCAAATATGAAAGATGGCAAGACTAACGGAAAGTGAGCAATAAACAGATTGATTAGTTAAATAATAGTCCTATAAAATAGTTATTGAACTTTACAGTTATTCAAGGAGGAAAAGTCATTGCTGAACACATTCGTAGCTGCCATGTTGTCAGGAGTTGTTATTGCAGTATTCATGTCACCATTCGATGTCGTGCAAACTCGATTATATAATCAAGGTACGTTGGTTACGCCTATCACAATAAAATCTGCGCAAAGGCGTCGTCTTGCGGTAGATGATAATATATTATGTATTATTTTAATCTAGAAAATGTACTGAATACGCCCTTAGATCATAGGCATATAATACTCCAGACACGCCATGTTAGCATTTCCGAGGGACCAACATAAAATTACGTCACGCACTGGCACAAGCAGCTGCTTTTAGAGGCGCGAACGTATTATTTTCAAGTTTTGTTTAGCTAATTAATTAATTGGAGTGAGAGAACATTTTTTAACTTTGGTAAAATGTATTTAATATACAAATATGCAATTAGAAACTTTAAACGATCAGTCTATTATTTTTTCAAAAAACTAGTCACTCGGGTGACCAGGTTACCTAGTCTCGGTTGCTAGGTAATCTGGGCTGTGACGTCACACACTGGCAAAAGATAAACGTAATGTTGGTGCCCCAACTTTCTCATGCAGTGCATCTAGAATGCCGTGTCTAGAGTAATATAATATGGTCATAGGAATACGCCTACACGCCAGCCTCCTAATTAAAAAAAGAAAAGAAACAATGACAAAAACTCCACTTCTCCGCTGGCCGCAGAGAAATTTAGAATTACCGCCAATATTTGGAGAGTAAAAAACATTCAAAATATGGGCATTTTAGGAAAAAGGCGTTGTCTACATGCATGCATAGGTAGCCTAGTTTACAATAGCTTTTATTAATGGACAGTGGACAGTTTTGCTTAGTTTTATTCCAAAAAAATAGCTTGATTTAGACATTTTGTGAATTGGTATTTTTACTGCAATGAATGTTTTTCATACTGTCCACTTTTATTTCAGGGGTAGATACAAGAGGAAACGGTCTTCTATACTCAAGCATTCCTGATTGTTTTGTAAAAATGTGGCGAACTGAAGGTATTCGTGGTTTCTTTAAAGGTTTTGGCCCATGCTACCTCAGAATAGGCCCACACAGTGTTCTAACATTATCTTTCTTCGATTTATTCAATAGACTGATGACCGAGAACTAATCAAATCTAAGGTGCCCATTCCATTGACCGGCTAGGGCTATTTCCAAAAACGGTTACGTGGTAGCAGACATTCAAGACTTAGGTGGCGTCTCCACCGACCTCGCATTGCAGAATTGACGGAAATGTTTATTTTCCTCTATGCCATAGTTAAAATTGATCAATGATCATACAGTAAAATCACAAACAAACAAACTAAAATTAAAAAATGGCTTCATGGGATATGTTAATTACAACATTTTAATAGATTTCTATAAAAAGAAAAACAAACATTTCCGTCAATATCATTTGCAATCTGCAATGCGAGGTCGGTGGAAACGCTGTGTCTGCTACCACGTCACCTTTGTTGGAAATAGCCCTAGCCGGTCAATGGAATGGGCGCCTAATCAAATAAGTAGAAATCTAGTCTTATTAGCGCAGGACTTACATAAGTAATCAATATATTGGCCTGGTAATGGCAATTGGCATTAATTCACGTACGTATGGTAGCTCCAGTTACTTTCGGCCGTTAAAAATATTACAGCCGACTTTGTCTTGAACCAATGTACCTATTCATGATACTTATGTATATATGTAGGCTGAACAATAAAAGGGTTACAAAAATATTTTTGACTTGGTACGTTAATATGAGTTTCATTAATTACAATAAAATAGGCTACTTGACAGTTGTAACAATAAAATATAAAATATGTTCGATAAGGTAGGTAGATTTTTTGCATGGAAAAATTGTAAATAATACAAAATAAAAAAAGATGTCGGTGTTCTTAGATGTCAATATTACAAGAGCCAAAACGCCGTGGGTGACATGAAATGACGACACTTTCCGGATACTACTACACCAATATTAGTGATTTACTACTGGCGGCTACTCCGCGGCATCACAAATGCCGTCACATTCCACCGTCATGTCACCCCTTTCACCATCAAACTTAAATTGATGGGGTAAAATATTTTTTTCCTCTCCTAATTAATAAAATGTTTTTAGGGAAAAATATAATTTTAAGGTATAAAATAAATTTACTAATGCCTTAAAATCAGTTTCGTGGAACGTTTACAACTGAAAATAGCAATTTCAACAGCATTAGGTAGGTATCCTAAAGCAGTTGCTTAAGTCAGAAGAAAGAGGGGAGAAAAACAGAGTCATTTGGACACTATTCATACATGTAAAATCTCATGTTATTAGGCCTACACTTTTTTTATATTTTGCTCGAGTCTATATTCTACTTGATGTGATAACGGTACGGTGTGGCTCAGCACTGTATTAATGCTAGTACTGTAAATACCAACACAAAGCGACTTTTCCTAACTTTTGGCGCAATGGAAAACACCAAAAAGGGAAATCCTACGAAAAAGTTAAATGTGCGGGTTTGTCTGTTTATAAACGCCCCTTTATTGTTTTCAATGTATAGTTTGCGAAGCTTTTGGCTGAGTTATTCTACCGCTGTGATAATGCTTAAATTTTACCTCTTTACTCCACCATGAAGTCCATTTAAGTGCCACTTACATTTGTACTTTATACACATTGTTGATATTGTTGTTGAATATATAAGAAATTAGTTGCAATTAGTATTTTTATATTATTGTCAAAGAAGCAGAAAAGTGAAAAAAGAAATGGCAGGGCTATCAAACATTGCAATTTAGGTACAGGTACCTCGTAGTCGGTTACCCAACTTTAAACGTTTCTTTTCAATTAGGCAAAATCTGGCATTTGGCAAGAAGCTGTTGCAACGTTTTTTATTTCCATGCGACTTATCCCGAATAGGCCTAGTTTACGTTTACATAATTTTCAGAACCGATGCGAACATTTAATAATGCAATCATAGATTTGTCAATACTGCAGCCAGCGACGGATTCAGTCCATTTGGGGGGGGGGGGGGGGGGGTAGTTGTGGGTCAAAATAGGAAAACATATGTAGGATCGATTAAATCAGAGCGTAATAAATTAATTAACAATAGATTTACCAAATTTGGGGGGGGGGGGGGGGGGTCGCCCCCCTGTATCCGTCCTTGACTGCAGCTCATACTGCGGTAAAATAAAAAACAATAGGAAATTCTGAGACAGATAGCCCATTAAGACACAACATAATGTAGCGACCATGTTGGTTGGGGAAAGAATCGTCCAATGGTTTGGGATCATTCATGGGAATAGGTAATAATAAATAACAAATTATTTTCCAATGACGGTCCTGAGCGGGTTTTTGCCTCACTGCGGCTTGTCAAGAACAACTATTATTTTCCACCAAACGTCCAAGTCCAGATCTTTCGAAAGCTGTACATTCCCAAAATAGAAAACCGCGTTTAATTTCTTTTAATTCCTGGTGGCACGACACATACTTTGACACTGTAGATGATCAGAATGATTTGAATTAGTAGGCCAAAACTTGTACATGTAGTAGGTACCTACTCATTAAGGAATTTATGCAAAGCGGTCATGCGTACTATAATGAAGAACTCCGCTTAAGTAAAATATTCAAAATGTAATAGTTTCCGTAATGATTCAGCTTAAATTTACAGTACATCACGCACAACTTTCAAGCATTATGCCTGATAAATACGATAAGCTAGCCAAAACACAGCCTTTTGAATAGCAGCAAAGCCACGAACACAGTTGCTAGGCAATAACCGTAGTAAATCTAAAAATTAACTTTGAAACCGATTTGACTGCTATGGCAATTTTATAACAAGTAAAATTTACCGTAGTTCATAGATAAATAGGTGTCAAATTAAGGAAAAAAAATGTGGCTTCAAAGCTCATTTATGAACTATCGTAAATGTAGGTATTAAAGATGTTCGCATTAGAGATTCAGTGTTTGTAACTCATCAATCGCAAGTGAACTTATAAACTCAAAACAACACTTATTACGTATAGTACTAGTGTCATGCGCTCACTCTCAGAGCAGCGCGGTCAGAAGGGGTTTTGTGAACACCCTGTATTATGTTTATTCCACAGTGGTTCAGATTGTAGTAAAGATTATTTATAATTTAGTATACCGTATGTACTGTACGCATAAATAAGCCAATAATATTGCCGCAATAAAAAAATACCAGTTTGAGCAATTAACGGAACAATAATAAAGCAATTAAAAAACTTGAAACGTAAATAAGTTAATTATTTTTTAAGAAACAACACATTATACTTAGGCGGCTATTCCACCGGCGAATTTACTTCATTTGTGATTTGAGATTTTTTGTTTGTTTTATTTTAAGGAGACTATTATGTAGATACTTAACGTATCTATTATAAATTAAGTTATAATATGGTAGCAGATATCATTAATAAGTCTCTACCATATTATAACTTAATTTATAATATATCAGTTAAGTCTCCTTAAAACAAAAGAAACCAAAAATCTCAAATCACAAATGAAGTAAATTCGCCGGTGGAATTGCCGCCTTAGGTTTGTAAAACTAGCACAGCATATCTACGCCCTAAATGACTATTAATAGAGCTAAGCTTATTACTAGGCTTTGAAATTATGCATAGGAAAAATTGCTTTGGTTGAAATTGAGATTCACAATGAATAAAAAAAGGAATCATGCACGTATCTATGGGTGGACCAGTGGTGTAGCCAGGGTGATTGGCGCCCCCTCATAATGCATAGTTAAAAAATCTGCCAGGAGGCCTTGTTAATGTAATTGGAAGAAAAATAATTCAAAAAGTTGAACAGCAACTGTTTTTTTGTTGCACGAATTCGTAGATACTGATACATGAATTTTGGGACAAAAACTGGAATGTTTTCATTGCTTAATTTCATACCCCCAGACAGAAGGTAGATCCAGTGACTAGTGAGACCCAAAAGATGGGCTTTGGTCAACTTAAAAATCAATTACCCTTGCACTCCAATAAAAAAAAAAAAAAAACATCCAAGGTTTCCATGAGTATCATCTGGCTGGATCTACCCTACAAGAATGTGGTCTTCTGATGAGAAATCTCCCTTGACTCACCTTAAACGCGGTGTGCTCAAAGCAACAGGTCGTATTTTGGATTTAAATCCATCTTGGAGCATTGCAGCTATCAGGCGTGTTTCAACCCCTTTAGTTTCCGGAAAATACAACCTGAGAAAAATATTGCTTTAGTTAAGCTTTAGCTAATTTATTGCTAAGAA
Source organism: Psococerastis gibbosa (assembly GCA_963971405.1). NCBI lineage: Eukaryota > Metazoa > Arthropoda > Insecta > Psocodea > Psocidae > Psococerastis > Psococerastis gibbosa. Next base: position 19,036,301 of record OZ020489.1, on the reverse strand, counting down.
AAGGTAACTTTCAGAGAAGCATTTCAATGACAACCCGAGACACATACAGGTATGGCGAGTGTTACTGTAAGGTGGAGAGAAACTGTATAACTATAGCAGATTGAATGGAAGGTTGAGCAGAAAGCCTAGATACAGAGAGAGAGTGACGGTGAAATACACGCAGGAGATGAATCTCATGCGCATCTACATAATTAATGTCTTTTGCGCCTTAGGATTCGAGGCTTTACCCATACTCTAACCTAACCTTACATTAACCTTTGTTAGTAAGGCTTATACCGTGGCGTAAATGTCCTGTGACTATTTAAGAGCCAATGAAGTCAAATTTCTCAAGAAGTTTCAATGGTACAGTCATAAAGGAGGCGTCATAAAATATAAGAAATTTTCCTCTTCATATTGTACCATAGTATGTGACCGTGCCTAACACCAATTGGCCACAGTTTTGGAACTCCTTCGACCAGACATCCTCAGTGATAGTCATTTTTTTACAAATCATGTGCAATAATTGTGGTCGATCGGTGTCAGTGACGGCTACAAAATGTGAATCAAAGCGTTGAGGAATATTTTTTCAAGTTTATGACAACACATTTATGGCACTACAATCGATATTTCACGATAAATTATACTCAAATAATGGAAAGTGGGGAGGGGGGGGGGGGGCATTCGCCCTTAAGGAAGCTAAAAAGTTGCTGTAGGGTCTCGATAATCTTGTATCTGCGTCTGACTACTTAAAAATTGGGCGTAGTATCCAGTGTAATATGGCCTATTAATGTTTCTAATTAATATATGTAGGTACAGTCTGAACAATCCATTGACTTGTATAGGTTCATTAGCCACCCCCCACAGAGGCAAGTTCTGGATCCCCCTGTATATTGTATATTCGTTAGTTTAAATTATGTTTGCTCCTGCCAGATTGCGCATAGGGCACACCCGCCTTACCCATCGACATTTGATGTCTGGTGACCAGCCCCCTACATGCAGCAGGTGCGGAGTCCCACAATCAGTGGAACACATAATTACCGAAACCACACACCCTGCCAAACTTAATAGGGGACAAGCATGGGCCGGTCACGGCAACATTAAGCTTTCTAAGCAAGACCGGAGTCATGCCCCACCTGTAGACTGTAGACAAAACCATTCTAAAACATCCATGACTTCCACACACACACACACACACACACACACACAAATACTCGAAACAAAACGAAAAAAAAAAAAGTTTAAAGCAAACGAACATGAGTGAATTAAAACAAATATTTGTAATATTTACTTACCATATAAAATAGGCCACCAGCAAAACAATGATAATATTGAAAAGGAAGACGTAGGCTCCAATAATATTGTTAATGGAGGGAAAGCTCATTCCGACAACAAAATTGCCTGCCCAGTTGGCCATCGATCCCCAAGCCATTGCCACCGGACGCGGAGAAATGTCGAACAATTCAGACCCAATGAAGTATGGAATGGGGCCTAAGCCTATCCCATATAAGAATATGTACAAGAGAACAGCTATGATGGGTAAGAAGCGAAGTAAAGGTGATTCATCCTAAAACAAAAGTACAATAGTTACACAACTTAAAAACTGTATGGAGTATCTAGAATTCAATACAAGCAATCCTGTCGGACCACCGAGCGCGCCGGGCCGAGAAGCAAGTAGAAATAATTAAAAAAACTAATTGCAAACTCTAATTTGCGTTTAACTTATAGTGTGGACACCTTTAACGTTAACGCTAATTTTTATTGGGGCAAATTATTTGGACAATTCTCCTGTTATTTTGGCAAATCTCCGCTTGGTGGGTCCACAAAAACAGTAACGTAATTGTAACAGTAACTGGTTTACATCATAGTATCACGATATCAGTATTACAGTTCACAGTACATACTGTGTGATGTTTACATAGGTAGTCACTTTAGTGAAGGCGTCGGGTTTCTTCAGGTTACTTAGGTGCCCATTCCACCGACCGGCTAGGGCTATTTACAAAAACGGTGACGTGGTAGCAGACATTCAAGACTTAGGTGGCGTTTCCACCGACCTCGCATTGCAGAATGCAAATGACATTGACGGAAATTAGAATTTTTCTTTTTATAGAAATCTATTAAAATGTTTGTACTTAACATATCCCATGACACCATTTTTTAATTTTTTTTTTTTTTTTTTTTTTTTTTTTTTATATAAGTTGGGGTACAGGTGTTACCTGTGTGCACTTAAGCCTATTGGCCTATTGTGCCCCCTACAACAAAGTATCTACATCACTTCTACATCACTTTCTCGAGGCCTATCTCCCTCACGAGAGCCAGGATCTTGAGGGGATTCAGAAGTGGTAGGTCTTTTACATGTAACTGCAAGCTTTCCGAGCATGCTGCTCTTCTTCGTGCGATTGCATCGCATCGCATCGCAGGTCCTCCGCACCTTCATTGCAGAATCTGCAAGACTATAGTTGTCTCCCTAAGAGACTCCAGATATTTAACCCCAGGACCAAAGACGCCAAGGCCTGTTCTTGGTTTGGTACTTCCTAGCCTAGAGCCATCAGTATACCACTTGATTGTGTGACTATTGAGAATTCCTGCTGATTCGCAGCATTCTTTCATTGTCCCTAATATAGTTTCGAATTCCCTCCTAAAACAGTATTTTGGATGGATTCTATCGCTTGGCATATCCAGGCAGTGGTCAGACGTAGTCAGAGAGGCTGAGTCTCTCTTAATTGCCCTTCCACTCCTAGTAATGCCATTTCTGCAGAAGTTTCCACTGCAACATGGAGGGGTGGGAAGTCCAGTACTATCTCCATTGCTGCAGTGGGACAGGATTACATAGCCCCTGTAAAGCATCATGTTAGAGAATACGGGCTTCTGAATGTAGCCATAATTTGGATTATTCAGAGAAAAATTCTCATGTGGTTTGATTTTGCCATGTCCATGAAGCCATGACCAATGATATGGTTACAGCAGGAAAAGACAGGCAGAAAATTTTAGTTTGTTTGTTTGTGATTTTACTGTATGATCATTGATCAATTTTAACTATGGCATAGAGGAATATAAACATTTCCGTCAATTCTGCAATGCGAGGTCGGTGGAAACCCCGCCTAAGTCTTGAATGTCTGCTACCACGTCACCGTTGTTGTAAATAGCCCTAGCCGGTCGGTGGAATGGGCGCCTTAATAGAACACACCTCGTATTTTATATTGAGCGGAATATACTAACTTATTTATTATCTTTATTTTTATTTAATCATTTATCACGGCTTGCAGAAGAAATTTAAAATAATGGCTGGATGGATGATGTGTCCAGCTCAGCCCAGCTAAATTATCCCGGGTTAGAAAAATTATCAGGAAAAGGCTTTTGCAGTCTAAAATTCATATAAGTTACTGAATGTTTTTTGTCATTAGAATTGAATTTCTTATGTATCGCTCTAAACAGAGATGTTTGGAAACGCCGCTGCCGTGCCGCCGACCCTCCCTGAGGACCAAGGCGATGTAAAAGTAAAAGTAAAGTAACTATGTAAAATCAAACTCACAATGATGACAATAGATATGACTAGTAAACCGAGTGACAATGCGGCTCCAAGGCAGCTTATCAGAAAAAGAGGTCTGCGACGGAAGCGATTCATGGTGTACACAGCCAATGTGGCTGCCGTTAAATTCACAACACCCGCGCCAATACTCCCCAGTTGCGCCTGCGTTGGTGTCAGTCCTGCCTTCTCAAACATTCGCGACGAATAGTAAAAAACCTGAAACCCATTTAAAATAACTGCAGTAAGGCCCGGTACACACGGACGATCGCAAAGCCGGCGATGCGTTCAGAAATTTGGAGCTTCAGAAGATTTCTGACGCTGAAGAACGGATAGTAGGTTATTAGGCTATTGAGTTGACTCGTATCTGTACTTGGACACCTGTTACACCGCGCCAATGGTAAGTTTGTCATAGCTTGTCCATTATCACTTGTAGCCGGTGCAGGTTGACATCAAGGACGTATACCAGTTTGCCAATGGCCCAAAATTCTTACGGAAGCAATATAATTAATGTCCGAAGTCCATGGGGTCGTAGGCCTAGGTTCATAAACACATCCTTCAGGGAAAAAAGGTTATTGGATTATCTTAGTGTTACAAAAAATTCTAATGAGACTCCGTTTAATTGTAGTTATTGCACAATTGAAATTAGGTAAAAATTGAAAGAAAAAAAATGAACATATTGTTATACTGTTCCAGCAGAGGAAGCTAAAAAAGCAACAGTCATGGCCCTGAACACTGACCCCATAAGTCAGCCCAGCATAGCATTAGACACGATATGGTTGCCATTGTTTAGGGAAAAAGAGAAACAGAAGTTGGTCGAGTGGCTAGAGAGCTGGCATTTCAATCGGGAGAACGGTAGTTCGAATCCTCAAGGGGATCGGATGTGTGGAATCCTTACCACCAAACCAAAATAAAACAAATTGAAAAAGTGCAAAAAAAATTCATAAAATATTTGACGAGAAAGTTTGATAAAATTGATCCCACATATATACCATATTCTACTCTGTTAGAAAAATATGAGGCGAAGAGTCTGTGCACACGACGTAAAATTGCTGATGCCAGATATATCTATAAAGTATTAAATGGCCTAGAAGACAATCAAAATTTCTTGAGCAAACTAAATTTTATTGTACCCCAGTTTCCAACAAGAAATTTTAACTTATTTTACCAGCCGCAAAACAGGATTGACGTAGCCATAAATTCTCCAATAAACAGGCTCACTCATTTACTAAATGATCATGACACCTTAGATCCTTTTATGCAAAGCTTGGAATTATTCAGAGGAACTTGTAACCAAATTATATTGTAAGAATGGTAGTTAGGATATATGTATATATTAAGTTGTTCTTTGGTAGTTAGGTAGGTTTTTTTTAATAAATTTAAATTATTTAATAAGAAGTTACAATAGGCTATAAACAGTAGGAATTTTTGTTGTTGTTGTTTTTTCGCTTTATACTATGCAATATTTATACACATAAGGGCTACGGCTGTGTGATGTAATAAAATTTTTTTCTATTCTATTCTATTCTATACTTAGTAATTCAGAGTAGAATACAAGAGCGATAAGTCAATCCATCAGTCTTTATCAGGACTAAGCGTGATGATTAGAATAGAATAGAAATAGAATAGAAAAAGTTTTTATTACATCACACACTAAAGGTCTATCTAACAGTGTGTACTCATTCAATATTATATCATGTTTTAACATATATGTTATGATAAAGCATTTTTCTACATTTAGTTGAAGCTTATTTCTTTCACACCATTCTACCACTCTTTCCATGTCCCTTTGGAGTAATTTACAGTCATTTCTGTCAGTAATTTTTTTACACAGTTTAAAATCATCTGCAAATAGATAACAACTGCAACTTCTTATTACCTCTGGTAGATCATTTATCATTAATAGGAAACATAACGGTCCTAGATTTGATCCTTGTGGTACCGATGAGTTAATTGAATAGGTTTCCGAGTAACTACCATTATATAATACTGTTTGTGTCCTACCACATAAGTAAGAGTGAAAGAGTTCTATCAATTCATCAGAAAATCCAAATTGTCTTAATTTCCTTAGTAGGACTTCGAAATCCACTAGCTCAAAGGCTTTGCGATAGTCTGTGTACACAACGTCCAATTGAAGCCTATTATTGAAGCTTAAAATAATTTCTTCTTCAAAGTTCACTAGATTTGTCACTGTTGACCGCTTACTCATGAAACCGTACTGATGCTCAGAAATTAGAGATTTCACTTGTTGAATAATTTTTTTATACAGAATAGATTCTAATATTTTACTTGGAGTGCTCAAAAGTGAAATTGGCCTATATTGATTAATCTGTTTCGCCATCGGCGTTTTAGGTATAGGGCATACAATGGAGTTTTTCCATACGGTAGGAAACTTGTTATTTTTAAGTGACAAGTTGCAAATATACCACATTGGATCAATGAGAAAGGTTGAATATAATTTATAAAAGAATTGGGGTATTCCATCTCTTCCTTTCGATTTTTTAGGCATTAATTTTTTTAATGCTTCAATGATATCACTCCTTTGAAGACAACCAATTTTTACCATATTAACTCCTACAGGTATTGGTTCTGAAATAATGGCCTGTAAATCAAAGCTGGGTGGATGCTGCGCGTACACTGATTAAAGTAGCTGGCAAATGCTTGTTTTTTCTTTATCGTGTAGTAAAATGTTTCCATTATTTAACAACACTTGATCAACATTTGAATTTGACTTTTTACTTTTAATAAATTTCCAAAAATCCACTGGATTCCCCACTATATTTTTTTCTTGTTGACCGTTATAAGTCCGTAAAACTTGCTTAATTTCTATTTTTAACTCGCTGCGGACTTTTGAATAAGATGCATAGTCTGAACCTAAATTAGTTTTTTTAAATTTTTTTCTTAGACGTTCTTTCAACTTAATTTTATTTATAATTTCTTTGGTAAACCAGATACGCCACTTGCTCTTTTTAAAAGAAATTTTAGGTACAAAGGCGTTTAATAATTTATATATAATTTCATAAAATGTTGTAACGGCAGCATCCACATCACTTTGTTGGTACAATTCTGACCAATCAACCTTGCTGATTGATTGAAGTAAGCCCTGACTATCAGCTTTCTGAAAATTATACTGAGCTTCTTTTGGAGTTTCAGGCCATTTTGCCTTAAGAGGATATGCTATCGAAATCGCTGTTCAGACCTCTTTGGTTCTGGAGTTTTGACCCACCAGAATTATGTTAATTGTAACGGCCACTCTTCCTTGGAAGCATGAAACATCAATATAGATTTTCCATGCGATGGAATTTTAATTTTAAGGCTCAGAATTTTATTAAAAAATTACAAAATAGCGCAATATTCAGAAAGGGTTCTGGAAAATGCAATCTTACCTTCAGTGGAAGAGAGATGTTTTGCATGTTAATATTAGCTAATGGTCTATATCTACATTATTAGTGTGCTATTTTCCACGATTTTGCCATAAAAACCATGATATTTAAAAATTTGTTATTTTTGTTTACAATTGGACCTGAAACCAAATAATATTTTGCACCCCAAAATGTATCGCAGTAGTTCCGAGATATTCCGCCGCATTTGCAGCGCTCTTGTTGCTGCCACGAATGTGAACGAGTATACTGCCACGAATGTAAATAATAAACAAATACTTTTTGTGCGTGAATTGAATCAAATATTATCTTGTTCTGTGAATTGTAAGTTCGATTTTGATTAAATTACTGTTGTGAGCATCATGGCAAAACGAAAGACTAAAACGGAGTACAACAAGAAGAGTAAAATGAATTTAAAAAAGTGTTCTGTGGCATTTCAAGCCATGAAATTACTAATCGTGCCAGGTTGTTGTGTTGTTGCTTGGTAGCAAAAGGCTGATTTGAATTCGGTCCTAGTGTCTCGAATAAATGTCTGCTCCCGCTGTACTGCAGCTCAAGTTATACACTCGACCTTCTTCGGCTCTTCGCCTACCTTCTTTTTAAAAGACTACACTGTTCCACACTCACGTATAGCTTGATTCAGTCGATTGTATACTACACCATTTGCAAAAAAATTACTTTGGGTATGAGCCAGTGGCCGAAACTTGTGCAAATCCTGTAAAATATCTTGTAGCGTGTTGATGGACGTCCGAGTGGACAAGGGAATTTAAATATGATGGAAGCAAACCCTTGGCTATTTTAAACAAATGTCATGCCTTCGAAGAAAATAGATTCCTCGACTCATGACTGCCACCTCTGCATCCCGGTTCCTTCTGGCATCTCTAGGTTTATTTAGGATAATACGCATAGGCATAGCTTCTGTAGAGCGTCAAGCACGGAGCAGTTTGCCGGATAAAACACTGTTATACAGCAGCTGTAGTGCGGCCGAATTAAGGAGTTGAACAAAGTGACTTTAGTGGTACATGGTAGAAGGAATTACACCTTACGAAGGAGCGACATTTTGCATTTTGTTTTACTTGTGACCGTCTCATAGTTCAAATTTAAGGTAAGGCGAGAATCAATGAGTATTCCAAGATACTTGAAGGATTTGACCCATTCTATCACCACCAAGAACCAACTTTTCCAAACACTCCATAGCTCTCGAACTAATAACCATCGCCTTCGATTTTTAATATTAAACACCATCTAGTAATGAAATTCAGTTCCGCATTCATCTTCGAAGTTAATTCTACTAGGTTTTTTCCCGCCAAGTAGATCAGCATATCAGCAAAGAAATGCTTAACACATTCCAGCAAGAACAGGTCATTGATAAAGAGAACAAACAGTAATGGTCTGATTTTACTTCCTTGAACTTCACCGCAGTCTTGGGTATTAACACGCGGCCTTTTGTGGGGCACAGTGAGGCAAGCCAAAAAATATGATTCTGTATGTTAAATATTAGGCTATGACCGTGCATTTTAATTTTTGCTTTCCAATTTATACGTAGTATAAGGAAAGCTTTGTGACGGTCAACATTTCAGCGGATTTAAGCGTTTTGATGTCCCAGGAACCCAAAAAGTGGGTTTTACGAAATGTCTGGCTATCTGTCGATTTCCGGGCAAACTATTCCGTCGATTTTGGTGAAATTTGGCACGTAGGCTTACAAAAATCATACCTCGAGATGATTTTCATTTCTATTTTGGGCTAACTTTATTTGGGGGGGTTATTCTCAAAAACGTTATTAATGTTAACAAAATGCAGTGGGTCGCTTGCCCCTTGGTAGTTTGCTTCTGGGGGTAAAAAAAAAAAATTTCAGCGGAATCTTTCTGTCGATGAATTCTACCCTCAGGTATGTTTTAGGTGTTCAATAGAGTAACAAAGCCAAACAGGTTGCTTTCCTAAAAATATTTGCTTCTGTGCAAAAAATTATTTTTTGAAGAAATTATGGAAAAATCACGCTCCAATACATTGCGTGCCGTGTCATTGTTACTACTGTTACAATGTAATGGTCTGTTCGTTCCAGAATATGCAATTGAGTTTTAAGGGGTTGTCAATATATAGATGTCCCCCCCCCCCCTAGGCATCCGAAATTTATCCATGAGGAAATTATTTACTATGAAATTACACATTGTCTATCTACTAATTTACAAATTGGAAAGCATGTTTGCATTTTATCAAAAATTTATTTTTGTCGCTTACACCCATGCAGGCCTTTTTTTTTTACGGCGCCTCATCCCTCCCACGGGGTCAGTGGCACGGATCTTATTCTTCCAGGTGTTTCGGTTTTTGGAATCAATCATATCCGGCGAGAGACCGAAGGTTCTGAGGTCCTTTCTCACTTTCGTTACAAGGGACATCCTCGGTCGTCCTATAGGTCTTGGGCCCTCTACCGTGCAGTCCCTTACACGTTGTAGCAGGTGTCCATCTTCTCTTCTTAACGTATGGCCCCACCACGCCAGTCTTCGTTCCCTGACTTTATCGGTGATCGGTGCTACTTGCATCTCCGCCCGGATGCCCTCGTTTCTCCTCCTGCCTGTTAATTTGTAACCCAGATATTAACGCAACATGCGTATCCCAGCCACATGCAGCAATTGCTCTTTCTCCTCCGCAATGGCCAGCACTCCGCTCGGTAGGTCATACACGGTCTCACCACTTGCTTGTACGAATATGCGGAATTTGATTTGAATTTTTCGGCATTCTCCTATCCTTCAAGATCTCCGCCATATCTCGCCACTTGGCCCAACCTGAGGTTACCCGTACTTTTACATCGTCTTCACAGCCGCCATTCTCGCGTAATGTTGCTCGTAGATATTTGAATGTCTTGGCCTTCTCTAGGTTTTGGTTATCTACTTTTATCGATCCAGGTTCCTGGCTTATGCATTCCATGTACTCTGTTTTCTTGCGATTCACTTTAAGCCCCTGGCGCTCCACCGTTTCCACCCACAGTCTGAGAGTACTCTCGACATCTTCTCGCGAGTCTCCTACCAGGAGGATATCATCAACGAAGAGAAGGCTTTCTGGCGCTTGCCCTTGCATCTGCCTGGTCATTATGAGAACGAACAACAGCGGTTCAAGGTTGACCCCTGATGCAACCCATAAGTTACTGGGAAGGTGTAACCGACCCCTGCCGCACTACGCACTCGTACATATTCTTTATTAGCCTTATATAGCTTTGCGGAACTCGTCTCTCTTCCAACACATCCCAGATTAAACTTCTCGGTATTCTATCATAGGCTTTTTCCACGTCCACGAACACAATGAACAGGTTTTTTCTTTTCTCGATGTTTTTCTAGCAGAGTCCTTGCAATGTGTCGTATATTCCATCTGTAGTTCCTCGACCTGGCATGAATCCTAGTTGGTTTTTGGAGATGGTCTCATTTATTAGAACTCTGAGTCTTCTCTCAACCACCCTTTCCATCCACCTCATTGCATGGCAGTGCAGTTTTATAGGTCGGTGGTTGCCACAGTCTTGCACATCGCCCTTTCGCCCATCTGGCGTCTTTTTATTGTAAGTTACTTTGTTGTGGCCTAATGTTCCAAGCATAGTACCTACTGTCATGTTGTTTCGAATTAATTTCTCTGTAACCTATCGTACTGCCTCGTAAATTGTATTTATTCTATTTAGTTCATTTGTGTATAGTCTATTAGTGCTAGGGCTGAGCTGCAGGCTACTAGTGGGGTCACAGGTGGCAGATAGCGAATATAACGCATAAGCAGTCCCCGACCAAGCAGCGGCATAATCAGAGGGTGTGGTAACAAGTCTGGTGGTGCAGGCTTGTCTAGGGAAAGCCACTAGAACCCGACGTAGACTTTGTGACGGGGCGAATAGTTGCCGCCACTAAATAAGCAACCACTACTAAGGTACTCATTTGTCATGGGGTTGGCCCCGAAGGTGAATGAACTCAATGAAGAGTCAACGGCATAAAAATGCAGAAGGCAACGAAAAACCACTGTTAGAAGGCATGTCAAAGTACACTCGATACTCTACATACTTGACTTCGTTTTCGAATGGAAAATAGCCAACACAATGCATTAAAATGGTCGAATATTTGCGCTACAGTGATTTTTTAAACATTATTGATATGCTCTGATAATTTTTTTTCGGATTTTCAATTATTCATTTATTAAGTTTTTAAATTGTTATATTTACTCAAACATCCTGGGGGGGGGGGGGCTTGACAAGTACCTGGGGGTCGCTATGCCCCCCTAACTACGCCAATGTATAGCAATCTAGCTGAGTACGTCTATCGAAAATAGGCAACAACAAATTTTAGAAAGTTGGGTATTATGACTTAGTCGCCACTGGTAGTATGAAACAGTGCACCCGCCACTGCTGGAGCAAAAATCAATCCTGAGATTCGAATAAAATCTTCCGAGTTCCTACTTCCTTGGGCTGGGTCTAGCAGCCTGCGGGTCGCAGGTATAAAGACCATTCAGCGAAGCAGCAGGGGGTCATGCCTCCCCTACCTTTACAGTTTACACTTTACAGCCGTGAGCCGTTGGCTCAGGGTCATCTTTGTTTTGCCAGATAGTGTCACTAGAATTAACTATTTATTAGCAGAACATTATTAATGTTTTTGTTAAATATTTTTATATTGCCTCTATTATTTTTAAATAATATACATTTAATTTAAACTAGAAACTTAAATAGTGAAGAAAAATATTTCGTTTTTTTTTTCTTCATATTTTCATCTGTGGTCTGTCCGAAATTTTTCCTACGTATTATATCCTCTTAAAGGTACAAATAGTTATTTCTAAGCTTGGGTGATTTCTATCATTTTTAACTAAAGGAAACGTCGCTTTTCCTACCGTACACACCTGCAAATTTGTCAATACATAGTCAAGATAATATCCATTAACATTTGTCACATGGTTAAATTGGCTCAGATTGAAATATGATATATTCCTTAACACATAATTTTCCAAAGCCGGTACAGTGCCAATCATATTATTCATCCAGTATTTACTAAGATTTTTTAAGTTAAAATCACCCATAAGTAAAATTTTACCATTAATCTCCTTCTCATATTCATGTAATTTGTGAAAAAAACTTTTAAAATGACTTCGTGGGGCGTTTACAATGAAATAAACTACTCCAATGCATAAGCAGGAGTTGGGTCTAATATATACTTTAATCCAAATGGACTCGGTGACGTCATCTTCTAAAATAAACAATCTCTCAGTTTTATATTCCTTCTTTATGGCTATTGCCACACCCCCTCCATCACCCTTATTCGCCTTTTTCAGATCTCTATCTTTGCGATACACTGTGTAGTTTCCCCCGAAAATTTCAGAATTTAAGTACCCATCATTTAACCATGTTTCAGTAAAAGTGACACAGTCGTAGTCCGTAATGGACAAGTTCATATATAATTCTGAAGTTTTAGTTTTGGCCCCATTTAGATTTTGATAATATATATTAAAATTATTTATATCTTTATCCATAGCCAAATTTTAACATTACATAGTCATGAACAAAATGAAAATAAATAAAAATTCTTCCTAATAGGTAATACATTACCATTGAATGGTGTACTATACTATTGTATTGGTAGCTTCCTAAATTCAAACAATAGAAGAGTAGTCAGTCCATTGCCTTGATGCCAGTTGGGATGTCAGCAGGAGTTTTAATTAGTAGCACCGGCGAGCCCTCGCTTTTCCTCATATGCACGTTTCCATTAGAATCAACCCAGCAGTATGCGAAGTTATGTTTTTTCTTTGCCTCTCTTGCTCTCCAATACAGTTCTTTTCTCCATGGACTCAGGTTTACATTAATATATATTTTTTCATCATCACTCCCTCCTATTATATTATTACTCACTAGACCCGTAACCTTCTTTTTTAGCCATACATCTCTTACACGTTTAGATATAAATTGGACAAGAATTGCCTTCCTTTTATTTACCAGCTTAGATGTTCGATATAGGCTGTCCACCTCCCCCTCTTCATAGTTTATCATTAGTTCCCTGGCTAGGGTTTTCATGATATCATGCAAATTTTCACCATGTCTCTCTTGTATTCCTGAAATCTCAATATTTTTGTTTTTGTTTATTTGTTCCTGGTCATACAATGTTAGTCTCATCTTCATTAAATCCGTTCTAACAGCAAAATTCTCTTTCTCCAACTCACTGATTTTATTTTGATATGCAGTCAATCTCTTGTCATGAGCTTTAACTTTATCATCAAGAGCGATTAATTTAATTAATATTTCATCACACTTATCTGATTGATACTGTATTGCCACCACCAATTTGTTTAGTAGAGAACATACGTTCTTAATTTGATTTCCCATTTCCTCCAGTGATTCTGTTTTTATTTCCTCTAAAATTGGCAAATCAATTACTGACTCCGCTCCTGAATTCTTAGTTCTATTTTTCATGATATCAGTACACGTTGTACACACCCATTTCTTCTTTTCCGCATCTGATTTGGCTCTGTATCCTCTGGCTGATAAACTGCTACACTCTAAATGGTATTTTCCTCCACATGATGGGAGTAGCACCCACTCCCGAAACGTCGCCCCTTTCCCCTGACAATGGGCTTCACCCTAATCGTTCGCTGACTGTGAGGCCCATGCCTCTAATGACTATTAACAGTAACACAACAGGCAATGCAAGTCCAACTAACCATTTGTTAAATACATTGTTATACTTACCGCGTTGACACCTGACAATTGCTGGCCAGCTTGGAATGTAATCACTAATAACAGTGGCAGCAGAAGTTTTTTATCACTGAGCACGGCCTTCGACGACATTGTCTTTTCTTTATGTTCATCCCTTTTTCCCTCTTTCAAGACTTCCAATTCTGCAGTCACTTTGTCACTAGATACCCCTCGAATCCGTTCTAACTCTGAAGCATAATGTAGAAAAAATGTAGTTAGAGGTGGAATTGATTGTTGAATATTTTTGGAAATGCGTTCATTGGTCCCCATGAAGAATGTAGGTAGCTAGAGTTGCCAGATGTTCGGTTTTTCGCACCTCTGTCCGGTGAAAAAGTAAATGTTTGAACAGACAAAGCGGTTTTTCGCTCGAGTGCACATTATTATTTTTCTTTAGGATAGAACAAGATAATTTAAAAAATCTGATACTAGCCGTCAAAACAAAATCAGCAAAATCTACGTCTAATAACATTTCAAGACTTGCTTCGAAAGGTAAATAAAGTAGAGTAAATTTATTTGCAATAACAAAATTTTACTGAGGTACACATTAATGCAATTCTACAATTTATGCCATTTATGCCCCAGCCACCTGTGGGGTAATTGATGTATTCCTTGTTAGACTTATTAAATTTTAAGAAATATAACTTGATTGTGAAGTTGCAATATAAATAATTCGTCAAATTAAAGCTGTAGTGAAGGAATTATATCACATGGATACATCAGAATAGCTGATGTCCATGGAAATGAGGAAGCGGATAGACTCGCCAGAGAGGGAGCTGCTATGGAACAACCTGACAAACCCATGACCTTAAGTGACTGTAAGAGGCATACCAAAGAATTCTTTCAGGTTAAGTGCGGGACAGCCCACAGGACCGACGCCGCTGGAAAAACATGGGAAAAACTAGTGCAGAAGAAAGACAGGCCGCCAAAGAACCTACCCAGATACCAGTCAGTTACGGAATTTAGGTTAACTACGGGTCATGACTACCTTCAGAAACATCTCCACCGTATAGGTGTAGCAGCGGAGCCTTTCTGCCCTTTATGCGACACCCGGGAAGAGATGGACGGAAATCATCTTAAGTCAGTCAGTAGCAGAGGTTCACCAGATTATGTGTTGTATTGGGCTGCAAGAAAGCTGATGGCGGAAGCCTAGCGCTATGGTGTAATTAAAAAAAACATCAGAATAGCCAGAAGTGGAGATACTACCCATATAGTAGATAGTGGACATACATACTCCTTGCATACTCCATACAGTAGGTGGGTAATTCTCCGCACTGGGTGCAATTTTTTACACTGAATCTTAAAAAAATTCAAATGGAATTTTACCATTGGAATGTAACCATTAATTACGGGGAAAGATCATCACTCCTGTTCTGGGAGAGGCAGAAACGGATCCTCCCCAAGAAATGGGGCAGTTACAAGAACGCGACTTCCAGATTGAAAACTCAAGTAACGCCATTAACACTTGCAGACTCCATCAAAACCAAATACAATATACTATTGGGAGAAGCCGCGCCATTCCCAGTACAACAAGAAGTCGTGCGATCGCTACCAATGGCCAATCTAGATCTCATCGGCCATGACCTCCCGAAAAACCAATCTTCTGATGTAGCCTTGAGAAAAGCCGCGCTAGAAACAATTCACACAACGTATCCAGCAACTGAGTGGCTCCATATATACTGTGACGGCTCTTCCATGCCAGGCTCGGGCAACACTGGAGCAGGTTATACCTCAACTAACTTCCAAGGCTCCGTAGCTGTAGGCGCACCTCTTACGAACTACGATGGAGAGATAGCGGCCATATACGAAGCTGCCGCCCACCTAGATCACCATACTGGTCCCAAACGGAAGGTAGTCTTTTTGATCGATTGCCAGGCAGCAATATGCGCACTTGCCACTAACAAAGCTACAGACTGCACCAAGACACTTCTCTGTCGCTCAAGACTCTCCACGCTCATAGTGGCCGGGTGGCACATCATGCTACAATGGATCCCGAGTCACGTTGGGATCGATGGAAACGAGAAGGCCGACGAATTGGCAAAGCAAGGTACGACCTTTCAGCAGCCAGCCTGCCCACAATCATACACATCCGCCAAGGCAGCAATCAACCGAGCCATCGGGACCTGGTCAAGAGCGCACTACTCCCAAGTCAGCTTAGGGAAAAGCTGGGCCAGACTGATCGACAACCCTATCCCGAGGTCACTGCCCAGGGCCGTGGCTGTCGCAGCGTTCAGAACCACCACAGGTCATGACTACCTCGCCACTCATCTGCACCGCATTGGGGTTCTCCAATCGGAAGCATGCCCCCTGTGCGACGAACCGAAGATGGATGCTGCCCACCTACCAAACTGTCCAGCCCTGGCAACCGATTCACCACCTGAGAACGAGCTCGCGGAGACATCCCGATTATACTGGTCAGCGCGTCACCTAATGGCTAACCTGCCAAGGGTGGGCGTTGGCTAGTAAGTAAGTAAGTGTCCTGTATTATTAATATGATTATATAATGATGTTTTATTTTTGGTACATGAGGCGTGACAGACAGATGAAAAAAAGTACGCACCGATTTTTTAATCAACTTTCCCCTAAAAAATTGATAGTTTAAGTAATTAAGTTAAAGAAACTTACGGGTACGCGCCATTTCGTAGAACTGTAGTGATACCAACACAAGAAAACACAAATTGTCTTTAGATGGATTTTACAGGGAGTTCCAAAAAAGTGTGATCGACGTTAGACGTTGGGTGGGATCACGTTTCAAATTTTGTAGAAACATAATATACGCGAGGACACGGATAAAGAAGTCATTTAGTTGCTGCAAAATCAAAATCAAGTTTTTTTTGCAAAAGTATTGATGTTATACTGAGGCATCATCAATTGTACCCAGTGCGGAGAATTACCCAGGTGCGGTATTTATGAAAAAAGAAGTAGCTTACCACGAATTGCCTGCTCCTCATCACCACTGACTACAAATAGATACTTTGGACTCTCCGGAAGGATAGGGAAAGCCATTGCGCAAAATATAGTAGGAAGCGAGTAAGCCGCCAGCAGCCAGTGCCAGTGCTGATCTGTGCCAAGTATACTGTTTAGCCCCAAAATTTGAGCAAATAACACACCTATTGTAACACCTGGAACCAATCAAATGTCATCTCAACTTCTTTTAGCAGCTAAATGTAAAATAAGTATTCTCGAAGTAGCCTTAGTTTGGACTAACAGAATTTTTTCTCGTGCAAATTAATGTTGGTTTGTTCAGAGTAAATCAGCCACCTCACTGAATTTTTTGTTGCATTAAGTCATAATTGAGACTTCATAAACTAGAAGAAATGTTCTACATTTGGCTACAGTTCCACTCCTTCAAAGGTGTATGTTGACATCGAGAACATACAATACCAGTTTTCCAATGGCCAAAAATTCTTACGGAAACAATACAAATAATGCCCGAAATCCAAGAGGCCGTTGGCTATGGACAAGGGACCTATGGGCCACTATAAGTACGGCTGTGTCCATAAAACGTCCTTCAAAATAAAAACACTCAAATACCCCGTGTACCAGGATGTGATGTGATTTTTTATCAATGTTTCTATTGCGTTGGCTTACGTGTAAGCAATGCTAGTAAGACTCCACAATGAGAATATGATAAAAAACAATGAATTGAGGTGACAAATACCTAATGGGCAGAGAACGCCAGTAGGTCCTCGAAGACACAAAGGCGATAATTCAGTCAGATACATGGGTGCAACTCCTGTGATTAAGCCAGACGAAATCCCAACAACAAGGCGGCCGAGGAGTAGCAGCTCCACACTACTAATTTCCTTCGATGCAACGAAACATATTGCGGCTATTAGACCTAGGAAAAAACAGTAAAAGATTATTATTATACATTTCTTTACTTGCAAGTTTACATTCTTCTTTTAGTCCCAAAATATGGCTCCAGCTTGTATTATTTAAATGTTCTGGGATATGGAAAAACGTCTGCCGTGGTGAGTACGAAAAGCTAATTTATGAATATGTAACTCTTAGGCGAGTATTCCACATACGTACATCGTCAATGAAAATTATGAAATTGAAGGACATTTCAATTTTACTCTATATCATTGTTAAAATTGATCAATGATCCATTGATCTTAGAGTAAAATCACAAACAATGAAAGAAACAAACTAAAATTAAAAAATTGCGTCATGGGATATGACAAGTACAACTATTTTAATTGATTTCTTTAAAATGAACGCATTTCTGTATACAAATTATAAAAATTATAATAAGGTTTAAATAATAAGGCGACGAAGAAAACAAATACAATTTCAAGAAACAAATGCAAACAAATTTTTAAAAATTTGGCGCATACGTTTCAATAGAAAATTGTCAATTTTTGAAAAAAACATGTGGAATGGCCGCCATCAATGGAAAATTGAAATGTCCTTCAAATTCATAATTTTCATTGACGATGTACGTATGTGGAATACCCGCCTTAGGGTCAGATTTTGAAATGAAATTTTTCTAAAAATAAAAATGGCCACAAATCTTACCTAGACCATCAGCAATCATGATGGATCCCTTTCGGCCATATTTATCAGCTAACCAGCCTCCTGTTAATGAGCCAATGACGCCTCCTACTATAAATATCGAAACTATGCATGACCACAAGACATCCATTGTTGCAATTGACAGCACGGCACCATATTTTTCAATAATTGTGGTATTGCAGAAATGTTTAATTACCTAAAACCACCAAGGGGACAATTTTAAAATAATGTATTGTATTGTATTTTTAAATTCCCTGAGGATGGAATGGCAATTAGGGTATATGTTTTACAGATCATATTTATTATGATAATACTTATACTAGTACTTTGTTACTAAGTAATTAATTGAAATTGAAACTCCGCACCTGTTCTGGATTGTTAACAACCCCTATGTTGTAACCAGCTGGCACAGCAGATCCCAATGTCGTTGCAGCTGCAGCCAATAGAAGCAGCTTGCTCCATCCGCTGTTACCCTGAAAAGGAAGAAAAATAATGGAAAATACCCCGCTGGTCATATTCAGTGGGTCAGACGCATTCCATTTCATTTTCAATTTAATTTAAGAGACTACTTGCTAGCAGTAATTTAATTGAATTGAGTTGCTCCTAGTCTTATTATCAAAATGAATGTACCAACACTCATTAGTAACTTACTTGCTTTTTCTCAGCCATTTTTATTCTTAAATTGAGAACATTTTTGGACGGTGGACCTTAAGACCATTACTTCAGCATAAGATTAAGACTTTTATACGGCAGCAACGCATTAATTAGAGTCAGATTATTAGTGTCTAAACTGTTACAAGGACATTTATATACTAATGTGGAATTACGTCATGCACACAGTGGCGTCATTTTAGCTTTAACTTGGGGACTGGGAAAACTTTTTTTGCGATGCACCCTTTACAGGAAATGAAGAAAACGAATTTCCAACGCCTCCTTTTACATGGCTTAATGGAAGGTAAATTACAGCCATATGCCCACATATTAACCAGTCAAATATGAATCGATTATTTATGAAACCAGTCATGTCCTCAAACACAAATTTTTCAGGAGAGATGAAAAACCGTTCAGTTTCTTTAGTATGGCTATGATGTTTTTCCCTTTAGACTCACCTAGTTTCTCTTCATGAGCTGCATATAATGAGCTATTTAGCTAATGATAGTTTTTTCTAACCTAGGGAGAGCTTTAAAGTTGGTGCACTTGACTGCTTTCAAAAATTAATACGCAACAATTTTACAATCTTTAATGCTTCTCAAGTAGACATTAGGTCACAAATAAGACATTAAGTCATGCCAGACGTAGTTTTTTACTAGTTTTATTCTCTTTTCCTCGTAGGCCACTTCAAAATCTTGGCAAAAAAAATCCCTTCAGGAACGTGACTTGTCAATTTTCCCAAATCTTCAACTTTGCTCTGAGAATTGGCACTTTATACTTTTTTTAATTAACGCGAAGTCTCGATCGCAGGGAAGAAAAGAGTGGGCAGATGATAGTAAATTTTGTGAAATTGGCCAGAGTCTGTTAAGAGTGTACACAGCCCGTAGGAAATTGGCAGCCCGAAAGAACAAACTTCGTTTGCACCCTTCTGGGCAAAGTGTTCGTGGCATAAATTAGGCCTAATGGTAGCAGTGCCATCTCCCATGTTGTGAATCCCAAAAGGAAAGACAGAGAGCTGCCTTAAATATTAAGTCTCTTGTACTGGAACAGTACGCAGTGAAATATTTTGCGTGTAGTCAAAGACAAGGGCTGTTTTAGTTTTACCATGTTTAATAATTTCACACTTCTTCTTCTTCTTCTTCTTCTTCTTCCGGCTCTACAGCCCTTGGTGGGCTTTGGCCTGCTCGACAACACTCCTCCATTCTTCTCGGTTTTGCACAACGCTCCACCATCTGGAGACTCCCAACTCGCGAAGGTCATTCTCTAACTCGTCCTTCCAGCGGTTTCTTGGCCGTCCTGGCAGTCGTCTTCCCGTCATGCTTGCTTTGTACATTTTTCGTGGCATGCGTTCTTCAGACATCCTTACAACGTGTCCCAGCCACCTTAATCGTTGTGCTTTAATGAACCTTACTATGTCTTCTCCGTTGAGAGCGGCGTCGATTTCAGCGTTGTGTCTTATACGCCATTCTCCGTACTCGTAAAGGGGTCCATATATCCTCCTTATTATCTTTCTTTCGAGTACACGTAGTTTGTTGGCATCGTTTACAGTGAGATTCCAGGTTTCCGATCCGTATGTTGCAACTGGTCTTATAAGGGTTTTGTATATTCGTAGTTTTGTGGCTCTAGAGATAAGTCTTGACTTGAGCAATTTTAGGTTGGCAAAATATGCTCTATTGGCTGCTGTTATTCTTCTGTCTATCTCTGCGCTAGTTTTGTTTTGATTGTTTACTTCTGCACCAAGGTAGATGAAGCTCTTTACATTCTCGAAAGCCATTCCTTGTACAGTCAGGTTGTCACTTCTCCGTCTCCTTTCTAACGCTGACATTACTAGATACTTAGTTTTTGAGACATTTATTTCTAGTCCAGCTCTACTCGCCTCTACACATAGTCTAGCAAGTATCTCTCCTAGTTGCTTCCTATTTTTAGTGATTATGACTATGTCATCCGCATATGCGCAGATCATTTGTGACTTGTATACAATTGTCCCACTCTCTACTATATTCTGTAACGCTGCTTGCAGTGCCAGGTTGAACAGTGTAGCTGAGAGGGCGTCTCCTTGTCGTACCCCTCTGCCGAGTGGGAATTCTTCTCCACATCGTCCGTCTATTATTACACTGGCTCTGGCGTTTTCTATAGTCATTTTTACTAGATTAACTAGTTTTTTTGGTATTCCTTGTCGGATCATTGTGTTATATAGGCTGTCTTTCCAAATAGAATCGAAAGCCTGTCTAAAATCCACAAAGAGCATGTGTAGGTCCGTATTATGCTCGTAGCATTTTTCCATAGTTTGCCGTACAACGAAGATTTGGTCAACATAATTTCACACAGGTTTTAATTATGAAACCAGTTAAGTCCCGGACATGACTGGTTTCAAAAATAAATGAAATATTCAAAGCGATTCCATCGCATTAGTTGGAGTGGGACTTCACTGGTTCCACAACTCAACGATGCATCTTGCCACAAAGAACATACAAATAACAAAAAATAAAAATGTCGAAAAGTGTCACTTAACTGGTTTCATAAATAATCGATTCATATATCGGCCATTATAAAAACATGATATGCAACGTTTATTTCCTATTATTGTATTATTATTATTATTTTTAAAGATTAGGTTAGGTATTATTTTTGTAAAAACCCCTGTTTTCCTGGTTTATTTTCTTTAAAAAGTTGGGTTGGGGTTCGCCACCCCCTTGTGGTTCGCCCCCCCCCCCTCAACCCGGGGATGGTCAACTTTTCTATATCCTCTAATTTTACCTTATTTCCAATTATCCATTATCCAACGTTCATCATTCGGCGACGCGCATGCTGTTAGAGGGATGCCAGTGTTTTTTCTAGCTTGTTTTCCGCTCTCTCAACGTCCGCTACGGCTTGGCTATGATGGAGAGGAGTCCGGATGTGCAGAAAGAGTATTAGTCGGATTCGGTTAGGCCAATGCGCTTTAGGTGGGCCTGGAGATTGCAGGTAGTCGTGCTGTGTTCTGCATCTACAGTTGGCGATATACACTGTTCAGGGCAGTTCTCTGCGGATAGGTTGACGTGGTTAACCCTGCCAGGCCTTAATTATAGCTAGCCGTTCGTTTTCCAGACTTGGGAAGCCGTTTCAGGCTATTGTCTATTTAACGCAGCTGCCTCCACATATTTTCTGAAAAACGTAGAACCAGCGTCATTGTTTTATTTCCGCAGAACTTGTAGTGGAAATCACGAACTGCCAGCCATATAAGGACCTGCCTCATTTCATATTACGGGCGAAGAAAGCCATACATCTGCCCTCTTCCTACTTCTTTCGTCAAGAAATACTTGAAAGGTCATTGTGATAGGAAGGAGTTCCACTAGGAACACGATTGCGTTAATTGTTGTTTAAAGATGATCCCATATTTGTTTATCACCGTATGATACCACCGGTGCGCTATTTTCATAGACAGTCGACGCAAGTGAGGGATGACCACACTGACCGTAATACAGCCACGACTCTTTCCCGTGTAAAGTAAAACTCCTTACTGTGTGGTGCAGAGTGAGGCACATGTAATTTAAAATCGTGTTTAACTCCAAGTTACTGTCGGGACTTCCAATTAAAGCATTACTCGGACTTCTAACATCCCATCCCATTAACTTTGTTTTTGCAAAGCTGACAAGTAGTTCCTCGCGTTTAGTAGGACATCGGTAATGAGGCGAGTGCGATGAACTCGGCATACTTTCAATCCTCGACTTCTCACCGATAACACAAGTTTGGCGGCATCGAGATTAAATAATGGGTGAGATGTCTTGTTCTTCAGCCAACGCCCGTCCTTGGCTGGTAGGCCATTAATTGGACGCCGTACCGCATAGTAGAGCTGATCCAATCACTCCTGTGTTCGGTTTTCTACCTCAAGGCCAGTGCCGCTGAATAGGTGATAGGCATTCACATCCCCTGGGAAGCAGATGGATGGGTGGGATGTCCCATTTCATGAAGTGATCAAGTCTACGATTTGTCCAAGACATACATCAGGGCCGTTACAGCTGTGGCGCCGAGATCAGTTAGTTCAAGGCCGTAGCCAAGGGGGGTTCAACCCCCCCTCCCCCCGAAATGAAATGGCTTGATACCAGATAGAATCGGATTTTGAGAGGAAAAATAAAAACCACTATGTAATATCCAAGGAAATTTCTGAACCCCCCCCCCCCAAAAAAAAACTTGGCTACGGCCTTGACTTAGTTCAATCCCATCCGAGTTGAAGATTTAAAAAATATATATCTATCTAAGGTCTCTTGCTTGCATCGGAAAATTTACACTATCTCCTTTAGTGTGATAAAGGCCTCCTTTTCCCTTATACAATTTTACATGCCATCTCGAGTCTCAACGGCCCAGGAGATGACTACTGGTCCCCAGCCGTCTGACATGTTTACTACCTACCTCCTTAATATAGTATGCCAAACAATACAGTACTTCCAAATGTTTACTTCTTACAAGGATAGATGTCAATACTCAATCGGCCATTACCGTATCAGGACGCTCTCCATCCCACCTTGGTGGTTTAATGGTCATGGACAAAGGTTGATTGATTGACCTACATAGGCTACATACCATGTTTGTTATCTCATCATGAGTGTCATAATAGTTTTGTAGTTGAGAAAGTAACAGCACAAATAAATTGTGAGCTGAAATGGTATTATTAGATAGGTTATAGCCAGGTAGCTTACCTTCACTTGACGCGACGGACTAATTACAATAAGATCCGCGTATTCTACACCATTTCCTTCTTGTTGATCCATGCTTACATTTAATAGCTTACTAAGTTTACAAACTAGAAATCGTCATTTCATTTCCGGCTGTAAAATAAAAATTACTCAACAGTCGCCATGATTGTTTGTTTTCAATGTTTTATATAGTTCGAGACTTCGACTTTCAAATTCGAGAGGTCTTTGACCGTTGGTCAGTCAGTGTTACAACTGCCTTCCTTACGCGCCAGGTCACTGCCTTGTATAACTTCTGTGTACATCTTTCCCTGTGTTTTTGCTTTCCAATAGAGTTCTTGCGCAGGTAAATCCAACAGGGATGCTATACATGGAGTCAATGTAGACGTCATCGGACAACTATTTGTTGCTGCTTATGTTTTGCTTATGTAACTTTCGGACAAAAAATTAGCGGTGATCATGTGACGTCACTACAAAAGTACTCTATTTATACGTAGTATAAGGAAAGCTTTGTGACGGTCGAAATTTTCGATTCCGAGAATTCAACGGATTTACACGTTTTGAGGTCCCAGGAACCCAAAAAAGTGGTTTTTACGAAATGTCTGTCTGTCTGTTCATTGATTTCCGGGCAAACTACTCGATGGATTTCGATGAAATTTGGCATGTAGGTTTATAAAATTTTTTATTATTTTGGGCTAACTCAATTTGGGGGGGGGGGGGGGGTTTATTCTCAAAAAACTCCCAAAAAACGTCTAAAAAAATTATTTCTCAAAAACGGCTCCAACGATTTCTTTTAAACTCACATGTATTGTAGTCGTTATTAATGTTTATAAAATGCGGGGGGTCGCTTGCCCCTTGATAGTTTGCTTCGGGGGTACAAAAATAAAAATAACTAAATTTTAATGAAAAATGACTAAAAAATAATTTTCTGCGAAACCTTTCCATTGATGATTTCTAACTTTAGACATGTTTTAGGTGTTAAATTGAGTAACGAAACCAGACAGTTTGCTTATCCAAAAAGCTGTTGGGTTTTGTGCAAAAAAATTTTCTTTTTGATAAAATGAAAGCAAATTCACGCTCATATGCATTGCGTGCCCTGCCATTATTGCTGTGTGGGAATATGTTGGTCTGACCTATGTAGAATTTACGTCACCTTCAGTGACGTCAGGTGGACGACTCCCCCCCCCCCCCCCCCCCCGAGATATCGGAAATTTAACCATAGGGAAATTATTTACCATGAAATTAATCATTTTCTCTCTCTACTAATCGATAAATTGGAAAGCATGTTCGAGTAAAATCGGACCGGTTCTTTAAAAGGCGGTGAAAAAATATACAAATAAATTTCATTATACAAGGCAGTGACCAGGCGCGTATAGAAGGCAGTCTTTCATTGTTTTGTATTTGTTTACAATGGCATGGCAGGAAGCACAAACTAAAACTGTCTTATAGTTACAATTTGTATTCGAATTTCAGCATTTTTCATCTGAAAGTGATCTTGTGCTGTGGTAGGTTGAATTCCCACCCGAAGTTTTTATCTGGCAGCGGTAGTAGATATGATATCATGTTCTCTGGACTGATTAATAAATCGTTATCGATAATAAAATATTGTACATGTCAATTCGGTGACGTAGACTGTCAGTCTTGTGAGTTTCACTGTTTACTGTAATTAAATTTCCCTTTTAAGCCATTAGGTGTGCCAATATTTTTTTAATCATCCTTTTACCATTGATTTTTTATAGAAATTGTAGGAAGAAAACGATGGCGCGTTACTTTACAGAGCAGGATATCGACGAATTTCGTGAATGCTTCTATTTATTTGCCCGAAGTGGCCAGATTAACACTTTAGACGAGTTGACTATAGTAATGAGATCGCTGGGAATGAGCCCTACTATTGCTGAACTAAACAGATACTTAAAGGAGAAAGGAGGAAAAATGTCGTTCGCTGATTTTTTGGACGTCATGCATATTCATAGTAAAGCTGAGCAACTTCCCAAAGAGGTGAGTATATACAATTTTTAGTTTTAATCAGGCCTATGTAAATTGTAAGGCCGTGTAATTCTAGATGCCTTTTGTTGTTATTAATATGCTTTGTGGGCGGTACAGATAAACCGCAACCTAAAGCAATCACCATGTATATTAATTTCATTTTAACATAAAGGTACAATGCAATGAAGGTTCTCGGCATCGTCAATAGCCTAAAATAATTATTTGTCTTAAAGAGCCTTAATTAAAATTTTAAAAAAATGTTTAAAAATTACCTACTCAATCTTAGAACCATCTATTTTAAATTAGTGCACGGACTACAGCCAGAACCACGAGTGACTCGCTGAATTCAGATTAATATTATATAGTGTATATGTAAGCAGTTAAAAAATATGGGGGTTAGGTTGTTTGTCTCCTGTCTTAAAATAAACCCAGTTTAGTTGTTTCAAGTATAGCTCCTACCTCCCACGATGAGGTGTTCACAGTTTAACTTTAATCTTCGTTCCACAACATACTGCACAACAACTGCATATTCTTAATACATTTCTAGATTGTGGACGCCTTCCAATCGGCTGATCCTCAAAAGAGAGGGCAAATACCAGCAAGACATTTGCGCCATCTATTGTTGCATTGGGGTGAGCGTTTGAGTCAGAAGGAAGTTGATCAAATCTTTCGTGAGGCAAACATCAGCATTAATGGTTCTGTTCGCTATGAAGACTTCGTTAAAATTGCTGCAGCCCCTGTACCGGACTATTATTAAATATTTATGTTGTATTTGAAACAATACAGAGAGTATTCAGCTTTATTGACAATTTTGTAGTTAACTGCACAACATATGGTTAAAAAATGTATGACTAATTTAGTTCAGGTGAGTTAACAATTAAAGGTCGCTGCAGCCATTAACTAAATTTTATAGTAAATAAAAGGTATATATTATTTATTTTCTGCCACCATTGTTTTCCCTATCCTAAAGCTTTTTCAAAGGACTTTGCATACAGTAAATACCGATTTGAATCTATCAAACAAAGCTCTATGATATCAATTAAGCTTTGGAGAATTTTACAAAAGGTTTCGTCACTTTCGTCGAATTATGTAAACATGATACTAAGTAAGTAAGTAGTAAGTACGGTACTGGGGATAAAGTTTTGCAAGCATCATTACTTTCTCGGTGGTATAAAAAAAAAACTTGAGGAAAAGTGGACCACCTGTATTAACCGACAAGGGGACTATGTTGAAATATTGTGGTATGGTTTTTAATAAATTGTCACTGTTTTTCACGGAATTATCGACCAAGTCTCGCATATGATTAGGACCAGCTGTATTAATCGACAAGGGGACTATGGTTTTTAATAATCTGTAACTGTTTTCCATGGACTTATCGACCAAGCCTCGTATATGAGTAGGCAAGTTTTACTTACGGCACTAGAACTAGTGACAGATCCAGAACTACGCGATATATGTCGGTATTTTGTTCAGCGGAAGAGGGAACTATGATGTAGTTGTAGACTTAAGCAATAAATGTAGCACAAGAACACAGCAAGCACACCAATAAAAACAATAACCAGTGTATGAGATTATCCTTTGGGGAGCAAGTTCTAAGAGTAATGTTGATAGAACTTTTATGCTCCAGAAGAGGTCGGTAAATTGTTGAGGCCTGCCTAGAGGCGGAAAGAAATACTGTCCATCTGCATAACACAAGAAATGCTCACCGTTTGGATCTGCCCGGATGCAGGCTGAGTAGGTCCATCGCATCATTCCCAAACTCGGCAATGAGATACTACAACGCCCTACCCATCAGCCTTACTAATAAGGATTTTTCAGGATACAAGGCCGTGGTGACAAGGAAAATTAAAGAATGTCCACTGTACAGCTTGGACGAGTTCAGGGAAATAAGCTGGGATGCTCAAACATAACCCCCCCCCCCCCCTCCCTCCATCTAACGTATGCTTCCGCATGAAATTTTTTGTTCGTTTTTGTTTCTGTTCTAGATTTCTTTTGTTTTGGACGCCGTCTATCCCACCTTGGTGGGTCATGGACAAAGACTGATTGATTGATTGATTGATTGATCAAGTCGACATTTCAATAGGCTGAGAGTTCAAACTGTACCATCCCCTATGTGCTAGACGCGTGTACTCATGTGAAGAAGACATTCAAGCCTATGATACTAGCGACAAAGATAATATGGAGATCCCTGAATATAGAACCAGCAGATATGAATGTAAACCAGCCTGTGCGGGTGCTAGATACTTTCAACTGCTGCCCAGGAACATTAGGGAAATAGGGAGGGGGAGGAGGCATGGTAGAGTTCAGAAGGAAACTAAAGCAACATAAAATGTACTAGAGAAATATTGTAAGTGGGGGATGTGACACTACGTAGCAAATTTTTGATATTCTCATTATGTTCCACAATGCGGTTATATTTGTATGTGTCTGTGTTAGATGTATAATGTATGTTGCAATAGTTGTCTTCACAATTAAACAAATTGACATTTTTCCATTCAATTCCATTCAATAACTTAAAACTTGGTTTTACATTATTTATGTATGCTCCAAGACAAATTCAAAATTCAAGGTCTTGACGTAACGTTGAAAATATCATCAACGGAAACTTTGATCTTTTTCGGCTTGCAGTAATGTTTTTGGTGAGTCGTAAGATTTACCTTTTGCCTGAATGTGCGGCTGCAATTTGGACAGTGATGGACTCTTCCGCAATCATCTCGCACATGATCGAGAAGATGTCTTTTGTTTTTGAAAGTCTTATCACAAGTGTTGCACGTATGTGTCTGGGCGCAGTCGTGCCGCAGGTGGTTGTAAAAGCTGGATTCATGTTTGTATAGTCCTCCGCATTTTTCGCAATGAATATTGTATGCTTTTCGCCTAGCAGCCCGACTAGAGGAGAGTTGTGGGGGCAAACCCATGGTATTGTTATCATCGGCGAGTGCACCTGTGAGTATGCTCTCTAAGTCAGTATCCATTTCTTCGGGTTGTTCCTCGTTGTAAACTTCTCGCAATTCTTTCATAGAACCGCCTTCTTCAACCACGAACACTTGGAAGTTATCATTTTCCTTCTCTTCTTCTTTTACGTCTCCATCCTCCAAAAGATATTCCTCCTTAAAAGGAAAGGCGTCATAAAATACGGTTGATAGTTATGAGGAATAAAAATATTAATTTAAAACATTTCTCTAGCACTGATTTTTAGGCATAAGACGCATGTATTATTATATTTTTATTTATTATTTATATATATTAGTTACTACTCCAGGTTTTAGTAAAACCCAAATAATCGTTCAAATGTGATGAGGTGTAACTGTACTAGTGGGTTTCCCCCCAGTAGATAGCAGTTCTTGCCGAAAGCGCTTAGGGTTTTACACTAACAACGGTGGGTTTCTTAGACAAAGTTAATTTTTTAACTATTATTTGGGTTTTACTAATTCTAGTTATAACAAGTTTTGCTAAAACAAAAAGTTTTTGTTTGTTTATTAAATTAAATTCCACGAAGTTTTTTTTTTTTTTAAAGATTAATCGCATACAAACAATTTAATGAATGTATCCGATTGACATTTTCAGTCGCCTCTGTAGGTTAGTACCCGTGATGAGTACGACACGTCTCCGATTGCATGGCGTGTAAAGACTCGCACAAACGCAAGCAAGTTACCACCTGGCCATCGAAGTCGATGATCGCGAGTTAATTTTTTCTGTTTTTAACCTTAGGTATTAATTAAATGAATGAAAAGCATTCAGCACAAAATGAAGAAGGAAAATTGTAGCATTGTAAAATGTAAAAAAGTAAAATACACAATACCTACCATAATACTAAGATCGTCGTCTTCCGCCGTTTTGGACTCGACGTTTTCAGCGAGGTAGCATTTAGTAGCCTTGCGTTCACTTGCGACAGGGGGGCTGCGCCGTGGCCTATTTGTGCCGTACTGAACTCCGGTAAGACCTGTCACTGATAGCATTTCAGCTGCTTTCAGAAATGAAGTCAATCTTTCTTGAGACAAACTCACCTAATAATAATAGTAAAAAAAACACATTATTACCGGTATGTTTATATATTTGCTCTATTGGGTCTATGAAAGTTGGAAAGTGTGATACCTAAATTTAAATTCAAATCATATACTTCAATATACAGTAAATATTACAAAATAATGTTTTTGGTCGAAGAAATATTAGAGTGTGTAATCAGGGAGGGACCAATAGGTTTCTAAAATTTCCAAATGCAAAAATTATATGCTACCGCTAAGTTACGGCGGGTATTCCCAATGAAAAATTGAAAAATGACGTTTTAGCAGACATTAAAGACATACTAAAAATTCTGCTACCACGTCAATTTACGTCATTGTTACGACATTTTTCAATTTTTCATTGACGATTGACGTATGTGGAATACCCGCCTAAAGCACCGAAAAACAATTATATAACTGGCCTGATTGAAGAACGATGTTTAAAATTTTAATTAGAGGGCTCAGGATATTTTAAGTGAGTCGACAATTTCTTATTGAAATAATAATGGGCCTGATTAACGAACGATTTTTTTCTTAGAGGGGTACAAGATGTTTTAGAGCTTACTTCGTCGTTGTATCAGGTTTGATGCCAAAGTACATGCTAGACCTTATAAAGGCCTTTAGCTATGGAACTAGTAATAGCGATTGCATCACGCTCGAGTATAGAAGACGAGTATCTTCCGCGAAGGCCTACAAATGTTTAATCTTACAGAAAAATGTCAAAGATGCCGTAAACTTGAGGGAGTTCAAAAAGAAACTTGCGGAGGACGTAAAGAAGAAGAGGACGCAGAGCGTTAGTTTCTGGATTAAACATTAGTGCGAAGCACTACTTCAATTCACAGCTACTAGTACTACTACTGTACTGTCCTGCTCGTGCTCTGGGTATTACAAGTGAGCCAACCATTTCTTATTGAAACGTTTTCAGATTCATGGCTTATTACTAACCTCGCCTTTATAAATGTACTCCACGACAGCCGACAAATCTTCAAAGGAAACATCTCGGAGCACAATGACTGGATGGCGTCCAACGTGCTTCTTCAGGACGTTATGAAGAAATGGACTGCATGCGGATAAAATCAATTTATGAGCATTAATCTCCTCGCCATCAGCGGCTAGTGAGCAATCTGTGTAAGCCTCGTCGTTGTACAAGCGATCAAGTAATTCAGCGATTGCGCGGTGGTGGTTAGACCAACGCACATTGAAGGCATCATCTGCTGTAATTACCTCCATGTTCGTAACAAGTTTTACTCTGAAAATGAATGGATGCTTGTTATAATAATCAAATAACAACATTAAGCTTCCACTAACTCTGTTTCACGGTTCCCAATGAATTAGCTAGAACTACCATGCAATCGGAGGTTTGTTGTAATTAAACAGAACAGGTACGAGTCAACCCGTACATGCTTTCCTATTTATCAAATAGGATAGGTACTGTAATAGATCCCTGGTAAAACAATTCGCCTTGCTTTAAATTTCGGGTTTCCCTATCCCAAACCACTGCCTTGATTGACGGGACGATTCCATAGTAAAGAATGGGCAGACTAATATATTACGATACAACACAGTAATAGTGGCAGCGTATGCTACACTATGTATTGCGGCATAGCTTTTTGCTCAAATCCAAATCTTTGGGAAAGCAACCATTCGGTTTTATTACTCAATTGAACACCTAAAACATACCCGAAGTGAGAAAGCATAGCTAGAAAGGTTCCACAAAAAAATATTTTTTAGCCATTTTTCAACAAAATATGGAGTCTTTTATTATTTTGTGCCCGGAACCAAACTGTGCTGTACTGCAGAGCGCAAGAGACTAGATTAAAAAATATATATACTTATAGGTATTGTGGATATACCCTCTCGTGTCAGGAAGGCCTAAATGACATTTTCACTACTCACGTAGGTTTCATGACACAATACCAAGATTCAATTTCCGAATGCAATGAAAGGAACATAAGGGAAGGCGTTTATCAAAGTGGAACATTTCAGACTTCTTGGAGCCGATTCTCCTCTAGGGGGCGAAAGCTGGATACCTACAACAAGTGACCTGCGTAAAATAAACGCGACGAGATGAAGTTCCTAAGAAGGTGGGACTTGGACCGAATCCGAAATGACCGCATCAGACAAGACCTACAAGTGGATTCTATATAGAGAATAGAGAACAAGCAGTTGCATTGGTTCGGCCACGTCCAAAGGATGGACGAGAACAGGACCACCCGGAGGGTGGCAGAAACAAAGCCACAAGGAAGAAGACCCATCGACAGATCGAGGACAACCATCGAGGAAAGGATTGAACAACTCGCCGGAGCAAGAGGGAAAACAATGGCCGAGTTCTACTGCTCAAGACGTTAGCGTCAAACTGGGGTGAGTTCAGGAAATGGGTAAGGCAACCCCCCCCCCCCCACGCGGCATTAAGGGGGAAGAGGAAGATGATGAAGAAGAGGAAAAATTTCAGACAAAAATGAGGGAAGTGATTGTACTTGAAGGTAGTAAGTAACTAATGTGGTATTGGGCTAACTGTTGTAAAAACCAACAAGTGCTCCACTTCTAAGTTTTCTACAACATCAACAACAAAAACATTCATCTTTACACATTATATGAGTTCTTAAGCACTCTGAAAAAGAAAATTGGGGAGGATATAAAAAAGAAGAGGACGTAGAGCAGTAGTTTCGTGGATTAAACATGCGATACATTACTTCAAATCACAATTACTACTACTGGTTTTAACTACTAACCATCCTACTGCCTTAGAACGTTAAGACCCGAGCATTTAAATTTATGGCTGAATAGAACATATTTCAATGCAGTTAATTCGGTTCTTTTCGGTTACCTGTAATTCAATACTGGTCCAACTTGGCACCGACACTTCTAATTCCCCTACAGAGCCATAAATTAATAAATATATTAATTATATTATGTAAATAGAAATATGAAAAATAAAAAATGTCTTCAGCGTTTTATAGAGCCCTAGCGTTTTACAAACAAACAAGGCGACCTTAATCCTTATGCCAAATACCAACACCATGACAACAAATATTTATTATATCCCACGGTGATATTTAAACAATTTTATTCATTTCTTGGGTTTAACTAAAAAATTTGAAATAATTAAGTAATAATATTACTTATTTAAAATATTTTTTTACTTCTTTAAGCAACATTTACCTAATTATTTTATTAAAACCTTTCAAAAGTGCCAACAGAAAGAGAAAACGTCAGTCGTCAACAACAAACGTGGCCTCTTCAATTTTAGTTTGGTCTTTATTTCTTGGAGAATTTTTGTGATTTCTAAATTTTTACATCATTTTTAACATTTACGCTATTTCAGACCAATATGCCGCTTTTTCAGTTATGGCCGGCATAATTTTTTACACATGACATCATGAGTTCTAGGAGAGTGCGACTTAGAGACTCAGATAGTAACGAAAATGTTGATTTTGGTTTGGAAAGGGGTGGTAGTGTTCCAACAGGTAGAAGACTTCAAGGAGATGAGAAGAATATTGTAATACTTTTCTTATTATATCTTCTGCAGGGTATACCATTGGGTCTTATGCAAGCAATTCCAATCATTCTTACCAATACTGGCATAAGCTATACACAACAAGCTCAATTTAGTTTGGTGAATTGGCCGTTTAGTTTAAAATTACTATGGGCACCTATTGTGGACAGTCTCTACTTTTCAAAAATGGGAAAACGGAAATCATGGCTCGTACCGATACAATACCTGATTGCTGTTGTTATGCTGTTTCTCAGTTCAAATGTTGACAACTATTTAGCTGTGGATGGAAGGACTGAACCGAATATGTTGGCATTAGTTGCTTCATTCTTCTTTTTGAATTTTCTGGCTGCCACTCAAGACATTGCCGTGGATGGATGGGCGCTTACTATGTTAAGAAGGTATGTTCAACTTAAAAGTTCTCTTTAACATTTATTTGGTGTTATTGTTCGTAATGCCCCATAGATGATCTCATTCGAAAATAGTCTTCAAAATGTCCTTGCTGGCAAGCGGCTGCACACACGTTATAGACAAGCCCATGGGGTACATCGTACATGACCATCTTACACGTAGTAGGGGCAACATCTTTCAAAGGAAATGCAGAACCAAAAATGGCAGGTTGACCCACTACACCTTCGAGCAAAACTCAACAATATGCTATCATAAGTTAAGAACCCGGAGCTGTCACCTACCTGCTGGCTGCTTCAGAGGTGGAGTGAGAGCTATGGTATTGGTATTAAAGAGTTGCCCCTGCTCCGTGTGGTAATTTATAAATGGTCCCAAGATTGCGTGGGTAGTCGACTTTTATTTTTTAACAAATTGTTTGATATTTTAATTTAGGCTATTTAAGACAACTAAGAAGTTTAGGCTATTTTTTTTTATGTAGCATACATTGTACTGTACCTTGAGGTTGAAAATGAAATAAATTGTCTATTGTCTTGTCTATGGTCCACTTTGGGTCATTGGATGGGAAAGGCGTCTCAATGGCTTGTCCATGTGTGGTGCAAGATCGATCCTCTAAATTTGGATGCAATGGCGATTGAATGACAGATTTGTATGTGCATAAACTTATTCTGCTTGTTACTCTTACTTTGGGTCGAGAGCCTTATTGGCAAGACCCGCTTTAGTTCATCAATGACTCGCGCAGGCCCTGGTGAGGCCGTTGCTATTCATTTGCAATGACTGCACTTAAATGCCTGAAAGATTATTGAAGTTCAATTTGTCTAAATTGCAGAGAAAATGTTGGCTACGCATCAACTTGTAACAGTGTTGGGCAGACAGCGGGTTACTTATTTGGCTTTGTGGCGTTTATCGCGTTGGAATCAGCATCTTTCTGCAACACTTACATACGGAGTGAACCTGAAGCATATGGCTTAGTAACGTTACCAGGTTTGTTGTTAGTAGCAGCTTAAACAATTTGAATATTTCCCATTAATTAAAACATATTCTCTCGCACACCTCCCTGAAAATGTTTTTTTCGATCATTTTGTGTTACTTATGGAGCAGTGGCGGCTAGTGAGACTACAGTTAATATAAAACGCAGCTAGTCTTATAAAACAATTCCTCAATTTTATGAACATGATCAATTGTTAGAAATTAGGTGATAATTTTAACTGAAACCTAATAACCATGTGGATTTCCAAGGTACCAAATCTCTTCGCAGTCCTTTTATCGTGTTATGTACTGAGTGCGATTATAACCCAAACATAGGAGTATCATTTATTCCTGACTTCGTTCAGGTGACATCGTCACTCATCGGAACATCTAGGGTCCTGTGGTATTCACATGTATTGGCGGACTATCAGCACTGCAGTCCTCCCAATGCTTTTTTATATCGATCTTGGTATTCTATTTATCGTTTAGCTACTTTTTTTACTTCGTCCATACGTTATTTAGAGAAATTTAAAATAAATTAGTCTTGCTG
Organism: Psococerastis gibbosa; assembly: GCA_963971405.1. Taxonomy (NCBI): domain Eukaryota; kingdom Metazoa; phylum Arthropoda; class Insecta; order Psocodea; family Psocidae; genus Psococerastis; species Psococerastis gibbosa. The sequence continues at coordinate 19,001,479 of OZ020489.1, read as the reverse complement.
ATTATTGGCATATTAAACTGTTGGTTAATTCTTTATTTTGCCGACAATTTTGGGGATTACTGATTACTTTTTCAGTTACGAATTCGCTTAAAATAATCACTTCTAGTCTGTGAAGAACATAAAGCGAATGTTTGTGGCCTTGTACCTAGTACCATGCTGGGTACTGTCATAGGCCACAGTGAAGACTCATAACACCGGTGTACCTAATATTTCCTGGAATATTTTTGGAAACTGTAAATAAATGACTCTAACTTGTTCTCATATGAAATAATGTGATATTGTAGTTGTATTTTTTCTTTGTATTTTATGCTATTTTAAGTCAGGACATGTAGTGTAGTGGTACAGACTCCGACTTTCACCCGAAAGGTTGTTGGTTCGAGTCCCACACTTGCTACATTTTCTGGCCATGCTTCGGAGGGCATGTAAAGCAGGCGGTCCCGGGTCCTTGTAGTTGAGTGTAAGAGAGGGCTTCATAGCCATAACTCCGCTAGGTTGGCTTAGTAACAGAACAAAAATCATTATTCATTTGTTTATTTATTTATTTATTTATGCTATTTTCATATTTTTCAGGGTATCTTCAATTTTGGGGCTGGGTCTTCTTAGTGGCTACTACATTAACGTGGCTTTTAAAATCTGAGTTGCCACCTACGCCTGAAGACGAGCCCTTAAATGTTAGGGAATCATATGAAACGCTTTACAAAATTACTTGCCTCCGCCCAATACGCCAATTAGCTATCGTCTTGCTCACTGCCAAGGTACGTATTTATTTTTAGTGGTTCTACTTTGAATTTTATATTGATTACTTAAGCTTTGATCTATTAAAAAAAACCTGCTAATATTCACTTGAAGAAACTATTGTCAGAGCTTTAAAAAAGGAAATACAGATCTTCTAAAGTAATGATGTGTTTTATTATAATACCAACATTAATTTAATTACAGATAGCCTTCTCTGCGTGCGATGCTCTAACCGGCCTTAAACTAATAGAAGCTGGCGTGGCAAAAGAAAAGATGGCTCTGCTTGCTGTTCCACTGGTCCCTCTACAAATTCTTCTGCCACTGTTTCTTTCCAAGAAAACAGCTGGCCCGTATCCCATGAATGTATATTTAAAGGCGTATCCATTCCGACTGGGATTTTCTCTAGTCATTGCTTTGTTTGTCTGGCTGACACCTTCATTCATTGACAATGGCGTCGTGCCTACTTATTATTATGTGCTTCTATTTGGAATCTACGGCCTACATCAGGTAAGTAACTATGTTATCATTCAGACTCGTATCTGTACTTGGTTAAGTCATGTTTTCACCTATTTCATTGCGTCAATGGTGTAAGCTTGTTTGTCCATTATCGCTTGTAGCCGGTGTCGGTTGACATCGAGAACGTGTACCAGTCTGCCATTGGCCTAAAATTAATACGGAAACAATACAAACCATGTCTGAACACATGGGGTCATTGGCATTGGACAAGGGACCTATGGGCCACTATAAGTAGGCCTGGGTACATAAAAAGCCCATAAAAAATTACTGTGTTATTATCCAAATGGTTTTGAACCGGAGATGGGGCTTAAGATTTTCCATTATTATGGTTAAAGCAGTCCGAAATCGCCAACTTGCAAACCCGCTTGTGCCCCACCTTTTCCATTTTAATTGTTAAACAAGATCAGCATAATTATTGATATATAGACTTGAAAGAGACTGAGATAGGGAAGTCCAGTCTAAAGATAATCCTTGGATCAAGCGCTGACTATAATGGTGGGTCATAGTGCTGTAGCTTCGCAACGCTGGCAATAATTTGTTAAAACAGGGAAGGTATTTACTATATTAATAATATTATATAACATTTCTGCTATTAACTAATAAAAGTCATTATTTAAATATTCAATTGATCCATTTCACTATACTATGAAATTATACGTCGTTATTTTATTAACTGGCGCATTACGCAAAAAACCTTACTAATTAGATTTTTCTTTTCAGATAACGCTGTATAGTATGTTTGTTGCAAGCATGGCGTTCTTTGCGAAAATTAGTGATCCTTCTATTGGTGGTACCTACATGACTCTAGTCAACACCCTCGCTAATTTAGGGGGCAATTGGCCGTCGACGTTGTCCCTATGGGTTGTGGAAAGTCTCTCATTAAAAGCGTGCTCTACTGATTCGTACAATACCTGTTGGAATCAAACAGCTGTAGAGGTGGGGGCATTTTTTATATACATTTAATTATCGTATAAGCGCACGAGCAAGTTTCCTCACAAACCCCGGCATATTATGTTATGTGTACGTATATATAGTCAAATATAGTGTATCAACCACTTTTAAAATGCATTTCTCGTCGGCTCGTAACTGACATTTTACTAACTTTACAGGAAAAAATGATTTGCCAACTGCGCTTAAATTCAGCTACGAGACATTGTTTTTCTTGCTTTTTCTCGAAGATATTGTGATTCCACTAGGAAAATGAAGCTTTTCAAATTATGAACAAGTTTTGCGCATAAAGTCATTTTCGATAAAAATGTTAGTTACGAAGTCTTCCCAGACAGCCGACGTTCTATTTCTATATATGTACAATTTGCTGATGCTGTTGGGGCGCGGCATTTCACACTCCCTAAGCATGAAAGAAAGAAAATTGTCTTTATTTTCTAAATGGGCGAATTGTGGGCCTTTCGGCCCACTCTTACAATCAAGCCACTAAGCCTAAGCCTAAGCCTAATAGTATTGGAAAAGTACTGTAACTGAATTCTCCCTACCGCAATCATCATCAATGATAAGCTGCAGTTGCCCGGGTGTGTTACGTGAGCTTTCTCCACTCCCTCCTATCTCTCCACTTGTGATTATTCAGCACTTCCCCTGGTACCAGTCCTACTCTTCTGAGATCGTGCTCAATCTAGTTCCAATACCGCTTTCTTGGTCTCCCCTTCTTCGAGTACGCTCCATTTCTTCCTCCAGCCATTTCCTGGTGCTGCTGCTGTTTGTTATTCATTCGCTTTATTTTCCCCAAATTGCAGTCTTCTTCTTGCTGTAATCTCCACATTCCACCAATAATTGTTTTCCACCTTACACTCGCTTCACTTAATTTCTAATCCTATCCCTTCTTGTCCTCTAACGGTCTGTTCTGATGAACTTCTTCTCAGCCGCTTGTATTTTAGTGCCTTAAATCTGTTCATGGCCACTCTCTCCAAACTGTATCACCATCTTTAGTTTAACTAGCTCTGCCCCGGGTAGTACAAAATTAATATATTTTTTTTTACTTTGGTGTAATAAACGCTTGGAAGCTAAGCAAATTAATTGTGCATTCAAGGTTTATCATCTTTTTTGAAGTTGATGTGATTTGAATGCATATTAAGTCATCTTGAAGAGGATGTGGTGAACCCGATAATGCCATAAGAAAAGCAAGAAGTTGTCTTTAACAGTATTTATTACAATTTTCAGGCTTGCTCTGAAATCAAGGGCTCATGTGAAGTTACAGTGGACGGTTACTACGTGGAGACTATTATTTGCACCATTTTTGGTTTTTTCTGGCTACTGTGGGGAAGAGGTGCCATTAATCGGCTGCAGTCGCACTCCTTACGATCATACGCTGTTGCTTCTCGAGACAGGTAATGTTTCAATCGGCTTCAGACGGCTTAAAGGAATCCGAGGGATGGGGAAATTCGATAGGGCGGAGCAGTGTTTAAAGGAAAAGTCCCAGATTACTGCCGTAATATAGCCGCCAATCTGGTGAAAAAATTGAACAGGGTAAAATGACGTTTGTTTTTCAATACAAAATACTATAATATCAGAATGCGATACACAAAAGAATACAATATGCGGGTATAGTCAAACTGATTACGCACCACTTCCACTCGCAGCCTTTTTGAGATTGTATTGTATTTTGTATCGTGTACACACGTTTTGTATTGTTATAAATAGATATTTTTTACTGCTCTTATTCTCCGAATTTATCGGTATTTTGTTAAGTTCCCTTTAAACAGTGCTACTATCCATTGCATTTCCAGAACTGTGCTATCTTTCCGAATTTGTTGTGTGTATAAAAATAAAAGAAACGATGACAAGAATTGGCTGTAATTGAATGTAATCTTGGCATTAACCCGCCTCAGTATTAGGGCGTTAGCAATACTATTATACCGCTCTGTATTATATGAAATGCAGGGTGGTCCATAAGTCTTGGCGCATTTAAAACGACCACTACTATCGTGGTAACAATTAAAAGAGCAATGTTTGGGAATTATTTAGTAGCATGTCAAAGCATGTGAACAACGCGCGTTTTGCGTGAGTAAATTTAAAAAAAAAATCATCGAGTTTGCAGTAAACATTGAAGGGAAATTTTTACAAAAATTATAATGCTACAAATGGTAAACAGCATCCGAGAGTGGGTGCAGATGTTCGATTGGACTTGCCCCATGCTAATATTACCACTGGCCGACCGAGTAGGCGACTAAGGTAGTCTTGATAGGCTGCGAAATAGGAATGAAATATGAAGGTATAATGACACAATCCAAAATATTTCCACCACTGTAAGGTAAGCCTTTAACCAAAATTTGGTTGAACAGCAGCCTGATCGAGGCGATTATAATACCGGGGTTAAATAAATGCCCTAGGATTATAACTGTAAACAAACAAATTTTGAATAGCACTTTCCATTACAAAATTATCTTGTTTACATTTTTACTACCTGGGGATTAAATAAATACCGGTATTATAATCGCCTCGATCAGGCTGCTGATTGGGACCACAAGCTTTTACCTCAGATCCCTCTAAGGCCGTGTCTCCGGGCAAATTTCGTTCAAAAAGTTAGTCACAAAATGACTAACTTGGCCCCTGAAACGGTCAGGATTTCGTTGGTGAAGGTTGGTTTTGGAAACGGTAATTGGTAGACCCTTCGTGATATGAAAGCAAAATGTGAGCCAAGAACGTTTCCAAACCCCATTTCGAGCAGTTATAAGGAATTTCAACTCTCGGTTGCTCCTATGCCAGCAGCACGCCAGCATATAATCTATTTATTACCGTATTATTATTATTATAATTATTATATTGGCTATGTTGTTAAAAAAAACAAAATGAAATCCTTTAAAAAAATAAATAAAATAAAATAAACTAATTTTGATTTAGACATCTTTTGAACTTTTTATAAGCATTTAATGACCACCCTGTACAATAATTTGCTAGTATTATATGCGTAAAGTAAATGGAAAATAACAAACGGTATTGCCGCACTGTAGAAAGACGATGAGCTTTATTGCTAAGTATTGTACCGCTTGCTGGATTTTCGAATTATTCTTCTTCCTCTTCTTTTAAATGCCTCTTCAATGGAGGATTCGCGATTATCATAGAAGTGTGGGCCTTGGCGACTGTTGCCCTGAAAAGGGAAGTTGTGCTCTTGCCTATGGCGGCTATTTTACTTCATATTTGATTTTATCATTGACTTCTGTTTTAAAGAGACTATTATGTAGCTACTTAACTTATCTATTATAAATTAAGTTATATTATGGTAGCTGACTTTTTTTAATCACATTTTTCGTCTGATAACATATTATAACTTAATTTAAAATAGATAAGTTAAGTATCTACATAATAGTCTTCTTAAAAAAAAACGTCAATAACAAAATCAAATATGAAGTAAAATAGCCGTGGGATACCCGCCAAAGCACTGCCTCAGGTTTTTCAACCAGGATGTTCTTCTTCTGCCGGGAGCCCTCAACCCTTCTATTAGATTTACATGCAGAAGGCGATACTTTTCGTATGCTAGTTTCCGCGTCTTAACCATCAGCAGCCACTCTGCTTCTGTATCCATTCCCCTCAAGCCCCGAATTATTGTTAAATGACCGGTGAAGCTAAATTTCTGCTCTTACTTAAGGGGGGGGGGGGGTAGAGGTTTCTAAGGTTTTGCCACACTTCAGGTGTTCGTAGCACACGCACACTAAGCACAAATCGTGAAAACATTTGCGTGTTCGTCGATCATGATTGGTAGTAGGATGGAATGCATTTGATCGTCTATGAGCACCTTTAGAACGAACCCCACTACTATTTTTTTATTAACTTACGGAAAGAACAGACTCTCCAATTTTCAAATACAGTGTATAGTACAGCAGTAATTATTATCTCACTAAGGATTTAACCTGGTTTACCAAACCAGAAATTATTTATTTTGTTTATTTAATGCATGTAATATTAACAATAGAAATCTCATTTTTGCATATTGTGGTTGTTACGGTTGTACCGTATGTCAAAATAATGGTAGCTCGATATTTAACCCACCACATGGGTCAGGTAGCCTAGTCCGCGAATAGGTACGGTCGTTGTCAAGGTTGATACCTACTGTACGTTATTTATTTTCTTGTGATACATTTTTTTTATTGATTCCCCTGATTACACACTCTAATATTGTTCCAATATTCCATCCAATGAATAAGAAAAATTACACTGTGATTCATTTCTATGGTAATACCAAAATTCAAAAGATTCACATTCAAATCGTTTATAAAAAGTTAACAATCCAAATATTTCTTCGATCGAATAAATATTGGAGTGTGTAATCAGGGCCATTGTAAAATTGTTGAAATTTAGCATGCGAAGGTTTAAACTGTACTTAAAAACAGGAATATATATATATCAGCAACATTATATTGCTTGAGAAATGGGGCTAAAAGTTGTTAGGAAATGAAACTTTTTATTCTGGTCTTCGCGCCAAATGTGAAATTTTTGTAAACTTAATGTTTGTAATATTTTGTTATCATACCGCATTGTTTGTACCATATTTGGCAGATACAGTAGACAGGAGTGTGCATGTTAGCGCACAAAGTACCGGTATATTAAATTATGTCCTTGTTTGTAGACATTCCGTTAATAAACAGCATTTATTGTTGAAATTTTCTTCATAATTAACCCTATGACTGACTGCAGTGGAGCATATATATGGGCACTATATGATGGCCCTGATTACACACTCGAATATTTATTCGACCGAACTGCTGAGAAGGTAATGGTGTATACGGTAGACCTATACCCTTTTTATATTTTTAATGGTTAGGTAATAGTTACAACATTATGCTAACTTCTAGAGCTCAAACAGGATACTTTATCACTTCCTACGGTACCGTACCTGCTGCACATTTTCGATACGGCACCACTTTATCATCAAGTATTGATAATGGGTCACGTCACTGCCATGAACCTAAAATTTGAATAATTTAACTAAAGTATAAAATTTATCGCAGCGATGTCGCAGGAATGAAAATATAAACACGTTGGCCTTAATATGGCGCTTGCACTAGATTTCGAAAGAGTACTTCCTTCTCGAAATAAAACTTAAGGGCCTACAGCCTCAATTTATGCTGTGTATATTAAACAATAATTAGAGTATAATAATACGCCCATTATGACGCAATTTGCAGACGAAGACTTATTAATAATAGGTGCCTCACTCCCCCCGCTAGGCTGACAGGGTTGCTTCAAGCAGAAATGCTGAAAGCAGGCGTTAAGGTTTCTTAATGTTATGATGTCTTGATACACAAAGTCAGGCCATGCATTAGGCCTACCAAAGCGCGAGGCCTGATGCGGTTGCTTTATTAGCCCATTCTATCTTGTATAGGTCGAAAAATTCGGGGGGGGGGGGGGGGTAGGACTCTTCTGCATACATGCCTGGTTTTGAACTTTAGTTCGACCAGTAACTTACATTGATTGATTGATCGGGTGTGAAAGAAGCCATCTGAAGAGTGTCACATTTTGGAAACCCATTTGCTATCTTTATTCAATCTTTCCAGCCACCCACTCTCTAAGCTCCTACTGCCTAGGCCTACATTGTTTTCAATTATGAAGGTTCTGTACAATCATTATTCAACTAGCCAACAGCCCACGTGACACGAAGTTAATTACAAATATATTATAGCCTACAGTATATACATTTGCCCCATCCACTTCCAGAACTTACAATAAGCATAGCCTAGCTTATTTGAAACTCCGAGCCCTGTACAGAGGAGATGTTTAGCTATGCAAATGTTTCAGATCAACTTATTTCATCATTTTTACGGCAAGATCTTGGTCCTATAGAACTGGTTTTGGTAGTACAATATAACAGAACCTTTTACCCTTTCCTGAGTGAGTGAAACGAACCTAGCCAACGGTAGACCATCTCTCCTGGAGCCCAGGCGATCTGAGTTGCCAAGCAACGCGTCTGCCTATATCCATGACAACGGACCGACGCTGAAAGGTCCTGCTTTACCCCTGTTATCATTCGGCACTGTATAGTCAAGTGAGGAAGGTACTTCCTTCGATCTGGCTTCTTATGCCAGGTAAGTGGCCAGGGCGCGGTTAGATTCATATGCAGTATGAAATACGAAGGACTACAAGTTATAAAGTACCTGCATTACAAGGGCAAATTTTAAGGTTTTTGGACGTACCGTTAGTAACAGGTAGTCCTTTCGGCTTTAGGAAGGCAACAAGTTTTTGGAGAGTATGAAATGTCTGTTCACACTAAAAAAAATCTCTTCTCACTGCATAATTTCCTAGGCAACTGTCTTACTTGCTCCCCGTAAGGTTGCGCTCGAAGTTAGAATGATAAAATGTATCGTAGACTTAGAGTCAATTATCCAATTTCAATTACCAATGGGCGAAGAGAATTCTTGCTGACGTCATCGTCAATTCTTTTCTTTCATTGGTTACGTAATTTTAGTCTGACACTACATGGGATATAGGCTACCTACGGGTACCAAGTCAGGTTTATTGGAGTAGGTACTTACACGGATTGATTGTCCACATAGACTTTCATAAATTCTCAGAGATTTGTCGCGTCTAATTTCTTACAACTTTCGGAGAATGCAAACAGTGTCAAATTTACAAGCCTCTTATAACACAAGAAAAAATATGTAAGCTATTGCAATATGTTCGTGTCAAATGGCAATTAACAGTGCAAGTATCTATGTAATATATGACGGGAGAGGTTCTACATATTAAAGTGGCCTAAGTACTAACTCGTATTGTAGTGCTTGTTTTCCAACGCCTGCTTTCAGCATTTCTAATTTGTAAGCAACCCTGTCAGTCTGTCGGGGGAAGTGAGTTAGTTTATTAACATGAGACACCCTAAAGGCAGACTCCTTCACTTTAGGGAGAATGGGAGTTGACTGACAGGGTGGACCTCCTGATTATAGTGGGTTTGGGAAATGTAGTAGAGTCACACGATTAATTCGGAGGTGATATCATAATAAAATATACATACAATGTACATTATAGGCTAGTGGTGTATACTGTACATATAAACGGGATATTACGTATTTGTTTATAGTAAGATGCACTGAGTATTCATGAACTTTTTTGATGGAAGTGGAAAATTTTCAAACAAATAAATGCGTGATGAAGCATTAGAATCGGGGATGATAGGCCGTGGTCGTTTTGAAAGCGTACTTCCCAACGTTCCGTCAACATCTGCGATCGACATCTTCAGTGAAACTGCGTAGACTTCTAATATTGTGTCTCGGAGGCTCAGCAAGAACCCTAGATGAATAAGTGGGCAAGGGGATGTGCACTGATATTTATACCAAGCTGGGTGGTGGTGGGGGTGGAGGTGGAGCCTTTCTTGCACGTGATTGGCTTCCCGCTAACTCAACCTGATTTCCGAATGATGACGTCATTTGCTTTGTTGTAGCATTGCTTAAGACACCATATTCTGGACTGTAACTTTTAGTGCTTCTTCTCTGTTGACATTTTCCGGGTGCTTGTAGATTTCTGTAGCCTCTCTGTGTAACCGGGGGTAATATGAATTACGGTCGGAGTTACCCACTCCCATCCCAGCAGCAGAACTTGATAGTCTGTATCTGCTGGTAGCAACATGTTTTACGCATGGTCTTGGTGGTTTGGGAGATTGTGGTTGTACGTGCCTAAAAACAGACAGGAAGCAGCGACAGTAAGTGTTACAGGAAAGATGTAAAGCTGGAAAGCAAAACGCAAGTAAGTTTATAGTGCAAGTAACAAACTAAGCCAAGGGGGTCTGGCGGCTAGCATGCCCGAAAAAAACTGAGGACAAATATATTAGATGTCCGTCTGACGTCAAGCTGTTCGTAGAGAGGGTACGTCTTAAAAACGTACCCATAGGCCGTATTAAGGCAATGATCGCATGCGTGCGAAAGTGGCAAGAAAACTGGGTTACTTCCCTGTTCAGTTGCCAACTTGTTGAATTCAGTGCTTCAACAGGTGGGAAATTTTATGGTCCTAATCCAACAATGTTACAAGTATAAATCAACCCTAATTATTTATACCTTTTGTATACAATACATTAGAATGCAATACGCTGCAAGGACTCGAAGTTAGTTTATAATCATTCGTAGACTTGTCAGTGCTCTAAAATGTGGCAAATAACTGTACCGTATTACAGGGGAGCATGTAACATTATTTGCAAAGGATATATGCCGCTGCAGCACATTGTCCAATTCAACCCATAGTTTCAGCAGTAATATGTATACAATCCAAAATAAATTCAGCACTCTATTATCATCATGCAACACACTTTCTGGAGTGAGGAGATAGGGAAACATTTTTCAAGCGCCTGCAGGAGACAGGGGCATTACGTAGAGGGTTGCTCAGTCCTGTGAATGATTGGAAAACGTCACGGCTGCTGAACATGTCCCCAGCTTCTCCCTCACCAATGGAGTCTTAAATTTTTTATTTTTGGCAAGGGTGGCTTCGACCATACTTCTGTCAGGTTTAAGCAGAAGAACCTTTTATTTGCTACCAAGGCTTACACCTTTAGCGTCATGGAGTTTTATTTTTATTTTTAATTATGCCAAAGCATTAGGCCTCCGGCATCAGCTTTCTTGCAGCCCAATACAACACATAATATTGTGAATCTCTATGCTATTGACGTTATGGAGTGGAACAACCTCATTATCATGAGAGTTTTGAGAGCGATTAGGATGGTTGAAGCTACCCATACTTGTATGTAGGCCTACTACCTTAAGATAAAATGACGCAATCCTCGAAAGAGCCTATAATAATTAGGTCAGTATAAAAGTCTTTTTAAAGTGGGGAGGCTTTAAACGTCAGAAAGTTATTATCTAAGGTCATGAAATAATCCCGCACTTATTTTTTGAACCTATTTTGTGATAAGACTTAGAAAACTCGCTAAATGTTTTAATGAAAGTTCTCAGCAACTATAGATCTGATAAAAGCTGTTCAAAGCAGATTACGTCAATGTACGTATAAGTTATATCATTTTTGTATTTTTTTTTCGTACTACCCGATCACAATAGTATGACATTTGGAACACTTTATTTATTCTAGAACTTGCATAAGTGGAACACCGAGGTCGAATAACACTTTGCATTATACAATTCTTTTGTTTGCATTTTTATACCCGGTAATAAGTTAACTCGGTCCCGCGCTATGACTGCTGAAAATGACGACTAATAACTTCACAATTAGCCTTTAAAGGTGCTAAATCAGAAAAAAATCCGCGGAAATTGTCACTCTGACATCTCAGCAGTGGCGTAGCCAAGGGCGGGGGGGGGGAGGGGAGTCAGCTGGTCTGGACCCCGGTCCTCCCCTGTATCCAGTTTGGTTAATACAGTTATCGTCTGCAAAATCATAATTTTCACCGCCAAACTATTTCAGGCCTATCTTGTAGCCCCCGGGCCCCCCTTTGGCCTCCCGACCCCTCAGATGCCTGGGCAAGGGAAATTAAGGAAATTGAGATCATGCCCCTAATTAGAAGATGCGTACGTCCATGAGAACGGCTTTCCTTTTTTCTACTATTTTACGAAAACTGGGGGGGGGGATGCCACAAGAAATACCGCCCCCTTCGAAAACCTATCGTAAGTGGGCAAACTTTATGTATTGATGTTGCATGAAAACTGCCCCCCCCCCAAAAAAAAATCTGGCTACGCCGCTGGCTGTAAGGGCTAATTTTGAATAAAACATGTTGAAAAGGCCATGTTATAGTCTGATAGTAATAATGTGTCGTATGAAATTTTCTATATTACTCGACTTGAATTTTCTATGTACCAGCATCATGAGGTTACTTTGTGGTAGCCTATAATACGGACTCAACTCTTCGAGTATCCTATTTTGCACTAGCTACTGTAAGTTATACATTAGTTAATCTTGTACAACATTATAATCTCTCGTGACAAAACCAATTGTAATATTAATTTATTCTATTTTAACTCCCGTAAATAATAATTCAATCTTATTCCCGGATAAGTTATTCTTTAAACGTTATATAGTAGGATTACAGGGGAAAAAATGTAAGTAAATAAATACAATTTTTCAGCTTCATTTTGATCATATATTTTTGTGGCTGTAGACGGAGGAATTAATTACCGTAATGCTCTATATCAGGTACATAAAAAACTATGCTTTGCCGTAGAGGATGAATGAATTTCTTTTTTCAGGAGTTTTGGGCTGAGAGAGTAAAAACAGGAATTTGGCAAACAGTTGCTGAGGAGAAGTTGCAGGATTAGCTCCACTATGAAGACTTCTTCTTTCTCTTTGCGCGTCATGCGGCGGGTAAGTCTATCAATTTTATTTATTTTTAATTTCTGTCTTTTTGTGTTCGTTAATTAATACAATAGGTATACAACCCCGGATCACATTGTCATAACTCTGCTCAGCACACTATTAACTTTGCTTAATGGCACTTTTGTTGAAATACAATGACTATGAAATACTTTTCTATGCCCTATGGGCAAGGCCATAGCCAGGATTTTTTTCGGGGGGGGGGGGGGGTTAGAAATTTTATTGGATATTACCTAGTGGTTTTTATTTTTCCTCTCAAAATCCGATTCTATGTAGTATCAAGCCATTTCATTTCGGGGGGGGGGGGGGGGTTGAACCCCCATGAACCCCCCCCCCCTTGGCTACGGCCTTGCCTATGGGTAAATGTAGACGAATATACTGAGATACTGTAACGGTGTAACATATGCCAGTAGGCTAGTAGCCACTATTAATTTACCGATCTTACCTTTTATTTTATCCCCCACTTTCACGCTTGCAGATAGTTACATTCAAATCAGCTAAATATTTATTCAAATCGATTTTAACGATATAGGTACATATAATGAACGATATTCATAATACATGGATGCAACCTCAATCTGGAAAAGCATACAAACGTTGCAAAGTGAATGCATTAATTCTATGTAATTGATGTTTAACTTTGTATTTGCTCTTTAATTAGATCAAAGGATAATGCACATGAACGAATTTAAACTCAATCCCAGCACTGGATATAGGCATAGCGAAAAAAATTGACTTGTATATTTATAAATTATACCCAGGCAAGTTTATTATGGTGGAAAAATTTTCTCTCAAATGTACTGTACATTATGTAATAGGCTATGCCATACGCCTATCGCGATTTCATTCCTGGTTCCGTTTATAACAAAGATGTTGTTTTGAGCAGTTCGGACTTCCCCAATATAAGTTTTTTGAACAAAATCAAATTTCACAGGCACATACCATAACAAAACACTGAGGGGTATTTCTACTAAGAGATATATGATATTTTTACGTAATCAATTTTTCATGTGATATTCGATTTTTTTACACGTGTAAGGCTTTTCCCCTCTTAAGAATATCGCCTGTTGCCGATTCAAAATTACTGTGCTAGTCAAATTCCTAGTTCCAAATCAAAATGTGGCTATCCGAAATGAACAACCCCAGTTATTTAGTTAGTTTGTAACACTTCTTAATATTTCCTATTATACTAGCCTAGTATTATGCATGAAGTAGTCTTCCACAACTTACGTGAGCCAAATCTATAATAACTTGCTTTGTAAATTAGTTAAAAAATAAATAGTCAATAAAACAACACATTTTGCTAATTTTCTACGTAGTCCTCTTAAATAATTATGGAGAGCATCGATAAGTGACATGGCTTGTAATTTCTAGCACCTCAATGTCTTAGCATCTCCAATACCAATCCAAACTTCTCCGCTTACCTCAAACTTTAAACAAAGTTATCTTTGAGTAAAGGGGTGGGGTTTGGTAATTATCTAAAATTAAATTAGATTTCAAATAAACGGGTTTAAAATAGATCACATTCAAAACTTAGGCCCTTAGGTATGTAGCCTACATTGGTAGGCAGGCTGGTAAAACTATTGATAAATCTAAGAATGAATTCAATTTTTTAATGCATGTAATTATGTAATTCAGAGATTCATTATGGTAACTGTAAAGAATGTACATAGACATCTATAAATTAAAAAGACAGTACAGTGCAGTACTTGTAAGTAATAAAGGTAGCAAACTTGTCTGCGATATTTGTTGCAGCTCTTCAAATGTTAGCAATGTTGAAATATTAGAGATAAAATATCGGGAAGCTCTTGTCATGCGTGGAAAAGAGCTTTTACTGAAAAGCATCCGTTTTCTGTTTGCTCTCCTAATCAAATAATCATAGGCACATCATATTACAAAAGACACATTGCACATCTATCTCCTATGATAGAATAATGGTGTATTTTCTCACTCTACAGTACAGTACATACGAGCATCGTATATCGTTGTTGGAATCATTGTCAGAATTATTCGTATAATATAAATTAGGGCACCCGTATCGTATTGGATAAAGCTTGTCCTGTCGAAACTACGCCCAATATAAATAAATAAAATATACAATGTATTGAGATTTTTGTTCTATTAGTAAGCCAACCTAGCGGATTTAGGGCCCTGGCTTACACTCAACTAGGAAGGCCCGGGACCGCCTGATTTACATTCCGTCCGAAGCATGGCCAAAAAATGTAGAAGCCAGTGTGGGACTCGAACCAACAACCTTTCGGGTGAAAGTCGGAGTCTGCACCACTACTCTACATGTCCTGACATAAATGAAAGGCTTCCTTTAAACAATTATCGAAGCAAATTTGCAGGCAGATTAAGGGATAACCATTTGGGTAAACCATTATTGATTTAAAAAATTCCATTTCACAGAAAATATCGATAGTATAGTTGCGATAACATGAGAAATTGGTAGCAAGAAGAAGACTTCTTTGTGTTCGTGACGGCAACACATACTATATAATAATAATAATAATAATAATTAATTTTCATATTTAAAACAAATTGTACAATTCTACTTTGTTAATGTAGACCTCTTTTGACTAATTCCAGAATGACATATCTATACGTGATACGGTAGATATTTCTGAAAAAGTTAACTTTTTGGAAAACAAATGTGTCTTAAAATATATTACCGCATATGAAAATTTCTCATAATAACCGAGATAAAGGGTGTGTCCGGGTAGTCTGGAACGTTCTGTGTATCATTTTCGTGAGCAAATTAAGTTACTCAGTAATTTGATAAAGAATAAAGGGAAAAGTCGAAGCTGGTACCTACTACGCAGTTTTCTCACGTTTCAGTGTGAATCTTATTTGAAGTGAAAGTGAGAGAGAGTATCAGTATATATTGCAAGATTATCACGCGATGTTTTCGAATTGAGAAAGGAACGGATGTGAACTTATACGGGGAGGAGTAAAGTCTAAGGGATTTTAGAAGGATTTGGGGGGAATTCATCGAAAAATTGACATTTTTGTCGCGTGTTGGACGTAATGAATATTTGCAGCCGTATTCATAAAAATAAGTTTTGACTTTCCAACGGTAAAAGGTAGAGTTAGTTCTTTTCCATATTCATAACCATTTACTTTTCCTTATTAGCATTTTCTTTTTGACTATGAGCAAAAACTCGTGAAATGTAAGAGACGCTCGTGGCTCAAGGACATGCTTGAAGTTATGAAGCAGAGCCTTTCTGCTCGCGTGAAAAACCTTTTTCTCCTCAAGGAAATGCTCTTGCTCAAAATGTTTATTATAAATTTGTATATACATAAACGTATGCTCCTCTTATATCAAGCAAAGTTTGAACTTATTTTTTTTAATAACGGTGTAACAGCCAGAAGCACTTGATGAATTCATACAGTATGTATATAATTGTCGAATAGTATGAAGATACAAAAACGCTCTGTAACCAGGGCAGCAGGACAGGCATGGGAAACTTTGGTAAAATTCCTTTACCACATGACATACCAAGAGCTGCTTTTATCGCCCGTTTTCGCTGCACAACTGGCCACGGCTACTTGCAGGCTCACCTGTTTTGCCTAGGCCTGGCTGCTTCAGACCATTGCCCACTCTGCCTCAGCGAACGCATGGATGCTGCCCACCTTCTAACGTGTCAGTCGATTCAGAGCCCAAACAACGACATTACATCATTATACTGGCAGGCCCGGCACCAGATGGCGGTAACGCCAAGAGTGGGCCTTGGACAAAGTAAAGTAGTAAGTACTTTTGGTGCAATTGCAAGGAATTCAAGAGAACACGGCAGAAGTCAGTTTTTATTTTATTTTAAGACACTCTCTGAAGTCTCGGCGAACATCGCAATTTCGTCTTTTAACCGTTTAATGAGAACGGCAAGAGGAAAAATTCTTGAGAAAACAGTCGAGTCTTCTATTGACACTGATATGACTGATGCAATTCCAAAGCTCTTCGGAGCGGAGGATGTGGAAACTAAATAAATCTTTTGTAAACAAGAAAATCATTGAAAAATTGCTCATTTCCAATATCTTTCGTCTCAAGTGCATATACCTGGCGATGAAAAATTAGGAGTGATATGTATACAGCAATGATACCTACTAATATGAATGGGCTTCTTAAGAATTGTATTTAATCATCGATACAGTGTTCTACTTTATGTTAATAGCCTACGAAGCTCAAATCACTGTTTTCAAAATTGCTTTAGCCAGAATCATCTGCTTTATTTAAGGCACAGATTTCAATATATTTTGTAAAAAAAAAAAAAAAAATGGGTGAGTGTCAGTGAGTGCCCGAATGGTTGGACCTTCGATTGAGAACAGTGTAATGTTATGATTTCTTTGGCATAGAGGGAAAAGATTCCAGAATCAGTGCATTTGATTTTTCCACGTATAAACGAATGTTGCGCTTGGCTTGAAGAGGCGAATGGATACGAATGGATTACTAGTGACGGTTAAGAAACGGAAACTAACATACTTCGGTCACATGATTAGGAACGACAAGTATCGTCTTCTTCATGTCATGATCCAAGGGAATATAGATAAACAAAGGGCTCCCGGCAAAAAAAGAAATCACCGGTTTAAAAACCTGAGGGAGTGGTTCGGCAAGAGAACGACTTCCCTATTCAGAGCAGCAGTCTCCAAGGTCCAAATTGCAATGATGATCGCCAATCTTCGATAGAAGAGGCATATTAGTAATTTATGTAGATGAAGGAGGGCGAAATTAATTACAACTTATTGTACTATACTGTATTATTATTTTTTACTATACTATTTTAGTACATGCAGCCGCTTGAAAGCTTTGGCAAATTGGCAATTTGGAAGGAGTTGCTGTATAAGAACCGAATTCAACAAAGTTGTGAGTTGTAAAACATTTTGATTTATCCTGATGTGAAACTCAATTTTAGAGTTATTTAAAAGTCTGCGTCAAGATTTTGAACTCCAAGTTTTGAAACTCAGCATAAATTGGTAGCTTACCTGCCATACGCGACATGGTTCTCTACTACCTAAATTTCGTAAAGCATGCATAATGCATACACATCTGTATATACACATTGGTGTCTCATGCTGGCTCCACTTATAGCCCAGCATACTCTCTGGAGTTATTATAGGGATTCTTCGCTGACAATCTTGCATAATAAATATTATTGTTCCCATTAAGTTGAAAAATGTAAGTCATCATTTCTTCGAATATATGACACTTAATTGATGGCACAGTGGAAAGGACTAATAGAAAAGGGCGGCCGAAGAAGGAATTAATGGACCAATTGAAGAAGGTCGCAGGAGCTCGAAGTTACCAAGAACTGAATAGATAGGCGCAGGGCCGAGAGAGCTGGAGGATGAAATGTAGGGAGTTGCTGTCATCTAATCGTTGAGATTGTGACCTCAGAAGCAGAAGAACTCATACCTCTACACTCGACATATCCTGTAAAATTTGATTTCATACATCTATAAGGTTTTTCCCCTTCGCTGTTGTCACTGATTACAATGACTGTCCTAAATATTTTTCTTGCTTCTAAGAATTAAATTGGGCCAGCGCGTGAGTAGCCTAGCCGCAATTTCTATTTGCACAATAATTAGGTAGGTACATCTGTACATGCACGTATATACAAGTTTTATAAAGATTAATCACATACCAACATTTCAATTATTCTATCCGAATAACCTCTTCAGTTGCCAGTAGATAATACCTATGCTGAGT
Organism: Psococerastis gibbosa; assembly: GCA_963971405.1. Lineage (NCBI taxonomy): Eukaryota > Metazoa > Arthropoda > Insecta > Psocodea > Psocidae > Psococerastis > Psococerastis gibbosa. The sequence goes on along the minus strand of OZ020489.1, from coordinate 18,983,283 downwards.
TCCTACAGGTCTCCGATTGCATGGTGTGTATACAGACACGCACAAGTATAATAAGAGCACGCTACCGACAGTGCCAGCGAAGGCCGTGATCTTTTGCCATGCGTCTACAATGTTCATTTTTACATAAATTTCTTCTGCTGAGATCAGGATTATCAGCATTTGCATCATGTTAATAGAGCACTTCGTTCTCTGGGATCACAACTTTCTAGAGTCAAGTCAATGCAAATAAACCGGTTTCCTCTCGTAACTCAATGAGACGAAACAAACCGGTTCAGTCAACATGGCCGCATTGGAGCCCATTTAATGAACCAACTTCTTTATTACCGGAAGAGAGAACGGGAAGCGTAATGAGAGTGCTGACCAAGGCTTGAGTTTTAAGGGAGAGATTTCAAAATATAGGTATTTGGTGAACAAGAAATGGCCATGAATTTATGACGTAATTAATTAATTTCTGGTTTCAAAGCCGCAAAGTTAAGAAAGTGGTGAGAAGACAAATTCATAAAAAATGCAAGCTTTCGAAGGAAATTTAAATTTTCTCGACTGAAATATCACTTCTGAAAAACCAAATAAAGTGTATTATGCCCGTTTTATAAAATAGTTGTAAATGAGTCGGGGAAATATACTGTTTTCTGAGAAAACTTGCATTTTTTTTAAATGCATTTTTCATCTGACCACTTTCATATCTTTGTAGTGTGGAACGAGAAATTAATTAATTTTGTCAAAAATACACACCATTTTTTATTTACCAAATATTTTGAAATTTCTCACTCAAGAGTGTAGGCCTACTTCTCGTAGGAAATATGTAGGCCTACCCCAAAATCCGTTGTTTTTACAGACTTCTTATTTTTATTTAATTAACAAAGCAAGATATTAAAGATTTGGCTCATTAAAGTTATAGAAGACTACTCCACATGCATCATGTATCAGGTTATTTTTAAATTTTGGTAGGTACCGTATCTTTCTCATAAAAATGATTGAGGCCTAAAATTTCACATAAAATAGACACCATGAAAAACCTACAAAACCAAAAATAAATACCCTATTATATGATGTATAAAGTAGTCTATTAAAGCTTAAAAGAACCAATATTTTAATAACTTGCTTATAGTTAATTTAAACAGTAATAAGAAGTATTAAATTTCGGACTGTCGATTTTCTGCGGGATGTAAATTTAGACTCTTAAATTTTCTTCGGACATCAGTGAATAGGAATTAGCCGTACGATTTTTCGAAAGTGGTAGTAAAGTGGAGACATTGCTCTTGTCTGAGACAGGGTAGGGTCATTTGCAACCCTGAGCATCTAGCCTGGCTCAGTGAATTTGCTCTGGAACTGACTAAAATTGCATTATTCTCTGTCCCCTTCCACCGAACATTCCCTTTATTAGTGAATTAGAGTGTAGCAGTGGTTTTGTGGAGGAGTTACCCTCAGCTGGCTAGCTTTTTGTTTAGGTTTACGATTGGCAATGAATGATAAAATTAAGTTACTCGTGGCTTTGGTCACATCATTTCAATGAACAAACAATAAATCAGTGTTTTATTAAAACTTGTTATTCAAACTAGTGTTAGTAAACCCCAAATAAACGTTAACAAATTAACTTTGTCGAAGCAACCCACTAATGTTAGTAAAGTAGTTTTTTACTGACATTATCTTCGACAAAGTCAATTTTTTAACGTTTACAATTTGGGTTTTACATACACTAGTTTTAATAGTAAGTTTTACCAAAACACTGATCTATTGTTTGTTCACCAATGAATGAAACTGGTATCGTCTTATAGAATATTCCTAATATCGATTTCAAGATTCCAATGGATTTACACGTTTTGAGGTGCCAGGAACCAAAAGAGTGGATTTTACGAAATGTCTGTCTGTAACTTGATTTCAGGTCAAACTCCATAGAATTTGATGATTCACAAAATTAGTGTCCATGGGTATTTTTCTTTCATTTTTTGGACAACTTCATTTTGGAGGATTCTATTTCCCAAAAAAAAATTTTTTCCCAAAAACGAACGCAACGTTTTCTCTTAAATTCACACACATATATATATATATTGTAGTAATATTTAATGTGAACAAACCCCGCTAGGTTGCATCCGCCTTTATAGTTTGGTTTAGGACGTAAATAAATATTCAAAAAAATCAATTTTCTCGAAAACTAAAAAATAACTAGCCTATTCGCAGGAACCTTTCTATCAATGCTTTCTACCTTGAGATACAGTATGTTTTAGGTGCCAAATAAAGTAAATAACATAACAGGGTGCTTTTAAAAGCATATTTTTGTTTGTTTTGAAGAAAAAGATATTTTTGGAAGATATTTTCCGAAAATCCGAGCTCCAATACTAATATTTATTGTCTAGTATTACAATATGTTGTTAGTCTGCCCATTCCATGTAATTGCCCCATCGAGCAATCCAGTGTCTTCGGATACGGAAAATCTATAAGCAGCAGATATTTAACAACGGGAAAATTATTTACCATGGAATTATTACGGTACCGGGACGGTCTATACTAATCGATAAATAGGAAAGCACTCGTATCGGTTCTTTATAATATATTATTGTGTATTCTCGTAGATAGCGTTGCCAAACCTACTACCGCGCAAGGCCGTAGCCAGGATTTTTTTCGGGGGGGGGGGGGGCAAGGACGGATACGGGGGGGCAAGGACGGATACGGGGGGGGGGGGGTAGCTACCAAAATTTGGTAAATCTATTGTAAATTAAGTTATTACGCTCTAATTTAGTCGATCCTACATAATTTTTTCCTATTTTGACTCTCAGCTACCCCCCCCCCCCAAAATGGGCTGGATCCGTCCCTGGGGGGGGGTTTCAGAAATTTCATTGGATATTACATAGTAGTTTTTATTTTTCCTCTCAAAATCCGATTCTATCTAGTGTCAAGCCATTTCATTTCGGGGGGGGGGGGGTTCATGGGGGTTCAAATCAAACCTCCTACGGCCTTGCTACCGCGATATTATTGCTTTCCAATTTATACGTAGGCCTAGTATAATTAAGGAAAGCTTTGTGATGGTCGAAATTTTTGATTCCGAGATTTCAACGGATTTACACGTTATGAGGTCTCAGGAACACAAAAAAATGGTTTTTACGAAATGTCTGTCTCTCTGTCGCTCTGTCGGTCTGTTCATCGATTTCCGGGCAAATTACTTGGTCAATTTTGATGAAATTTAGCATGTAGGTTCACAAAAATCATACCTCGAGACCGTTTTTTTATTAGGGGCTAACTCAATTTGGGAGGGTTTTATTCTCAACAAACTCCAAAAAAACTTCTAAAAAAATTATTTCTCAAAAATGGCTCCAGCAATTTCTTTTAAATTCACATATATTGTAGTAGTTATTAATGAGGCTATCGGTGGCATGCAGGGCAAAAGACAAAGACTCAGTGCCATCAGAGACGTAGATGGTAATTTACTGAACAACCCACACGAAGCTTTGGAGCAGTGGCGCTACTATTTCCAGACCCTTCTAAATGTGGAACACGAGGAGGAGGAGGAGGAGGGTGAACCCCCCATTTACCAGACAGCCGAAATTCAAATTAACCCACCTACCAGAGAAGAAATTGTGCTGGCCCTAGCGATGCTTAAAAATAACAAGTCACCAGGGGTAGATGGTATCCCAGCAGAGCTCTTAAAACAAGGAGGGGAGGCAATTGTTGACCGAATACACCAGCTAATCCTTCAAATCTGGCATGAAGAGAGAATACCTCAGGAGTGGAATGTTTCAGTTATAACCCCTGTTTTCAAGAAGGGCGATAGAACGCTGTGCAATAATTACCGAGGCATATCACTGTTAACCACGGGATACAAGGTTTTCTCAAACATCCTTCTGCTGAGACTGCGCCCGTACGCGGAAGAAGTCATAGGAGACTATCAGGCGGGTTTCAGAAGAAACCGATCAACTACTGACCAACTCTTCACTCTCAGACAAATTCTGGAAAAATGCTGGGAGCACAACTTGAAAGTGCACAATGTTTTCATTGACTTCTCAAAGGCCTACGACTCCATAGCTAGAGATAAAATGTGGACTATCCTAGATGAGTTTGGGGTGCCCAGAAAGCTACGAAAAATGACACAGGTGTGTGTTGAAGGCTCCCGAGCTCGAGTCAAAGCGGATGGAGGCCTCTCAGCCCCTTTCGACGTGGCAACCGGCGTTAAGCAGGGAGACGGCCTTTCTCCACTTCTTTTCAACCTGGTCTTGGAAAAATGCACGAGGAAGGCAAGAGAAATGAGAGGAGGAGTGACGGTGGGCAACAATGTAAAGATACTTGGCTACGCAGATGACCTCAACGTCATATCCCACACAAAAACGGAAGTGGATGCATTGGTGGTCTCGATTGAGGAGGAGGCAAGGAAGGTTGGCCTCAAGATAAACGTGGAGAAAACAAAGTATTTACAAGTGTCTCGCCACCCCTGTCCCCCCCCAACAAGGCCGTTTTGAGGAAGTTGAAGAGTTCCGGTGTCTGGGATCGGTAATCACGAGAGACAACCGAGTAAGAGCAGACGTCATCAGCCGTATAAAAGCTGCCAATGTGGCTTACTTTCAAACGAGACCCCTTTTCAACTCCAGGCTTCTATCATGGACCACCAAAACTCGGCTCTATAAAACCCTCGTACTGCCGGTTCTGCTGTATGGCGCGGAAGCTTGGACGCTAACATCCAGGGAATGCGACGCACTGCGAGTGTTCGAGAACAAGATGCTCAGGCGGATTGTTGGTGGGATCATTGAGGACGGCAACTACAGAGCTAGAACCAACGCAGAAATTCACGCCCTATACAAATCAGCTAGTGTCTTGGATCGTCTCAGGGGGCAGCGACTCCAATGGATAGGTCATGTAGCGAGAATGGACCCCTCCAGAGCAGCACGCGCTGTATGGGAGGCTCACTTGACCGAACCCAGACCCCTGGGAAGGCCAAGGAAGAGGTACCAGGACCAGATGGCGGATGACGTCCAAAAAATGGGCTTGCACCCAGAAACGTGGCGGACGGTGGCTTGTGATCGAGCGGAATGGAGAGGCATAGTACGTGCGGCCAAAAGTCCCCATGGGCTGTTAGCGCCACCCTAAGTCAAGTAAGTCAAGTATTAATGTTAATAAAATGCGGGGGGTCGCTTGCCCCTTCTGGGGGTAAAAAATAAAAATAACTAAATTTTAATGAAAAATAACTAAAAAATATTTTTTCTGCGAAACCTTTCTATCGATGATTTCTACCTTCAGATATGTTTAATTATATGTTAAATTGAGTAACGAAACTTAGCCTTAGCTTAAGTAAATTTATTGTCATTTTTATCGGTGGTGCTTTTATGTCAGAAATACGTCATTTCGTCATAACGCCATAGGAGTTGGATTAAAAAGGCGAGAAAAGCCATTGACAGAGCGTTTCCCGCTCTACTGCATTTAATTTGAATTCCGCTTGACCATGGGGATGCATTCCTTGGCATTTCTTAACCAATCTTCAGCCATGTTCTCTGTCTTTACGTACTTAATTATATAATTAATTTAATTTATTAATTTGTAGTGGTACTATAGTGATGACACCTACTAATGTAATAACTAATAATGTGCCCCCCAACCCTTGGGCTAGCCTTGTGGCCTTTTCTTTAAAAATAAATTAATACTGCTTCTCTCCATCTAAACGGCATCTCTTCCCTGTTATTTTAAGGCGTTACACTGTTATTGTCTCTCTGCCACACAATCAGTGGAAATTATGAGAAGAAATATTTGCTTCAAAAGTAAAAGTTAGATGAGTAAAGTAGCCCTATCTCGCAGATTCAATTCTTTCGATTAGATTGCTCTCACAGACCGAAACGTGATTGGATGGTAATAACACAGGTGGTTTTGGTTTTGGTGAGGTCAGGCAAACAAATAAATGGCAGTTCCAAATTAGTTACCATCTTCGAGATGGGAAAGTGAAGGAAAATCGTTTATGGGAAATGTACGGTGGTGGGAAAAACAGTTGGGAACTATTTAGAACGTATATTTGAAATGTGCTATCTCCACGGTTATATCGTGCGATAAGAATAGATTCGTTCACTTTGAAAGGTCAATTCGGATAAGCTACGGGTTTTAGGATGTTGCCGATTATGCGTTGAAGTGACAATGTTCGAAGTGCAATTTAAGGCAGAGATATCAAATTTTTACGCCCTGGGCCTAACACACGAGCATTCGATCCTCTTGACCTAGGCTCATAGCTAAGAACAGACAACAAACCATTGTTCTTTGAATATGCTATAAATCTTCCGTCCCGTATGTCCTTAGCTATACCGTCATAAGGTATAAAACACGAACCTTGGGTTCGAATACATAGAGCTAATTACTCTCACCAGTCCACTCAGAATACGCTAATCTAAAGAAGGTACGCAATTAGTGCTATTCGGAGAGTGATACTCATTTACATTTTGAATCAAAACTGTCCTGGTCTTCCTTTTTTTAAAAAAAAAAATTGACATAAACAGGATTCAAACCTAAATCTCCAGCTTGCCGAGGGAGGGGATCGAATTTTCCATATCCTCTAATTTTCCAGCCTGTCGAGCCCTTCTACAAAGTGAAATAGGTGCCTCTAATTGTTGTTAGGTAGCGTGTATCATGACAACATACGATATTAAAAAATCTATTTCGGCTCAGGCCGATCAGGTATAGGGAGATTCCGCAGACCCTGCTTTTCCTCTACGCTGCCTACACTATGTACATGTAATAAAAAATAAAAAATACTTCATTATTTTCCCGACCACAACATCAACACACATAACACTCTAGTGTTCCAAACAATGACGCTGTGAACTTTTACTTATTAAATTATTTTTACTTTGACTGGACGTCATCTTGAAATCGTTGATTTGTCGTAAAAAGTGTAGATTACCATTACAATTACCATATCTTAGATAATAATACGGGCTTTCAGTCAGATTTTAATTTATTCCTCTGCAGCAACCAATATTAACTGAGATATAAATTAGCCTATATTAGGTTTCAATCGGCTGCCATCTTGTAACTAAATAGTGGATCTGGCTGGTTAACAAACTTGGTCAAGACATTTGTATGATGAATTTTTGTGCCAAGATTAATCAAAATCGGATAATATTTACGGAAGTTAGAGTGTTTCCTAAAATCGATATACATACGATGAGTGTTTCGTAAAATCGATATACATATGATGTACATACACACCAGGACCTGAAAAGATGTGAAGAAATTTTCCGAAAGTCGAACATTGGTCGCCATCTCAATAGGCAGATGAATCTCCATAAAAAATATTGTCTTTTTGATCCAGCCATATTTGTATGCCTGTGCTTGAAATAGGCCACAGTATCTAAAAATAATATTTGAGCGCATCGTATGCGGCATAATAAGTGTATTGTATATGTATACGAAAAAGAAGTGCTGTTGGTTGGTCGTGTTCAAAGCTGGGGCGAGAAGCACTTGTTCAAGCTCTCTCTCCCCGTCTGCAAACAGTTTTCGGGATGTTTATTCAATAAATCCGTTGTAAAGCTTGTGAAACAGCTTCGACGCGGTTGCCATAGCGTTGAAGGCGCACAGATCTGTGGGAAAAGGTTGAACTACAGCAGTTTGAAAATTTCCCACAACAGCGCTTGAACTTCATGACAAAATCTGGAGATGTCCTTACTCGTGCCACTTCTGATTCATCTAAAACTTTTCGGGAGAATTTTATTAGAGCCATCCTTCGAAGATTTCCTGTTTAGCCGCCTTTCTTTTAGAAATTCACAGTGGTTTTTATTTTTAAATTACGTTATATTTGGTTGAGCATCGATACAAGAAATGTGGGACTGTAAGCACTTACTTTCTCAAGTAGTTTTATTTACGAACTCCAGACAACGAAATAAGGAACTAAATCTGGGTAAATAATATAACTTTTAATTCAATTAAAATTGCAGTTACGTCACAATTATCCTTAGTTGTTGTATATGCATACATTATATACAGTATATAATGCAGATTATTATTTCCTATCGGAAAATGTTCAAAAGTCAGTACTCATATTGTGATTTTCTAATATGCATGTCTAAGATAGTTTTTTATTACCACTGTAATTTCCTTTACTTTTTTGTCACTAACCCGTAACATTATTCAAGAAATTCTTTTGCATTTATTCCATATTTACACACTTATTATTTAAGAAAATGAAAATAGTGAAGGTGTAATATAATTAAGCCTTTCACGGCCCATTTCTTCTGTTCCATTATTAGTGAAGGCTATTTTGCAGATTTATATTGAGCCATACCTGTATATCATTGACGCTTTGTATACAGTATATCGTAGATTGAAACATGGCCGGCATTGTTCAGGACTGACTGCTTGATTTGTTGCTTAAATGAAGTCGTAATGCATGTAATTACAGGGAATTGCCAGAAATTTGAGGAGAATATTCAAGATGGGAATCTTGAGATATTAAAGCCACAAATCATATAATCAATTCCCTTTACTGTCGAATATGAAAGTCATTGCCCAATTGGTTGCAGATATTGCACTTTTGCCCTCCCTGCTTTTAACAATTGTATGTAATGTACGGTAATGATTTCTCAATTCCTTCATGCGGGCTTACTATGCCGATATAGAATAACTTCTTCTGGACTAATCTGGAGGTTAAAAATGCAAACAAAACAATTTTGAATAGCACTTTCCATTCTAAGATGGTCTTGTTTACATTATTAACCCCAGGTTAAGTAACTTAATGGCCCCAAGGTTACAACACTAGCACGTGGTTTAGTATTAATTTAAAGCAATGCTGCTTAGCTTGGGTTCGGCCATTTTCATTCAGAAAATATTTAACCCATCCGGGACTTCCAACATGAATCGCCCGGGTGGAGCATTAATGCTCACCTACCACTCAATCAATCAATCAATCAATCAATCAATTTTAATATTCCAGTACAGTAATACTGTTACAAAATTAAACATTTCCCTATGGGCTAGGCCCGTTTTATGGTGGATATATATTTTCTAAAATATTAATAATCCGGCCGCAATGGCATTCGTCACAGTGGATTGTGGATATGCATATGATGGAATATATGTGGATATATATGATAGAATTCCACCACTCACGTGGTTGGGTGTTGTTTAGCGTTCATGTTTATCCCTCTGTGTGTTACTAGGCGTCAAGGCTTTTAGGAACAGACAGTCTTAGAGGATTCGCTGAATTTAGTAACATTAACTGCTTGAAGGTGCTTAAATTGGTCTCTTCTCACTCGTACAATATTCTTTCTGACTTCTCTAGCGATCTTACAGCTAGAATTGACATCATAATAATTTTTTTATACGCCTCAATAGGGTATTAAAATAAACAAATAATAGCTTTTGTTCTCTTACCAAGTCAACCGATCGGAGTCATTATGGCTGTCAACCCTTCTCTTGCACTCAGCTAGGAACCAGAGAGTCCGGGCAGAGACTGCCTGCTGGTCCTCCTTATCGCCAAAAATTTAGTGTAACTCAAACCGACAACCTTTCGGGTGAAAGTTAGAGTCCGTACCACTATACTCTCTGCATGTCCTGATACCTATTTTGTTGTCAAGCAATATTATCCCCGTCTCAAATTACTATATGAGATGGTCGTAACTCCCCTTGGTTGACCGGGTAATAAAACAAAGTCTCCCATATAAATATGAACCCCCTTCCTTGAATCACCATGTTAGTTTATTCTATGTAGTGGTTGCGACTCATAAAAGTCGTGAACACTTTGCTAAAATTTTATATTATGTGCTCATAAAACTTTTACAAACTAGGCTGCTATATTTTTCCAGCAACTACTTCAGGATTACTGTTACGTCTTCCTTGTCTATTTAAAAGCAGAATATATTCGTAAGTCCACTTCGGCACTTAGTATGGATCTTTCTATCCCATTTCGTATGAACGTACCTTACCAAACGTGGTTTTTCATACCCAGTCATCTATGGCTGATATATCTCTGGGCTGAATGTGGCTCCGGTCCAGGCCCGTAGCCAGGATTTTATTACGGGGAGGGCTGCGATCTTATAGTAATGGAAAGTTCAATTCTATCTAGTATAAGTTCAAAAACATTCGGGGAGGGGGGGGGGGGTTGGCTGCACACAGTGGCGTAACAAATATTGGGGGGCTTTTACGCAAGACAGAGCAGTGGGGTCCCCCTACAATTTTTTATTTATTTTTTTAATAATTAGTTTTCGTTTTTTAAATTTCTTTTTAATTTCTTAAATTAGTCTTTTTTTTATATTTTATATATTTTTCAGATATTCCCAAAACGTTTACGTTTTTTTTTTCCTTTCTGCGGGGGGCCCTCCTTGGCCAGTGGCCCTCTTTGGCCAGGGGCCCTTATGCCTTGCATAACTTGATAACTTGCTACCCTTGTGTTACGTCTCTGGCTGCATAGCCTGGTCCGGTATATGTTATGCCTGAATAATCATCTGTATCCATAGGAGGTTTTCTCAGCCGACAGAATTGACAAAATTTTGATCTAGACTACACTGATTTTATTTCGGTTTGTAAATTTTTATTTTTTATATTGTTGATGTTAGTTATCTAAGTTAAATGTTACATGTTAAGTGTTTTTAGTTTAGTTATAATTGTATTGTATTACTGTATCCAATATAATTCATTCATTCATTCACAACTTCAGATACATAGGTTATTAAAAGTTCGGGAGTTTTGCTAGTTGTATTATTTTTCTATTTCTTTTCTGAACATAGGGAAGTCCAAGGTCATACTGCCTGAATTCAGAGTATTTTGAAGGTCACTTACACGTGTGTTAGATAAGGCCCATTCCCAAGGTTACTGGGGAGGCTGTGCAAGGTCATGCAGGGGAGGAGATAAGCAACGGAGGGGAGGAGCTCCAGCAGTCAGCGACGGGGCTGCTAACAGTCAGCACTTCGCTACCTCCCCGTATAACCTGTGATGCCCCAGTGTTTGCGCTTTTTTGGCCCCCTCCAGTCTCAAGAATCGCTTTTTTCGGTTGTTTTTGGTAAAAAGTGTTATAGTTTGTACTAATTCAGTGTTTTTATTAGCTAACTTTTCTCTGCAAATTCATTGGGAATGGTTTTATACAAATCACGCCCTTTTGTGTTATCATTTTTCATCCAGTCAATAGTTGAATGAAAAGTCGGTGTAAAACGGAACATTTTGTTATTTTTAGGTATTCTGAAAGCTTGTGTTTCATTTTATGATATTTTTCTTGAAATATTTTCGATATTAATTAGGATATGGAAAAGTTTAGATGGGTGTTTTATCTTATGGACAAAGACCGCTTGGTATTTTTTTACCATTACAATCTGAATGGCTTATGTTGCTTTAATTTGGTGAAAAATAATTCACACAGAGTGGAATACAGTGATAGCAGGATATTAATTTTGTTTGAGAAAAGGTTTGTTGTTAAATCTGTTATCTATATATGGTGAGGAATGGTCCAGTCAGTAGAGAGCTCGGCTATGAACCGGAAGGTCGATGTTCGAGACTCAACAGGAAAGGAAAATTTTCCATCAAGTCTGTGACCACCCAACCTTAATGGGTACCTTACCTTCATCGGTAGGGGCAACATTTGGCTTCCAGGCATGTTGTTGAGCACAACATAACAAATTAAGCAATGGCCAAGAAACCATTCCTCAAGCCTTGATTTCATTCAGTTGTCACGCCACGTCGTGTTTTAAAATTATATTATCGGTTCCCTATATGTAACTTACACATATTATGTACAATTATCCCTTAAAGGCTGTTAAATCTGCCACCACGTTTTTCCCTATCCCAAAGCATTGTGTTTCGTCGTATAAAATTGTCGGTATCATTTCCGACATGTTTGTAGTTTGGGTCACCCTAAGTAAACAAATCATAAATAAATAAATATTGACTATTTGTTCTATTACTACGCCAACCTAACAGAGTTAGGGCTATACAGCCATCTGTTACACTCAACTATAGGAAGACCCGGAACCGCCTGCTTAACATGCCCTCCGAAGCATGGCCAGAACTTGCAGGAAGTGTGGGACTCAAAGTCGAAGTAATTATTTAACTACCGTATTCAATACTAATATAAATATAATATAAATATAATATAAATATAATATAAATATAATATAAATATAATATAAATATAATATAAATATAATATAAATATAATATAAATATAATATAAATTTCTTTATTTAATTTCTCATACAATTCGTTCCCTCCATAAAATTATTTTTAGTGTTAAAAAGCAAACTAGGTACGCATATTAATAAAGGGCATTATTAGTATCATACATATCTCTATATCGCGCAAATGCGTTAATTCAATAAGCCATTTTAAACCTTTATTGAAATGTTCCTTGGCCTCATGCAAACCGGCATGGGCATTTGAATTGCAAATGAAGATTTCCATTAATCCTTTCGTAAAATGCCCATACGCATTGGATTGGATTAGGTCACGACACCTTTCAATTTATTGATTCTCTTTTAGATTCTTCATGCGAGCCCTCTGATACACCCCACCTACGTGTACGACCATATACTATATAAGTTTCCCCTTGTTGGCTACATGTAAAATTTTAAAATTATTGAAGTCACAGGAATGGCTGTGGGTGTTTATATGTTGGGCAAGGGAAGACTGAGTGTCGGATTTTCCTACCCCACGACTATGTTCCGCTATTCTTTCTCCAAAACCCCTCCCAGTTTGCCCAATATATAAACTACCGCAATCTTTACAGTCTAGTTGATAAACCCCTGATTTCCTCCAATTTAGGCTTACAATTAATAAATTGCTTACCCAACGAGTCGACAGAATAAAACGACACATTCTTGTCAACCCTATCTCTAATCTATCAGGCCAACTCCAAACGGATCCTACCCAAATATGGTAACTTAACGTACCCTTTATCACATTGTTAAAACAAAACTTTACTTAAGAATTAGGCCTACCTACTTTGATTGGGTTGTAAACTCCCAATTATAGCGGCCATGATTAACTTATGGAGAATTCTTGTATGCTTGGTTTGGGTGGACTATTCTTTACCACTAGAAATAATTTTTGAATTTACAGCAACTTGATTGTAAATCCACGGCCAAATATATGCTAATAGTCCAATAATAGTTATTAATTTTAAAGATTACTACTTATATATTTCAAATAGCCTAATTAACAAAGCAAACTACTGTACTATTTCGTCGCAGAATGAATGAAATAAAATAAAAAGTGATACGATATGCCATAAGTTGATCATGGATGTTATCTTGGGAATTAACAACTCAATCATAGGGGGGCATTTTGCTGCATTGTTTTTTTTTTAATTTCTATATGCATGTTGTCCGTTATAAAATTGTCAACAGAATGTATGTTTTTAAATTAAAAATTATAATTCGCACCTGTTTTACCTTGAGATGCTCGAATAAAATAATGTAGTCTAATGAAAATTTTAATTCAAAATGGAAGGTGGGGGGGGGGCTGAGTTGCATGATGTTGGAAGTGTTGGGAGTTGCCTTATATTATGGGGAGGGAGTCTCCAACTATGTGACGGACCATAAATCTTGCCCGAGGTTATCCAAGTTGTATTTTGCTAACATAGAGTTGCTGATGCAGCTTTTACAGTTTTGCAATACAAGTAACCCACGTTTTGAGCATATTATTCTCATCGGAAGGGGATGTTTTGAAGCGGGTAGGCGATGGAAATATGAATTCATTAGCTTAGCACACGTTTTTACTTTTAGAAATCCTGGATGCTGTGTGTTGCTTATTAATATTGAATGAATAATTTAGTTTTATTGTTAATTATTATTATTATTATTATGCTGTTTCTACCATTTTTGGAACTTTTACAGTTTCACAATCATTTCATATGGATAGCACTTGCTTTGGAATATGACTTGATAGGATTTAGCCGTTAAGCAATTAGTCTGTTTGAGTCTTTTAGAATCACCTTTGAGTCTAAAATAACCCGCAAGTAAGCTATCTGGTACATTTCGAATTGCCAACGAGCGCGTTACCCTGCTTCCCAGTTGCTAGCAAATCCAACTTTACAATTTACAATATACAAATATCATTATACTATGTAGCCTATAGTGCCTACAAAAAAAATTACAAACCAATGTACTGTTTGTTCATATCCTATTCTATTGTTTGTATGTGATTTTAATTCTCACTTTCTCATGTGAGTCAATGAAACATACATGGCCGTGCCCAGGGGGTGGTCCAAAGGGTTCGGACCCCCCCCCCCCCCCGAAATAAATTCTCTTATGTAAGCCTGTATTGTTTGAAGAATTGAAATGAAAATGAAATGAAAATGAAATGAAAATGAAATGAAAATGAAATGAAAATGAAATGAAAATGAAATGAAAATGAAATGAAAATGAAAAACGTATAATTATATATACATAAGCGTACAATTAATAATAAGGTAGTTTTACAATTGGGAAGGGGGATCCCAAAGGAATGGTTCCCGTGCTGGGCCCCCCTTCAACTCATCGAGCTTTACCTAAAAGAAAACCTAACGTTTAAAAAATAATAATAATTATTAAAAAGGAAAAAACTAAATAAAATAAGAACTGATCAGAATAGCAAGCAATATTAGGAGTATTAAATAATAGTTTGCCATTCTTTAAAAAAATAAAAAAATATGAATTATTTTGTAATATGCTTTCTTCTAGTATGCTTGTATAAGGATTAATATATGTTTTAATTCGTTGTTTGAAAATTTTAGTAGTAGGGGTAGGTTTTCTGGTAGCTTATTAAATAATGAGACAGACAAGTAAGTATGGGAGTGTTGAAATAGGGACGTATTGTGCTTAGGAATCTGGTAATTACAGCCGTTGCCAAGTCTTGTGCCACAATTGTGAATAACCTTCATCCATTAATTCATTAATAAATAACAATAAAAAACCTTATGGACCCCCCCCCCCGAAATCAAAACCTGGGCACGGCCTTGGAAACATACTTTACCGACGAATGCTGTACACTTATTTATCAACTGTAACTTCCCAAAAATAAATCTCGTTGCCTGTCCACTACCAAAATATATTTCCCAAGACTTGAATTGCGGAAGGGAACATTAAAGGACAGTTTCCAGTTTTATTTAGCAAAGGCTTGCCAAAAGTTTTCACTTTTGGAGGGTTGGCATCAGTTCAACCCAACCCCCGGGTTTTTGCTCTATCAAGTTCATCCCTCTCTTAAAATTTATTTTCTGTCATTCGTTTTGCGTTCCCACCTCCATACTTCCTTCGTGTCGACAGAGGTTTTGTTTATTACGCACTAGAGGAAATTCAAAATATAATGAGCGTCACAGTTTTTCACCACTTTCAATCTGTGGCTCAGTGTTGTAATTTCTTAGACAAGACTTTAGTTAGATTAAATGAATCCAACATCCACTGGACTTGTGCCAAGTTTGATTTATTTTCCCAAACCCTTCCCCTCAACCCGATCCCAGCTTACGGCGATAAAAAACATTAAATTGGGCACTGTACATTGCAACGTCAATAACATAGAATAGATATCGCGCCTAATCATATGCTAAGTATTGCGAACAATCGTAGGGGGAAATGTTGATGGAAATGTTTCCAGGTTGTAGTGTTGCAGACACACAGAAAGAAAATATCAGAAATTCAAAAAATAATTAAATATTGACTTTTTGTTCTATTACTAAGCCAACCTAGCGGAGTTAGGGCTACAAAGCTCTCTCTTATACTCAACTGGTAAAGCCCGGGACCGCCTTCTTTACATGCTCTCCGAAGCAAGTCCAGAAAATGTAGCAAGTGTGGGACTCGAACCAACAACCTTTCGGGGGAAAGTCGAAGTCTGCGCCACTACTCTACATGTTCTGACCTGCAGAATTAAGCTGATTGAATTGACCTGAGAATTAACAATGCAACAGGCTGGGCTAACACCAGAATCGCAGGCGTAGAAGTTCTGCGCACTTGACTTTGTGTCACAACAACTGGAATGAATGACATGCCTGAGTTAGGTGGCATTCATAATAGCTTGATTTTGACTGTATTTCACTTATGGTGAGAACCCCCTGCTCGGTCACAACTGCGAATTGCCATCTTTCAATTAAATGCAGCTAGTTTAATAGCGCTTAATAACTTAGGAATAATTGCCATTAATATTCATACATAGGTATAGTACACAGAGGCGTAAAGTTTTAGAATGATGGCGGGGGCAAAACTAAGTAGACCTTATGACGTCATCAGGCAGGATAAGGAAAAATTGAAAATATAAGTGCAAAATATTAGGGTTTTACACATTTTAATAGTAGTAAAGTATAGGTGTAGATTGTACAAAGCTAACAAAGGAGAGCTTACATTCATATTGCTGCAAAGGGGCCCGGGGAGGCATGAATACTACGTCTTACAATGCTCGCGGCGGAGGGGGGGGGGGCAAAGCCTCCAAAAGGAGCTGGGGGGCAAGATGGGCCGTGCCCCCGCGCGCCAACTTTACGCCCCTGATAGTACACTCTGCGACCCACATGGCAGTTTTTCTTTCTTGATGATAATGCGACTGTAACCTCATTCTTCACAACTTTACTTACAAAATTAGTAATTTTCAATCGAACTTTATCGCACGTTTCACATCATTGAACTTAATTTTGTGCCATACCATTCACATCAAACAGCACTTAGCATACTTGCATGTTTTCCAGTTCCAGTTAAAATTATCTAAAAGACATTACCAGATTTCGGAAAGATTTTTTAATTACATAGCATATGTGACTGACGTGAGGAAACTGCCCTATCGTGGCCCCGTCCGGCGATTCACAACTTTCTTCCATTCTGAGCTTCGTTCCTTAAAAATATATGAATGTCCCGTTTCGATAAACTCTATCTTGTCTTGCAAGATCCATTCCAAGCTGTAACCCACTTTAAGCACCACTCACCCACAACTGCCAATATGGTTGCTCTAAAATACTGTATATATATTGTTAAATATATATATTGTTAAATAGATGTACGAAATACTGCTTATAATTATAATTGTAGAATAGTTATGTATCACACATGTAAATTATGATAAGCATAGTTAAGTAAGTTAAGTTAATTTGCATATTATTGGACTTTGTCTATTTGCAAATAAACGATTATTTATTTATTTATTTATTTATTTACATACCGTATCATGTGGCGTGCACACTCCTTTTTTAAACTTATTTTGACGATTTCTAGAATGTGCTAACCCATCCTCCTCTTCTTCTTCTTCCTCTTCCCTCTTAGTGTCGCGTGAGGGGGTCGCCCTGAACCCATTTCTTATACGCGAGACCCGATCGAACGCTTTGAACATCTTGAGCTCGGCCATTGCTTTTCCACTTGCTCCGGCGAGTTGTTAAACTCATTCCTCGAGGGTTCCCCTCGGTCTGCCGACGAGTCTTCTACCTTGTGGCCTTGCCTCCGCCAACCTCCGGGTGGTCCTATTCTCATCCATCCTTTGGACGTGACCAATCCACTCTCGAGAAATTGAAAAATGCAAATCAAAAAGCGATGTTCTTATACAAATAGAAAATCGATGGGATTTAAACGTATCGTATTCGTATGCGATGACAATACGTGCAACTTACTCCCCATACCCCATGCCGGGCTTGTGTATGTACAGTACATGCCTCGGAGATTTACTGTAAGTTCTCTTCTGATCCCGCACCTTTTTCTCCGAGATTTACTGAGATCTCCCTCTGTCCTACACCTCTTTCTGTGCAACTCCAAATGAGATGTCTGATTTTACAAATATATTCCTGGGGAATTCACACGACTTGGGTTTCCATTCCCTCTCAGCTCTTGATTTCTAACTTCTACTCTGGCGACCTGGCAATATACAGTACAGTAGATTCTTATTTGACAACTTTTCCGTGTTACTCTACAGTCGGCTACATGTATCACACTGAGCTTGTTGTGAAATCTACCCTGGCTTGTATATTATAATAACCGTATGCGGCTCTTAGGTTGTTTGAGTACAGTTCTTTCCCTTTCATCCCTTTCGGCTCTGGCCGATTAGGTCCAGGGAGATTCCGCAGACCCACCTTTTCCTCTACGCTACCTACACTATGCATGTAATAAAAAATAAAAAAATACTTCATTATTTTCCCGACCACAACATCAACACAAAAAACTCTCTTGTGTTCCAAACAATGATGACTATGAACTTTTACTTATTAAATTATTTTTACTTTGACTGGACGTCATCTTGAAATCGTTGATTTGTCGTAAAAAGTGTAGATTACATTATCGTAGATAATAATACGGGCTTTCATTCAGATTTTAATTTATTCCTCTGCAACCAATATTACCTGAGATATGAATTATATAAGGTTTCAATCGGCTGCCATCTTGTAACTAAATAGTGGATCTAGCTGGTTAACAAACTTGCTATGGTCAAGACATTTGTATGATCAATTTTTGTACCAAGTTTCGTCAAAATCGGATAATATTTACGGAAGTTAGAGTGTTTCGTAAAATCGATATACTGTACGTAATATGTACATACATACATACATGCATATATAATATATTTAACATTTTGAACGGAGGGTGGTTTTTAGGCTCAGGGGGTCATGAAATGAAAAGTTGAGAAGAAATTTTCGGAAAGTCGAACATTGGTCACCATCTCAATAGGTAGATGAATCTCCAATAAAAAATATTGTCTTCTTGATCCAGCCATATTTGTATGCCTGTGGTTGAAATAGGTTACAGTATCTAAAGATAATATTTGAGCGCATCGTATACGGCATAATAAGTGTATTGTATACGTACGAAAAAGATGTACTGTAGGTTAGTCGTGTTCAAAGCTGGGGCGAGAAGCACTTGTTCAAGCTCTCTCTCCCAAGCAAAAAACTGCAAAATTTTTGACCGCGCTCTTGTTATTTTTTCCAGCCATTTTCAACTATCTTCAATAGTTGAAGAAGTAAACATTGCCTATATAACTGATGGTAACAATAATGAAGTACCTCTAGGCAGTGGTGGTCATGTCCATGTTTGGTGCCATTATCTCAAACAGTTCCAGAGAAAATAATGAAAAGCTTCGAGTTCTTATTATTTTTTCCATGACTGTATATTCATATATACTGTACATACATATATATAACATTTTGAACGGAGGGTGGTTTTGGGCTCAGGGGGTCATGAAATGAAAAGTTGTGAAGAAGTTTTCCGAAAGTCGAACATTGGTCGCCATCTCAATTAGGTGCCCGTTCCATTGACCGGCTGGGGCTATTTCCAAAAACGGTGACGTGGTAGCGGACATTCAAGACTTAGGTGGCGTTTCACCGACCTCGCATTGCAGAATTGACGGAAATGTTTATTTTTCTCTATGCCATAGTTATAATTGATCAATGATCATACAGTAAAATCACAAACTAAAATTAAAAAATGGCGTCATGGGATATGTTAAGTACAAACATTTTAATAGATTTCTATAAAAAGAAAAATTCTAATTTCCGTCAATGTCATTTGCATTCTGCAATGCGAGATCGGTGGAAACGCCACTTAAGTCTTGAATGTCTGCTACCACGTCACTGTTTTTGGAAATAGCCCTAGCCGGTCAATGGAATGGGCGCCTTAGGTAGATGATCGAATCTCCCTAAAACTGGCGCCAAAGTCATTATGTTGGCTGCATAGCTGCAGGTTCACCAACCTTGTTACCCTTTCTAATCTTATTGAAATATTGGTAAGGCGGGGTTTCCATATACGTCAATGGTCAATGAGAAATGTGGTTTTGACGTGGTAGCAGAATTTTTAGTATGTCTTTAAGAGTGTACAGCCCATAGGAAATTGGCAACCCGAAATTTATTCCTTTTTATTTTATATTTAATTAACTAAGCATGTTATTAAAGATTTGGCTCATCAAAGTTGTAGAAGACTACTTCATGCATCATATTATAAGATATTTTTAATTTTCGAAATTGTAGTTTTTTCATAAACAGGCAGATATTTTATAAACAATAACTTTTCACGTAAAAGCGATTTTATAAAAAAACTACAATTTCAAAAACTAAAAATACGTTATTATATGATGCATGAAGTAGTCTTCTACAACTTTGATGATCCAAATCTTTAATAACATGCTTAGTTAATTACATAAAAAATAAAAAGGAATAAATTTCGGGTTGCCAATTTCCTACGGGCTGTACACTCTTAATGTCTGCTAAAACGTCACCGTATTTGTATTTAGCCCTCGCCGGTCGGTCGGAGTAAAGTCTACAATTGTAGTTGAGTACATTATCGTCTGTTGGGAAGGATGTGGAAGTGTGGAACCACTTCAAACTAATGGAACTAACTCACGTTTTCATCGATTAAGTGAAGACGAGGTAATTTATAATTTATTAATAAAGTAATTGAAGACTTGGGGGCGAAGAACAAGGCCCTGAGGCTATTCCAATATTCATGGGATTTGAAGGCAATGCTACCATATAAGAGTGCGACCTACAGTAGCTGGATTACAGGGGGTTTGCTTGTTAGATTTAACTATGCGGCTGGGATTTCCTTTTACAGTACCAACTATCCTAGTATTTTATTCGAAGAATATTGTAATATTATACCTAGGAGGGTGCTGCCTACTGGAATGGCGTGAAAAATGGCAGTTAGGGATATTCGTGAACTTGAATTAAATTATAGCACTAATATACAATCTTATCATACGTACCGTAGGTACTCTTATTTGCTGATAGGAAACCTATAACAACGCAGGCTTACGAGTGTATTATTTTTGGCGTTTATACTTCAAAAAGTCCACTTACACACCAATAGGCGACTCCAACCTGTCGCCCGAGAATTAAATCCGGCGGATAATTTGCCTGGTGGAACCCTACCCCAAAGCGTGGGGCCACTTCCACGATTAAATTGTCAGGCATTCTCAGTGTTAGCATACAAATTATTTATTTTCAATTTTGTCGAAACCGTCACCTACAACATACTGTAAATCTTCAATGGGCAGTTAGTTAGTTATGGTACTGTGCAATACTTTGATAATTTATTGCTCAAACCTCAAAGATTGCCATAAAATACAATAGTCATTAAAGTTGTTTGTGCAGGAGCTAATTTATTTGCTTTCTATTTTATTTTTGTATTTGCTTCCTTATTTAGTTGTAACATACTGTAAATCTTTAATTGGCAGGCAGTTATGGTACTGTACTTCTGTACAATTTTGATAATATATTGCTCAAAACTCGAAGACTGCCATAAAATACAATAGTCATTAAAGTTGTTTGTGCAGGAGCTAATTTATTTGCTTGCTATTTTATTTTTGTATTTGCTTCCTTATTTAGTTGTAACATACTGTAAATCTTTAATTGGCAGGCAGTTATGGTACTGTACTTCTGTACAATTTTGATAATATATTGCTCAAAACTCGAAGACTGCCATAAAATACAATAGTCATTAAAGTTGTTTGTGCAGGAGCTAATTTATTTGCTTGCTATTTTATTTTTGTATTTGCTTCCTTATTTAGTTGTAACATACTGTAAATCTTTAATTGGCAGGCAGTTATGGTACTGTACTTCTGTACAATTTTGATAATATATTGCTCAAAACTCGAAGACTGCCATAAAATACAATAGTCATTAAAGTTGTTTGTGCAGGAGCTAATTTATTTGCTTGCTATTTTATTTTTGTATTTGCTTCCTTATTTAGTTGTAACATACTGTAAATCTTTAATTGGCAGGCAGTTATGGTACTGTACTTCTGTACAATTTTGATAATATATTGCTCAAAACTCGAAGACTGCCATAAAATACAATTGACATTAAAGTGTATTGTGTAGGAGCTAATTTATTGGCCAAAAATGCAATGACAACAGAAATTCTTCCAATAGGCCGTAGGGTTCGCGAAAAGAAATGAGAGAAAAAGCTTAGAGAAAAGTCTTGGCAATGAAAATTCTCAGCGAGACACTCGATATGATGAAGGAGACTTAACTTGTTCTTGGGGGTTATTTCCCGAGTAAACAATGTTTTTTAAAGCTTCGCAATTGCTTTATTATTTCCTCAATACTGCATCATTAGCAGTTTAATCTAAATTCCGTATGACTAGAGGCTAGTTTATAAACTTCCATAAAATACAATTACCAAAACAATCATAAAAGAGGGCACTTCTATGAATTCTTCAAACAAAAGCCTTAATCTAGTATCCAAAAAATTATCTTCAAAGGACAGGAAAATAGTCTTTTTTGGTCCCCAACTTACCGAAACACTGTATTCCAAACTGCTGGTATGGAAAGAACGTACCAGAAAAAAAAGGTTATAATTCGTCAGTACGAATGCTTATTCGCGGATTTTCATAATGATAAATGATAATGATATGATACTATTGAGTTGCATCTTCTTCATTCTCTAATTATGTAGCCTATGTATATTTCACGATTTTTTTTTATAAAGATAAATCACATACAAAAAATTTAATAAATGTATCCGATTGACCTCTTCAGTCGCCTCTGTAGGTTATTACCCGTGATGAGTACGAGACGTCTCCGATTGCATGGCGTGTAAAGACTCGCACAAGTGCAAGCACGTTACCACCTGGTCATCGAAGTCGAATATGTCGTATATCTGACCTATTACTTAAAATTCATCTAGAGTGGTGAAAATTCCATTTCCTCAATTTTCCCATTTTATATCCATTAAAATGTAAGCGCTAAGGTGATTAACTAATAATTACATTAGGAAGCCCGTCAAAGCCAGCATTTCTTTACTCTCAAAACTTCATTCCGGTTGAGATTTCAGTCAGCCTATTTAATTCTATTTGTTTTCCTCTCAACAGTCATCATGCTCGCTTTAAGACTCGTGAGTACTATTATTAGTAATTCTCTTCCATTTTGTCAAAGCCTTTAATAACAGCACACGCAGGCTATTGTATTTTTAACATAGCTTTAAGGTTTGATATATGGTGTAATAAAAATAAAAATAAAAAATTGTCCCGAGATATGATACGCAGGCTATTGTATTTTGAACATAGCTGTAAGGTTTGATATGCTGTAAAAAAATAAATTGTTTTTGTTAACCTACGTGTGAAATTTCAATTCGACGAACAGACAGACCGACAGACATTACATTTAGTTTTTGGTTCCTGGGACCTTAAAAGGGTGAAATATCGAAATCAAAAATTTCGAACATCACAAAGCTTTCTACCGCATAAATTATGAAAGCAAAAACCAAATAAAAGAATCGTTGGAGCTAGAATCTTTGGTAGTTATAACGGGGGACTGGACTTGGGCGGATGTAGTGCTGAGATGGGTTTTAGTGAGTGATAGGCACCCATCAAGGAAACTCATTTCCGAAATGACAAACTGGTTAAATTACCTGCATGGAAAGTTGGACTAATAACGTCCTTCGCCGAAATGTCACGTCTTACAAAATGTCTACACTTTTCATTTTCAGTTTCCATTTATTTCCTGCAAGCTAATTAGTCAGGGAGGTTGGCTGTACCTCCGCTTTTGGTATAGCAGATATAATTAATAAAGGCGGGGTTTCCACTGACCTCACATTGCAGAATGCAAATGACATTGACGGAAATTTTTGTTTTTTCTCTATGCCATAGTTAAAATGATCTTATAGTAAAATCACAAACAAACTAAAATTAAAAAATGGCGTCATGGGATATGTTAAGTACAAACATTATAATAGATTTCGATAAAATGAGAAATTCAAATTTCCGTCGATGTCATTTGCATTCTGCAATGAGAGGTTGGTGGAAACCCCGCCTAAGTCTTGAATGTCTACTACCACGTCAACGTATGTGCATTCTGCAATGAGAGGTCGGTGGAAACCCCGCCTTAGAATAATTAAAAACAGTTAACCTCGCCCAAAAATGAAAATTCTTTAGATTCTTGAGTCCTCTTCCTGCCCACAGCTATTTCTGTTAATATAAGGCATAAGCTATAGGCTGACGCAAGCACCATATTTTCCTGAAATCATTTCAGAAAAGATAATGGAAAATCGGGAAGCGTCTTCAAAATGGGAAAGGCTCTATTGCCCGAAAAACATGCATAAAAGGGAAGAAA
Source organism: Psococerastis gibbosa (assembly GCA_963971405.1). Classification (NCBI taxonomy): domain Eukaryota; kingdom Metazoa; phylum Arthropoda; class Insecta; order Psocodea; family Psocidae; genus Psococerastis; species Psococerastis gibbosa. The sequence continues at coordinate 18,959,358 of OZ020489.1, read as the reverse complement.
AACAACCTAATATATGCGGGCTATTGATGCCGATTGAGTAAACAACTCTTCTGCTTTTCCATTACTGTTCTCACTGAGAATTCTGGGCCCATGGTCACAAATTTGAGCTTTCTCTATTTTATCCTTGTCCCGTGTAGATGAAACCTCAGTCAGTTCCCCAATAACCAGTTTCCTGAATAATTCAATGATTTTCCTGGAAATAGGGCAGCGTGGTGATTCATTTTCCATCGAAATGTGTTCACTATCGAACCTCAACATTCTACCAAAGAAAGAAAAAAGTAGATCCTGATCATCGCTGGGTCAGAATACGGTAATATGTTCGCAGTGAAATAATAAAACTCCGACTGTCAGAACATGTACCTGTAGTGTTGTGGTAATGACCCCGACTTTCACCCAAATGGTAGTTGGTTCGAGTCCCTCACAACTGCTACATTATTTTGAGCAAGCTTGGGTGAGCTTTCAAAGCTGGCGGTCCCGGGCCTTCGTAGCTGAGTGGTGTAAGAGAGGGCTTTATTGCTCTAAATCGGCTAGGTTGGTTGAGTAATAGAGCAAAAGATCAATATTTATTAAATTTTTTATATAGTTGATTAGTAGATTTATACCAATCACTGTCATTTTCTGAAAAATGAAAAAGTATCAGTTAATTTTTAAATGTTTGCCTAGTTTTCCACCCCATTTGTTTTGGAATCCTAGTATTGTATGTCAGTAGTAATAATTAAAATATAAATAAATAAACAAGCTCATAATGTGTTGCCAACAGACAAACATCGACCAAAAACGAAATCACTTACAACATAAAACATTACCCGAGAACAAGCAGTCAAATTTAAAAGGAGCTATTAAAATATTAAATAAATAGTGCCATTATTTTGCTATTTGCTACCAACAACGTTTTTTTTAAGCCACAATAAAATATCCAATCAAGCATAAAATATAACATGTTATTTTTTATAAAACCAGCATCGAAAACTGCGATTTTAACAGTGTCCATAATTTGCGCTTTTTTATATAGTCATGTTCTGTCAAACTAATGTAAATTGAACAAGCTACGTAATAGGTTTATAATACAACTTTTAGCTTATTCATAAGCTTGACAGGTGCTAATTAAACTCATTTAAATATTAAACTGTTTTAATTTGGAATTACATCGCCGATTTTGCAAGCCCTCGCTTTCTGCAAATATTGAGTTGGTGCCTCCGAGATGAAATTATGAATCAGAAGAATGGTGGGAAAATTGTGGTGGAGCGGGAAACGGAAGAATGCTGGTGGAGGAAAGGAGGTGACCTGATTTCATACCTAATACATTACCACTGCTCCCTACCCAATCCTCCACAACTAATCTTTATATCCCGCCGGTCTATTCTTATTTCAATTTCAATTTCTCTCTTTGAATTTAACTATTTATACTTATGATGCTGGAAATATGCAAGATATTTAGTCGCCCGTTGTATTTGCGGACAAAGAGCCATGCAATTTTAAAATTTCCCATGATACCGCCATGAAGATAGAAAGGAAAGAAAATCAGTAGGGGGCAGATACACCGAGGAAAGGATTTTATACAGAATATGCCAATTTTTCGATGGCATCACTTGTTTCGTAAACCGTGTTTACACCATTTACAAGGGGCTGTAGACCGTTATAAATTTGGCGGCAAGTGGGCCTGCACAAGCTAATTACAGAGTTTATTTAGACCGGGTCCAGGTATCCGTTCTGCTATGCTATACAATGTTTAAGTCTTCGATATTTTTTACATTGGGACTTATCTCTGATAGTTGGCTTATAGTTAACGGGAGCCCCATAAGTGATATATTATAGCTGTTGCCATTCCAGTTAATATAGTATTCTATGCGACGAACAGACTAACAATTAAAATCGTCTACTCTCAATGATGTTTTGGGATTTAGATGGAAGCAAGCGTACCTACTAATTTTATTGTTCGGTAGATTTTGTCATGCATCGCCCTGTTTAGATGTTAGCGTTGTATTTTGAATTGTTCTGTCATTGGCTAACAGTCAGGACTCGTCGTTCCTCCGTTAGTAGCGGCCTAGTAAATATCCGATATGTCACCATCGAGGCCGGGGGGGGGGGGGGGGCAATCATGTCTGGGATTTTATTTTATTTTTTTTTATTTTAAGTAATTGAGAACGAACTTAGCGGCGACGCCACCGAAGACATATTTAATTATTAATGGAGTTAATTTTGGTACTCCAGCGAGAATTTGCCACCCTCCTCCCCCAAATCTGTCTAATCTGTAGCCCAGTTAGCCCAGTGGGTAAATTAGGGCGGGGGCACCATATAGCCATGGCTAAGTCAACGGTTGCAGCTTCTTCAGGATCAAACAGCAGACTCAACATTAAAATTTCGGCTTGAATTTGTCTATTATTGAAATCCTAATTTACGTTATTAAAAGTTTAAAGTTCAAACCAGCGATTCGCTCCGGTGAAAAGTTTCAACTTGGAAAGCTCTGGCGAGATTTCCAAGCAGTAGCAGACATCTGTTGATGACGGTTTTCTGGAGAAGAACAAAAGTTGAAATCTGTAAACCCACCTGAGTAGGTTCTTTCCCCGATACTTAGCTTATAGTATATTCTGCTGACTGGAAATCAATACCGCCCCGTGGCCGGCCACTTTCCATCTTGGGGTGTTTTATTGCAGCTTTTTGCATTTTTTCAGTGCATTTTAAAGGGCTGCTTATCGCTGTAGCTAGTATGCTGCAAAGCTTTCAAAAGGCTCCAATATATAGGAGTTGGACTGGTTTAAAGCAGTGGTGAGCATACCACCGTGGTGGCACGGTACGACTGTTAGATGAGTTTCTGCTTTAAATGTCATTATTACAAATTTATCACTATTTGAGGTCTCAGTATTCAGCAAATATACACATAACATCATTATCTGACCACTACGGCATAGTTACAAAAGTCAATATAAGAGAAACCAATAAATTCTCGGGTCTAAATTTCGTTCACGTCCAATTTTTGTATCTTCCTTTCTCTTAACTCCCAGTCTTTAGTGGCTATCAGGCTATCTCCAAAGTAAAATAGGTACTCTGTATCTCTAGTTGTGCTATTTTTGTTATAAGTAACCTATCCTCAGTGATAATTATACAATTAAACTCTACAATTGGCTTCGATGGCCAGGTGCTAGGTACTAACCTACAGAGGCGACTGAAGAGGTCAATCGGATACATTCATAATGCGATTAACCTTTTAACTATGAAAAAAAAGTTTTGACTTACTGTAAAATTTGATTTTCCATTCGGTTGTCTAATAATAATACCATAAGTACACCGTAGAATTTCAATGTTAAAATTTGTTAATACTATTCCGGAGTACAAGAAATCTTTCTCTATGTACTGTATTCCTGCTCCATATTTATTTATTTTTACTTGAGAAAAATCAACAATAATGTAACAGGTACTGATCGCGTACGGGCTGCTAAAGCCCAGCGATAACAATTCTATTGTAATTTACATATTTATACTGTATATTGTCTTGTATTATGCACACGTCTTAGCGTATTTTTCCTGCGCAGTGGAGTCTATCGTATTTTATTGTCACTTGCGTGTGAACTTATAGTTGATGTTTATAAGATAATTTCCATAAGACATGGAAAGACGAAATGTCTGTGGAAATGATGAAGGCCTGGCTTTCACAATCATACTGACATTTCATGCAAAATAACAACTGTCAACGGGCAAGATTTATATCCGCATATCTTTTCTTCGACCGTAAGCTGTTTATTGAACTGTAAGGGTTGCCCATCACTCAATCAGATATTCTGTTCCGACATCATACGAGTATATTCACAATTTTCTGAAAATATGCGAGTTTCAGTTTAATAAGAAAGTGCTTTCCCATACCTGCATTTTTTATTGTCACCTACTTATTAATTAGACCTATGCGCGTAAATCAGTTATTGTACATACTAGTAATTACATTATTTTTCCTCTAAGTTATGTCACACAAATCATAGAAAATAGGTACATACTTTTCAATCCATTGTTAATTTTTCACAAACGTGTTCTTTATTTATTATTATTAGTTTTATTAATATACCAAATTATCAGGTGAGAAATTCATAAAAAATCGACTGATTTCCTACCAGACTATAAAATCTTTTCAATGTACTGTATCAAATTTTTCTGATGAAAAATTATATTTAAGTTGTGAAAATGTATATTTAATATACGAAACTTTCCAGCTTGTTTTTTTTTGTAAATTTTTTAATCTGATTACCTTCATTATACTTTGTGGCTGTGGAAGGAGAAATGTATTAGTTTTGTCAAATTGGTACAGCCATTCATTGCTTACAAAATATTTCTAAATCTCTGCCTTATTTTTTCTCTAACCAATTCAGAGAAAACCTGTGTGATCCACTGAACTACGCTGCTTACCGACGGTGGTATGCTTATATTTTCCGGAAAATTAGTAAAATGCATTTTATAAACACGCCAGCTCGCAGTTAATATCAACCAAACAGATGTTCCTTATCTGGATTTGCTTTAGGGGTATTCCTAATGTGGATTGTTGTTGTAACAGTTCCATTGAATTCCATTCAAAGAAATTGCGTGGTTTGTAGTGAACATTTTACAATTCAATAATAATACATTTCCTGTCATTATTTATGCATAGCCTAAGCTAATGTTGCATATTCTAAAATAAAAGCAAGAGTGAGTCTGCAATATGTAAAACTGGGTGATTCATTATTTCCATCATTTTATTTCAAATATTTTCTGTAAAAATGATACTTCTATTTTAAATTTAAATGCACCCCGTCATGGCCATGGGCCAACTCATTGTAATAATTCTGAAAAACCATATAATTAATTAGTTCAGAATGCTTTCTTTTGACATTTTGACCTAATTTGCAGATTTTGGTACGCACTGCACCATAAGAAAGAAGGAAGAATTTCAATCCTACTGACCGCCATTGGACAACAACGTGTTTTCCTTATATCTAAAATATGTCCATATATCCCTCGTATGTTGTCCGCTCGAGCCACCATCTTGGAGAAACCGCCAAATTTTCCGTTTTGCCGTAGTTTTCACCAAAAAGGAAATTGAGAACTGTCTTTCTTGGAAGTATACTAGCTATGGAAACTTGATCTGGGTGTTAAATTGAAAGTAAATTTAAATTAGGCCCGATCCGACGACTGATACATAAAATTTAAGGGGCGTTAATCTTGCTATTATTATTTAATTTTATTTATTATTGATTACACCAAAGCATTTGACGTTTTAAGCAGAAGATGTGATAGTGTAAACACAAATATTCACACTTATTTCAGTCTGACCAATACTTTCGGTGAAAATTTGGCGGTTTTTTCAAGATGGCGGCTACTGAAGGGGCGAAGTTGAAATTCTGTAAGAGCACATCGATAATTCTACTAGGCCTATATAATTATATAATGTTTAAAATCACCAAGTTTCATAATTGTCGGAAAACTCTCCGAATGGAACTACCAAAATGTATGATATTATCTACAGTTTTTTATTATTTATCCTACCTTGTTTAACTGTGGAATCTGTGTTGGGTAAAAATCATTATAAACTGTGCATCGTCAATACTCCTATTATTTGATTTTCTCTACAGTACTCCAGTGAACTTTCACCGTACATGGCCCAATTGTTATTATTTCTTAGAAACATTTATCCGTGTCGGGCCGTTTTTAAGTGAATAAAGACATGTATTGGAGTTGGACTCTTATTCGGTGAGTTACGATTCTTTCGACGTTCGGCGTACAAAATGGCGTTTGCGGCTGCACGGATGATCCTGAAAGACAAACGTCGAAAGTCCAAGGAAGATTTTCCAGTCCCTAGAAATCGAAGCAAGGTATGCTGCAGTCAATTGTTAAATAGATAAATAATTGAAGTCTGTAGGCCAAAATCAAGTTAATTGTTTATTTAATTTCATGAAGCAGCCATTAGGCGGCTATTCCACTTGCCACTTTTCCCGTCAAATGTGATTTAAAATAGTCTGCTACCCTATTATAACTTAATTTATAATAGATAAGTTAAGTATCTACATAATAGTCTCCTTAAATTAAGTTATAATATGGTAGCAGACTCTTTGGAATCACATTTGACAGGAAAAGTGACCAGTGGAATAGCCGCCATACCAAAGCCTGTAGAAACAACACATTGATTCATGTCGAAACTTGTGTATACCGCGACATGGCAGGAGAACAATCTGAAACATTTGCACCCTTAGTTGAGCGCTATGAACAGTGGTCTCAATAACCGTGTCCGAGAGATTGCCAAGATCGTGTCAGAAATTGCAAAACGTCGAATAACTACCGTAAGGACACGAATTATCCCTTTACTTACTTTAACAAAGTACCGTATATGCTTTCCAAACAATAGAGACTACTCGGCGCCAAATTTATAAAAAAAAATCAAGAAGCACCATCACGAAATTCTATCCACTTTGGGTTTCAACGATTTTTGAAGGTTTTTCCGGAGACAATAATTGGCAAGGCAATTTCAATGAAGAATTTAAAAAAAAATACTCGACGCCCATGGTGGAATTTTGTTCCGAAAAGAAAAGTCATAGATTAATTCAATTATAAATTCGATCTAATCCAATATAAGTACACTATAACTTCGACAATTGTGTAATCGTTTGAACCAAAATGTGAAAACACTACCCGTATGTAAAAACTATGCATACGTACCTTCTTATGTTTTTACTATTGTTAAATATGTTTGTACTATACCTAATCCGATAATTTTACATACGACTGAGCCTATATGTATACAGGTATGTTCGCAATATTGCTAACAATGTTTTAGGCTTCGAAGGCAATCGCCATTATAAAATTAGATCATTTCAATTTGGATTAGTGCATTGCTTTTTTTTTGTTAATTACCAGAGTGATAAGTTATTGGGGCTATACCTGACATCCACAGAGAGGGAAGGAGTTCGAAAAGTAAGAAAAGTAAAAAAAAAAAACTGCAACTATTTAGCTTGCCATCGTAGAATTAATTCATCCCTTAAGGGCAAACCGGAGTCGCCAATAATCCATTTCTGTGCAAACTTCAATTTCTCATGAAATATCGAACGTAGAACAATGAAAAAATGCTGAGTCGCAAGAAGAATTTGGTCTCCTAATTTTGATAGATAGTATGTTGCAATCAACAATACCGATCGGCTATAGTTAGTGAACTTGATACGCAAAAAATACCAAAAATCACTCAGGAGTTCAAGTTGAAGGAGTTCATCAACTGTGGCGGAATGGGGTCAGTTAAGGCCATATACTATTGTATCAAAAGTAGGAGAAAAAATTCTTCTTGCGACTCAGCATTTTTTCATTGTTCTGCGTTCCATATTTCATGAGAAATTGAAGTTTGAACAGAAAATGGAATATGGGCGACTGCGGTTGGCCCTAAATAAATAGTCTAAACTATCCCTAAATCCTGGGTGAATTTGAGTCGATTTTTTGGCAGATGGCTGGATTCCGTCCGAAGAATACATACAGTAGGTATATCAGTAGGGGACTTGAAATCGGAGTACCCCTACCACGCGTTTTTTTGTACAAAGTAGTTTTTTACTGGAAATATTGATCGTAGAGCCGTCAAATATATCCACTAAATAAGCAGAAATGCTCCTCTGCATATTTCGATGCACTATGTATAAAATGGCCTTCATCAATTCCACAGTCGCTTGAACTCCTTCTTCGAGAATACCCCACCAATCCTTTTAAACTTACTTTTTACTTTTTTACGATACGGCAGGTTTCCTTCCATTCCTTGCCATTATGTGCTTCGGCGGTTCCTGTCTGTTCGAATCAAATTCAATAATTGTGGCCAATCTTTGTTAGAATGAGTTACAAATGTATGAAATGATACTTAAGAAAAATTTCTTCCTGTTTGTCCTGCAGCCCGATCATGGTGATATTAATACCAGGGTTAATATTATTATCAATTCAATTGTCTTAAATAAATGAACAGTAAATTTCAGAAATTTTTAATTTGTGATGTTGGCAATACTGAAGAACTGAACCGACGAGACGCTGCCGTGGCAAATATGAATATAAATATCAAAACGTAAACATATTGCCCTAGAAATAAACATTATAAAATGAACAAGAAGTGTTAAATTTGAAAAATATAAGAATTATAAATAATTTGCCTCAATCTATGGCAGAAACAATTAAGAAAGTCACCAAAAATGTAGCCGAAGATCATTCAATTGTTTAAGTAGACACAATTTGAATTTTCCGCGCTTAGCACTCTTGCGACGATTCCCAACATAAAAAATCAAAAAATTCTGAAATTTACTGTTCATTTATTTTAAACAATTGAATTAATACCATCACGTGACATTGTATTATATTAACCACCGTATTAAAATCGCCTTGATCGCGCTGCTGGGATGTTTGACAACTCTACGATTAATATTTCATTAGATACTCGTAGGAGTATTTTTTTTTTTTTATTTTTTTTACAATTATACGTCTCGGGAAAGATAGAACAAATGGCTGACCATTAAGTAATTGCAAATGGAACCGTAAATCAGAACGTCAGGCACCGTAAATGGCATAATAAATTGGTTACATACATGGAAATGTAAGGTGGGATTATCATGGGAGCATTTTGGGGTCGCTTTGTAATTTTGGTTGCAGAGGGATTTAAAAAGGTTGCACACACATTCATTATTCCCAACTCCTTCTCCACACAGCTCTTACCTCATTTGTCTCAATGGAATAGGTGCACGTGCCTTTTTAGAAAGTTTACTTTCGTATTATCAAATTGCAGATTAATTTTTTTGAAACTTTGTTCCCATTTTTTGCAGTTTACAAGGAGGTGCCTATATTCTATACTAATCTTTCAATCTATCTTTGAAACTACCAGTCAGTCTAAAAGTGCGTGTCGAGTCCTGGTCACCACCGAATTAATCGTGTGACTTTACAATGTTCCCCAAGTGGTGCGGAATGCACTATAATCAGGAGGTCCACCCTGTCAGTCAACCGCCCTTCTCTCCGAGGTGACGAATGCCTCAAGTTCATAAAAAAACTCACTCCCCCGCCAGTCTGACAGGGTTGCTTAAAAGCAGAAATCCTGAAAGCAGGGAAACAGCGATTGTTCATAGGAGAAAGAGACATCTCCAGTGTCACGTGCCTTCATTATGTTTTAATGCATGAGAGGACACATATTATTATTATTATTACGCTCATTATACTACACCAAGCGACCTTAGTGAGGTACTATTTTTGGGTCCCGACAGACACCTGCTGTTGCATCGCCAGAACTAGTCAGCCCCCATGATAGCATACAACCTTACCGAGCTTCAGAATTTCGTGCAAACTCAACAAGCATTCTTTGTTGTAATTTTCTTAATTAATGAAATATTAATATCAGTATCGTATACTCGCAAGTAAATTACCAGCATTTCTTCGTGGGAATCAGCACGAGAAAATTGCTGATAATTAGCTCGTGACCACGTCTTGAAATATAAAGTCAGCTTTGCATGTTTACTAGCAGGAAATCTGCACCATGAGTTTCTAACTTGCCGTGAATTATAGGTGTAGCTGCCGACCTCGACAGCTCTTAACTTTCTTTATCAACTTAATCAATGAAATTTAGGGTGGGGCCATTTATTTACGAACCCTCCCGGGAGAAACTTTCAAGAAAACTACCCACAACGACACTCATTTTGCGAACTTTCCAAAACAACTAGAGTAATAATTCTCAAGTCTCAGTCGCCATCGTTTTCGAGGTTATACAGTGTACATCCTTTTCAGCGATGCTGCTGTTGACATCAAATCGTTCAAAGTACCAAATCAGTGGTGTCTTTTATCTTTGTACCGAGAAAAGTACTGCCCTTACATGAAATACAATTAGTAACTTATCCCTTATATGATATCAGGTGCAGTTAGATCACTTTCCGATCTTTAGTGTAACTTTTAAATTTAGAACTAACGTATTCAAAAAGATAAATAATTATATTGTTAAGAGTTCGAAGTAAAGAATAACATTTATAGTCTAATAACATTGTGACTGTTAGTGTACCCTGCCCTAAAATCGTTAAACTGAGTCTTTTTTCATTTATATTTGAGATTGCTGGTTTTATGACAAAAAAACATCAGAGAGTGGTTTAAGGTGACACAGTAGGATCCGGGCTGATTAGCCGTGCTCGATTTAAACTTGTAGGTAAGTTACTTCGAAACGTTTCGTCAGTAAAACCAAGTAGGCTTCCATCTCGAGACTCAGAGGCTCAGTAGCAACAGTGTAAGCCTTTGTAACTATATAGAACCCGGTTTAATTGTTTAATTGGCCTAATTGTTGCATAGCTCTATTTAATATTGTAGGCTACTCTGCAAACTGAGAGCAGATATAATTTTAATATGCAGTATACTGACCAACAAAATTGCAGAAAAGCTGCAGTGAAGAAATGTCAAAGTTGTATGCTTTTCTCAAAACTTGTTTTTAAAATTGCATAGAAAATGCCTGGAATTAATTAACTTGAGACTCTCTTCTCGTCTTGCAATTATGCTTCAAAAGCCACGTCTACCTTGCTGTACTTTTCCTTTGTAAACACCTGCAATATTCTCGTTTCTACGATTTTGACCTTCTTATGCCTTTCTAAGCATTACACTGATTATCATACCGTCAAGTTCGCAAACGATGCTTGCTCTTCTGCACTCCATCGCTTTCACTCATAAGCTCTTGCACATTTGGGTTAATTCACAGCAGCGTTCCCTTCTTAGGAATGAAATAGGAATTAAAATTTGGGTATCGAAATTAACAGTGGGCTAACCAAAATTAGAGGGTTTAAAAAAAATGGACTTGGTGGGATTAAAACCCACAATCTACGCATAACCGGAGCGTCGCGTCGTCCTAGTGGGCTCGCCGGATTCAATTTCAAGGTCGGCCTCACCAAAATAACTTATAACCTGCAATGGCGCCTCACGCGAAAACGCGCTCGCTAACAATAACAATGCAATAAGTTTTTTAGCTGAATGGCATCGGTGTATGCTGTATGCATACTTATATTAATTTCAATTGGCGATAGATAAGCCGGCTGGTTGACTACTCCTAACCTCTGGATAGCACTGAATAACAATATGTACTTCGGTCTTCGAGTGTACCTACCCTGAAGGTATAGAACCGAAGACTTGGCTAACTATACATATACATCGTATATGTCATTAAACTTTACATGTCGAAACTTTTGGGCGATGTAGGACTGCAGGGAACTTCGTTCTACCTGTACTTAAACGAAGTGTTTTGGTTAGGATTGTCATCTTATTTATGTTTTAAATGTTTTGTCAAATTTTTTCTAATTTTAAAAAAATGGGTTGGGCTACCGGCTACTGATATACCATAGCTGCTTATGACACAAAGTAGGAATCTATTGTACAATACAACCCATAGACATTGGAGTTGGTGCTGTTCAAAAAATGTCGATCTCTCAAATTAGCCTATTTTTTTTTTTTTTTTTTTTTTTTTTTTGCTGGTCTATTGAGAATAAATTGAACTAATATCAACATTTACCCTGGATTTTATTGTATTTACATGATAGGTTTAATAGTCTGATTTGTGTAAAAGTAGATATTAACTTTTTCGTGGAGCATGTATAAATTGTCAATGTCCATCTTGTTGCCTAAAAACCTTGTCGTTATGAAAATTGGCTTCTGCAAAGGAGGTTTTATGTCTCATTCAGCCTTTCCACTAAATATTCTACATATCTTAATTCCCTCGCGGACCAGCGCGGACCAGAAGTCAATATTTGCGGTTTTGACAACAATGCTCGAACCGAAAAATAGCATGTATATTGTTCAAACCATTCCGTGGCTGGAGACCGTTATCAATATGGCTGCTAGTGTAGCCTGCACAAGATAAGTACGCAATTTGGCGGGGAAACCAGTGATAAGTGTAGCCTGCACAAGATAAGTACAGAGTTTTCGACCGGGTCCAGGTATCCGTTCTGCTATGCTGCTATGTGTAAGACTTCGATATTTTTTGCGTTGGTACTTATCTCTGATAGTTAGCTTATGGTTAACGGGTGCCTCGTAAGACTCCCACCGCTCCAGTTAATATATTTCTATTGTTCAAACTATATGGGAGCATTATGTTACAAAAAAGTTCGATTAACCTGGCGATAATGAGCAAAATCCTGAATAAATAAGCTCAAGTTGTGAACGTTGAAAGTGGTGGGCTAGGAACGAGATATTTTATGCTGTGTGAGAAATGTGCCCCAGGGGAATTTTCGGGAATTCTTTGGGTCATTGGTTTCCAAATCTAAGATCAAAACGACACTGATCTAATTATACAACTCTCTCCTTGTCCCCTGAATATCATTTTGGAAAACTTACGCCCAGGCATGTCTTTCTATTGGTCTGAATGTAAAGGCCGACGAGACTACTGATTTTCTGCCCATGATCATCATCAACTTTAAAAGTTTGCAGGCAGGTATTGCGATCTCTATTAGGAACGAGACAGGTTTATCGAACATTTTATTATACTATTTGCCATTGTCCAGCTATCACGAAAGCATTAACAACTAAATACCTTGGCGTCCACTTCGATAGTGACATGAAATGGAGCTGTCACATAAAATCTATAAACGGTAAATGTCGAAATTTTTTAAGACAACTGTTTTACCTTCGCACTGTCTGCCCAGAACATATTTTAATCCTGCTATACCACTCGCTGTGTGAATCTAGGATTGCCTATGGGATCCAAGTGTGGGGTGGGACTTACATCACTAATTTAAGGTCACTTATAGTTGAGCAAAAATATATAATTAGAACAATAGCCGGAAAATCAAGGATGTGTCCATCACTTCCCCTCTTTGCGTCACTTGGTCTATTCCCGCTAAGATACCTTTACCTATACAAGACTTTAAAAATATTTTATTCCATCAGTGGCGATATGGTACAGAGACCGAGGTCAGTAAATACCAGACAAATTGAGCACTTCACAGTACCTAGAGCATATACAACAATTTTTACAAAGGCCTTACAAAGCGCCGAAGACATTTAATTTAAAATTACGGCCTCTGACCACAAATAAATTTACAAATTTATTCGGGAATGGCTGATTGGACGGTAAGAGGTGGAATCTTTGTTTCAAATTATGGATTAGAAAGATTTTTTTCTGTGGACCTGTTATTAGCACGTAAGTTAATGATAGTCGTTTTTTTAAAGGGTTTAATATTTTGTTTTTAAATTATTTATTTATTTATTTTTTAGTCTGTTATGGGCCATGTGGCCCTACAGTATTATGTATTTGTATTTTCTAATACGCCTTTTGATTGATTGATTGATTGATTGACTTTGTGTACCGGGTACCTTATGTACTTATATATATTATACTTTGAGAGATTGAAATTGTTCTAACTGCACCAACTCCAATGTCTTCGGGCTTACATGGTTTCCATCATAATGTACGTTTGTTGCAGCACTTAATCAAACATTTGTGTGGATCGTTAATTAAACCGTGTTAGTTTACCCATCGGTCATCAATTTTGTTTTGCATTTCACTATATTCACCCCATGAATGTTCGCCAGCATCAGGAACGGGTTTAGTTCTCATAGCTAACGCACAGCTACCTCACCACTAGAAAATTTGGTATACTCCAATTTATTTCATAAATAATTACCAAGAGCAAGTCACTAAACAGGATGCTCAGAGAAAAAGCGGCAGGGACTGAGAGGAAAAGAGGTTTATAATACAGGTGGAAAGCGGAACTCAGCTCCCGGCGGAAAAACAGGATACTAGACGAAGAAAAACTGTTCTCTGGGCTGAGTAGAGGGAGTTTTATTTTGTTTTACCGACTACATTATTATTGTATCACAATCATTTCAATATTATCTATGAACGATAAATTAGGGTTACGTAGCTTTTATATACCTAGACCTACCACTGGACCTAGTGCCAGCTGGGTATAGTAAAATCATGGCCGTAGCCAGGACTCACCAGGAGGGCTTATTAGGATCCGTAATGAAATATTGAGTACTTAACCAATCTTGCACCCACTGGTATATGGTATATTATTCGTAATGGTAACATTATGATTTAGTCCGCATATTCAGAAAATGTTATCAGTCTATGATTTCCGCACCAAAGCTCAGTCCGCCACTTAATATATTAGCGATAATTGACTTTCGACCTGCATACGCTCTGATACACGAGTAACTCCATAGCCCGAAATAAAGAACCGGTCCGAGTTTACTCGAACATGCTTTCCAATTTATCAATTAGTAGATAGAAAAAATGAGTAATTTCATGGTAAATAATTTTCCTATGGTTAAATTTCGAATATCTCGGGGAGACGGGGCGAGGGGGTGTCCACCTGACGTCACTGGAGGTGTAATAATGGCAGGGCATGCAATGATTTTGAGCGTGAATTTTCTACATCATTTTTTTAAGAAAACTTTTTTGCACAAAACCAAATAGTTTTTTTGGAAAGCAAGCTGTCCGGTTTCGTTACTCAATTTAACACCTAAAACATGCCTGAAGGTAGAAATCATCGATAGAAAGGCTTCGAAGAAAAATTATCTTTTAGTCATTTTTCATTAAAATTTAGTTATAGGCCTATTTATTTTTTTACCCCCAGAAGGGGCAAGCGACCCTAGCATTTTACTAACATTAATAACGACTAAAATATATTTGAATTTAAAAAAAAAATCGTTGGAGCCGTTTTTGAGAAATTATTTTTTTTGACGTTTTTTGGAGTTTTTTGAGAATAAAACCCCCCCAAATTGACTTAACAAAAAAAAAGTTCCCGAGGTATGATTTTTGTTAACCTACTCGTCAAATTTCATCAAAATTGACCGAGTAGTTTGCCCGGAAATCGATGAGCAGACAGACAGAGCGACAGACAGACATTTTGTTATATATAGTCCTTCGAGGTTATATATAGTCCTTCGACTACGGTGGGTAGGTGTGAGCGTCCGGTATAAGGAGTTAGTTTTTATAGTTTTTAAATAAATAAGTTACCGTGAGTTACAAAGTTTAATAATTTGACAAGTAGTAGGGGACCCAGTTATCTGTGTTTTTTTGTGTTTTGCTGGACGGTGGGGAGGACGGTAAGCCCAACATCATAGTATATTTTCATGGAAATTGCAGTTGAAGGATTGTGGTCAATATTGTAGAAACTTGAGCGTATAAAACTGTACCGCTCACCGGAACGTGCTAAGACGTGCAACGGTGAACTAACCAGCTGATCTATACCAGGCTTTTAGTTACTTATTGTAACTGACAAGACCTTTCCTACTGCACCTTTTTACTACTGCTCAGTATATATTACAAACTGCAAAGTGCACGCATAGTACACGTATCCACTATACATACATCATGATGAATAAATCAATAAGTCTCCTCGATTTAACGAGTTCCCCAGTCCACATTCCTAGAGAGTCTACAGGTGAGGAGACCGCGCCAAAAATTCCGTCACATCTGTCAAACATGGCCAATGTGATAGCCCTAGAAAACCTGGAGGAAGAATGCCAGCGCCTAAGACTGGAAAATTCTGTTTTAAAGCATAGAATAGAGCAGTTGACATCCGGCACGGCTCCCTTCCGCGTACCAAGGAAGCGCAGTGTTAAAGATGCAGCGACATCCACTGACCCCCAGGTGAAGACACCCTCTCAGGGAAAAAATACTTCACAGCCAGTCACCAGTAGCAAGCCAGTCACCAGCCGCAAACCAGCCTCACAACCAGTCACCAGCCACAAGCCAACTTCACAACCAGCCATCAGTCCACTGTGTACCACGACAAGGCAAAAGCCCCCAAGCAAACCAAGCAAGCCACTGCCTGACGATGCTGAAATTCTTATAATAGGAAGCTCCCTCCTTAGGCACACTGATAGGTTTATAAGTCTGAGACAGGCATATGTTGCCGTTAGGCCAGGTGCCACCATACTGTCAATTAAATCTGAAATTGAGTGTCAACCTATCAACAACAAAGTTCGCCTAATTATACTTCATGTCGGTGGAAATAACTTAAAACATGAGACGGGTGACCACGTGGTCGGTGACCTATGGGAACTTGTTGAAATGGCAAAGACCAAATACCCTAAGGCTAACATTGTTGTTGATGGGATTATTATTAGGAAGGGTCTTAGCAGTCACTACGTAACCAGAGTGAATGAAAGTATAAGGTGGATGACCCAGTGTCATAATGTTTCCTTTGCTGACCCAAATATTGTTATTGATGAGAGCCATCTAGGTAACGACGGTGTTCACTTAAACCCCGATGGCATTAGAAAATTTGCTGCGTTTTTAAAAAACTCATTAAGCCTACTGCGCAACAAATCTTGGGACTAGAACGCAATTTAAATCCTAATTCCAAACTAACCCTAGTTTTTTTGAATGTCAAATGCCTTAGAACAAAATTTGATCTGGTAGAAAATTACTTAAGCAACAAAAACCACAATCTGCTGTGTATTAGTGAGCATTGGCTCAAGAGTGAAGAGTGTGATTTCTACCAAACCACTTCAAATCTGCAGCTAATCACTGCATGGTGCAGGAGGGAAAAGGATAGAGGTGGAACGGCCATTTATGCAAGCAGCGACCGATGTGTCAGGAAATTGGACGCCAACCGCTTTTGTTCAGAGCAAAACTTAGAAATGTCAGCCATTGAATTAACCGATTTGTCAACCCTGGTTGTTTCTCTGTATAGGTCACCTAATGGATCTTTTCCAATTTTTTTAAGCAACTTAGACTCATTCCTCTCATCACAAAGTGGCAAGCACAAGACTATAATCCTAGGTGGGGATTTTAACGTACACTTTAACACTTGCAGTAGACACGAGATTGATCTCACAAATTTATGCCGAAGTTATAATCTTTTTTTGACGAATCGTGAGCCGACAAGACTGGATAATTGCATAGACAACATTTTTACAAATCATACTGAGTTTACTGTTTCTGTATCTGATCCTACTGTTGCAGACCATAAAGCTGTGGAAATGTCATTAAACTTCTTTAAACCAGAGTTACGCGTTCCTTCTTGGTGTGCCAATTACATATCTACAACCAGGAAAGTAGACGAAAATAATTTTCATATTCTTATCTCACGACTCAATGAAATAAACTGGGATATTGTAATAGAAAATGCTCATCCAACTGCTGTTAGTAAGTTCACTTCTTTTTTCAATGTATTAACCGACATTTTTAATAAAAGCTTCCCCCAAAAACACATACACACGCCTCAGTTAGTCACAAAGAAAAATCATAAGCCGCCAAAAAATCCATGGTATACCCAAGACCTCAGAAATATTAAGGAATATCTGCTAACGTTGAACTATAGGTTTAAAGAGACCCCAGATACTGATTCCAAATCAGCGTTATATAGAAAATACCTGCGAGTTAAAAGTATTTATAAATACAAATTAACGCAGGCTAAGAAAAATTATAACGTAGAAACAATAAATAAAGCCGCAAACCCATGTAAAGCCATGTGGGCCCTTGTTAACGCCCAGGCCAAAAAGCGACAGACTCCATTATGTCCTATCAGCCCTGATGAACTAAATAACTATTTCTTTGAGGCGGCAGATAAAATAATAAACAGCCTCCCACCCAGTAATACGCATCCTGTACTTGGAGTTACCAGTACAGATGTATCTTTTTCCACTTGGGCACCTGTAAGTTGTCAGGATATAATCAAAATAGTAAATGGCCTAAAGACGTCTCAGAGTGCAGACGCATATGGGTTTTCGTCGCTAATACTTAAAAGTATCATTGATACTATTGCCACGCCTCTTACTACTCTATTAAATATCAGTCTGAAAGAGGGAATCTTCCCTGATGAGCTTAAGATTTCCAGAACCGTGCCCATACATAAGAAAGGAGATGTATACTCTCCAGGAAACTATAGACCGATATCAATTGTGCCAGTTATCGGTAAAGTACTAGAAAAAATTATGTGTATCCAACTAGTGAACTACTTTGAAAAAAATGAATTGTTCAATGAAAGTCAACATGGTTTCAGGAGAGGTAAATCCACTTTCAGTGCTGCTTTAGAAATGGTTCAGGAGGCTCTAGACTGCTTCGAGGCAGGCGACTCCTTGGGCCTATCTTTCTGCGACCTAAGCAAAGCATTTGACTGTGTATATCATCCAATATTATTAGGTAAACTACAACGCTATGGTGTACGCAACGTAGTACTAACAATACTGACGTCTTATCTAGAAAACAGAACTCAGTTAGTAACCGTTGCGGGAGCACCTTCCACTCTTAAGTCTGTTAGACATGGGGTTCCTCAGGGCTCTGTCCTGGGTCCTCTACTATTCCTCGCAATGATAAATGATCTTAAAAACAGCACTATACTCTTTGCGGATGACACCACACTGAAGAAAAGAGCCTCGTCCCCTGAAGGTGCTGTTGCTGAAGGACGCCCCCTTCTAGAAAAAACAGCTGATTGGTTCATTAATAATAAGTTCCAACTAAATGCAGACAAAACCCAGCATCTTGTTTTGACACTAAAGGCATATCCAGACAACAACAGAGCGGTTAAGTTCCTGGGCTTTCATTTAGATCCAACTTTAAGTTGGAATATCCATATTGATCAAATATGTAAAAAGTTATGTCGTATTACATACCTCTTCAGAAAGTTGAGGAATCAAGTTACTTCAACTCATCTTCTGAATACATATTATGGATTATTCCACTCCCATATAAATTATGGTATTTTACTCTGGGGGCACGCTCCTGCTGCAAAGGATATACTCCTACTACAGAAGCGTGTGTTGCGAATAATAACTAACAGCAGTTCTAGAGAGCCTTGTAGGCCTATTTTTTCCACCCTTGGTATTCTTACAATATATGCACAATATGTAGTCAATAGCCTTATATATAAAAAGGAAAATCTAGTTAACTTCAGCAACAGATGTGATGTTCATAATTACCCCACTAGAACAGCTCATCACCTACAAATCCCTAAGTGCAGATTAACAAAAACAAAGAGTAGTTTCCCAAATTTGGCCATTAAGTTATACAACTCCCTACCGAGGTCAATCCAGACAGAAAATCTGCCCCAATTTGGAAAAACTGTTGAGTACATATTAAAAACACATCCCATATATTCCATAAATGAATTTTATGAACTAGTTTGGAGTTAGGTATAGGCCTATGCACTGATAACGAAACCCTCGTGGTAAATTATTAATGTAATATTTATTATTAATGTAATATTAATGTAATATTTATTATTAATGTAATATTATTGTGATAGTAATGTAGGCTAATATTATTGTGATAGTCATTTTTTTTGTACTTCAATTTTTGACGATGTGAATCCAGCTATGTCCTGGCACTTAAACTGATTATACTGATTATACTGATTTGTAAAAACCACTTTTTTGGGTTCCTGGGACCTCAAAACGTGTAAATCCGTTGAAATCTCGGAATCGAAAATTTCGACCATCACAAAGCTTTCCTTATACTACGGATAAATTGGAAAGCAAAAATACCCCTCTTCTTAGTGAAGATAAAGAAGCGCGAAAAAAGCTACCTTATCTAGCATATTTTATATTTTATTGTTACTTAACTGTCAAGCAGCCTATTGAACGTTGTGTCGGTCATGCTGAGTCTAACGCGCTTTGCTCTAAAATCCATAATCAGGCAGAGGCAACTGAGTGCAATGTCATCCTAACAATCTAATGGAGATGAATGGTTGCCTGAAGGTTAATTACCAAGAAACTTTATTAAAGTAAATTTTCAAAAACTTTCAAAACATGGGCGACTTATAATATTCTTTATGCGTAGCGGTACTAAGTAATTTATCAAAAAACCCATTTAACTTCCAACCATTAATCATTATTGAATCCAGTGCCATACTTGGAATTTTCAGGAAAGAAACATTTTCCGTGTTAGGCCAGTTCTGAAACTTTCCCCGTGGGTAATGACTTCCAAAGGCACAGAAGGCATACTATTGTAAATTGACCGACATTGGGGAGAAGGTTTACCCGTGTTTCATTTCTGTGATGGCATTTTTGGAAGCTTTTCTTGTAAGATAATGACTTCCAAAGGCACAGAAGGCATACTATTGTAAATTGACCGACATTGGGGAGAAGGTTTACCCGTGTTTCATTTCTGCGATGGCATTTTTGGAAGCTTTTCTTGTAAGATAATGACTTCCAAAGGCACAGAAGGCATACTATTGTAAATTGACCGACATTGGGGAGAAGGTTTACCCTTGTTTCATTTCTGCGATGGCATTTTTGGAAGCTTTTCTTGTAAGATAATGACTTCCAAAGGCAAACTACAATATATTGCAGATATTACGGAGAAGACTTGTCTCTGTCTGGTCTATTCAAATATTCAATTCTATTCAAGACGGTTTATACGGCAGGGCTAACATGCAGAGATGTGCAAGTTTATATTCAGGAAAGAAGCATTATCTGTATTTGTAGAGCCCGGAAAATTTTCCTGTGAGTATTTACTTCCAAAAGCAAGCAAGGCAATATCACTGATATTAGGAAGATGGCTTCCCAGTGTCTGTCAGGTTCAAAACAGACCTACGAAAGGATTTTGGAAACTTCACCCGAAATTGGAAAATCAAAAAAAAATCGGACTTGGGTGGATTCAAGCCCACGATCTATGCCTGGCTGGGGTGTTGTGTTACCACTTACATTAAGTGTAAGTAAGTCAGTTTAAGTGGTAACACGATGACCCGGCAAGGCATAGATCTTGAGTTCAAATCCCGCCAAGTCCAGACTTTTTATGATTATCTAATTTCGGTTAACTAGGAAGGTTACCTCTTCAGCCTAAGTCAAATTAAATTATTTAATAAATTTATAGCTTCACCCATAAATAATGACTTCCAAAGGTACGTAAAGCCTACTTTTGGACATTGCGTCACTGATAATTAGCGAGGAGGTATACTAGTGTTTAGTCTGTTCAAAACAATTCTGTGACCGAATTTTCGGAAACATTCGCAGTCAGCAATGACTTCCAAAAGCAAGCAAATCATACTATTTTGTCCGATATTGAGGAGATGTCTTAAATGTATCAAGTCCATTTAAAGCCTTTCGGTGACAGATGTAACTCGAACGGATTTGTAACTAAACAATCAGGAGTAGCCTACAGTAAGTCTTATCTATGTTTGTTCAGTACAAACAGTTTCCCTGTGGGTAATTATTTCCCAAGGCAATCATGAAATAATTTGCTAACAGTTTGTATTGCCCGACATTATGGAGCGCAAGCTTACTCACAAAACATCTCTCTGATAGAAGTAATTTTACATTCAGAAAATAAGCTTAGAGTGTCCGTATCCGTGTTGGGTCAGTTTCAAAAAATTTCCCTTCAAACATGACTTTCAAAGACACGCAATTCCCGCTAGATTGGAGATATTACTAGAGAGAAGACTTATCAGTTGGCGAAACTTTTCAACAATCCTGGAAGGCTGAAAGTAAGAATTAAGTACTTAGTAACGGTATTCATATTTGATAAAAGGAAAGACCTTTGCATCAAAAAATGCGGAGAAGAGTAATTGTAATTACAGTCAAAGCTGGTTTATCATGTCTGTATTTTCTTCGACGACTCTGTTTTTATCTTATCGTATTTCATAAGTCTCCAAAGTATTTGTGTGGACAGATGTCCTAACACTTAAAATTGTTTTCTACTTCAGTTTCGCTATAATTCACAACAGTGTAAAACATGAAATGAAAAAAAAAATCGCTCAGTTGGATACTACTGTATATAGTAATGAATAGGGAGTGTTTTACAGAGAGTTTCAGTTTATTAGTTATCTCGAAACTGTCTCATTCTATTGTTACATTTATTCCGATTCACCGCTTTGTTGGAAACATGTGCTTCATTGATTTGCAATTCATTGTTTGCATATTACTCATACACTGCTGCTGTATCAGTTGTATATTAAACTTATGTCTACCATTCGCCAAATTTCATTATTCATGGAATTGTCAAACTCAACCACCCAACTCTGGACTAATATTTAAAAAAAATATAGTATATTATGGAAAAGCCAGGAAAAATATAATTCAACATCGAAATTAAATTTAAATAAATAAACCAAAGTTCAATCACATGTTTTGTATAGTAAATTACTTTCTATTGCAATTTATTGCATATTTTCTCCGGCTTTTCCCATTTTCCAGCAATAGTATGTGAGTACCTACCATTACTACTCTATGACATTTTTAATCTACAGTCAATCTACCAGAATTATTGGATTAGTTACAGCAGAAACCGAAGTATAAAATTGAAACACAAATTTTACTGCGACATTAGGTACGGTAGGTACCTATATATCCTACGAGTATGCTAGTCAGTTCATTGATTATATCAAGTACGTTGACCTTATTTTCAAATTATCAGAGCGGTAAATTTCTTTTGAAAATTTCGCTTTCTTAGCCCGTCTTTTAATTGAAGCCAATTAATTTCATTGAAAGACGACAAAAAAGATAAAAGTGAACACTTAATTATTGCTCAGCGGCTATAAATTGAATAAGTCAAAATGGCCGACCATAGGGGAGGCAATCGCAGAGAATTGCTGACTGCTCGACCTGCCCTCGAGACATTTTATCAAATTGCTGCAGAGACTCGAAATCAGCGATTTCCGATAAAACCCCTGACGCATTTCCTATTTCTCTGGTGTCCAGCGATCGAGGTAGATCGGTGATGGGGAGGGGGGAACCGGGATTTAATCGGGGTTGATCTGGATAATGTGAAAATGCGACTAACTCTCTTAAACTAATATGACCCATTTGCTTTTTTTTATCGTTTGTACCTTGAATTTTATGACTTCATTTGAGATTTACTTGCATTAATTACCATTTATAGGTGCTGTAGAGTGTAGACTATTCTGATTAAAATTCTTAATTTTTCACTTAGTTGTATTTGAAATTCATCCCACTATGCAGGCCTACCTTAACTTGAGGACAGACTCCATCACCTCAGGGAGAAGGGGAGTTGACTACATGGTGGATTTGGGGAACATAGTAAAGTCACATGGTCATTTCGGAGGCGACCAGGACTTGACACGCTCTTATTAGACTGCCTGACAATCTCAGCGCGTTGTCATGCCCACCATGTTCCCCGGCCGACGCTGTACACACTATAAAGTTTGTTGCAGTTTTAACCAGACTATGTTCTGGTGAATTCATCTTGGTATGGCCATTGGCCCAAATTACTATGAAGAACGCCAATCTTCGCTAGAAGAGGTATATAAAGAAGAAGAAGAAGCCGTGCTAACTTTGAAGCCATCATATATTCATTTAGGGGAATGTCTCTAACATTCTTCTGGAGAGAGGGGTAATGTCAACAGAAAGCGATCCCACAAGGATATACCCCCAGCAGGAAGCTTGGGAATGAGATAAGGAGTAACATATTTTTACTATTATTTAACTCTTGAGTTTTCTCCTCTCAAAGTTGGCACCGACGCCAAGTTTTCTACATGAACTGTAAGTTTTCCAATTTTCCTGAATGATGATAAGCTGTAGGTACCATACCTAATTTCTACCCAATGAACCAGCTATCTTATGAGTACCAAAGAATTGCGAATTCTAGGTGTCAAGTAGCTGATTAACCATAATAACTTGCATTGATAATAATAATGATTCCCCTTATATTATTCAGGCCACTTATTTCAAAAGGAGATTTCATACTTTCGGCCACATATTACTGAGATGAGATGCTGCCACAAAAAGAATTTGCATGAACGACGTGCTGTAAACCAGCTGAATGTGTTAATAGTAATCGGACCCCCTCGATATCCGTTTTTTTTTAAACACCAAAATCAAGTTTCACAAGAGCTAGGCCTATCAAAAATGTCACATCCCTTTAAAGAAATACAACAAATGTGACCGTCCCAGGTTACTAGCACTGACTGGCCACAATTTTTTGAACTTTTTCCCGAAACCATCACTGTCCGTTATTTTTTACAAAGCAAGATCAATGCGCGTGGTAGCGCGCGAGCCAAGTTCCTACACACCCCCGACATTGTTATAAAATAGATATTGTAGAATACCATGTACATGTACAATTTTGAGAGCCGTATTCTAGAGATGACATAGAATACATAGACATAATTTTAATAATTTTGCCTTTATAAAATAATTACTTTTAGTTCTATTATACCAAGGCAACCTGGGCGAATTTTGAGCCTTTCGGCTCACCTAGAGGAGTTAGGGCTATTAAGATCTATCTTACTAGGAAGGTCCGGGACCGTCTGCTTGACATGCCCTCCGAAACATATGGCCAGAAAATGCAGCAAGTGTGGGACTCGAACCAACAACCTTTCGGGTGGAAATTAGTGCGTACGAGTACTCTGCATGTCCCTTTTCCCGCCTCACTGTCTTTTAATATTTGTAATAGGTACTATTCTATAGTTTAATTTTTCTGAGCATCTAAATATAATTTTTTGATATTTACTGTTTTCGAAACGGTGGGCTTAGTCCATTTATTCTAATATACGTATGTGGAATAATTAATAAATTTAAAAAGAACTCATAGCTTCTCTAACTCATTAGCGATTGAAGTTGAACACAAAGAAGTCAAAGATCATTAAGGGTAATTGCAATCTGCAGCAAAACAGGTCAGGTTTGAAAGAAAGTTTTGGATTACAGCCAACCGTTCCGCTCAGTCTGTATGCCCATAAAATATCATCAGACTTTTGGGACGCCCCGCCGCCTACTACAATACTATAGATAGAATATAAGTAATTAATTCGAGTAAGGTAGAAACTTGTTAGTCTGATGATGGTGTAACACCGAAACAGCTGTGACTAATTTTTAACTTTTAATAATACATATGTTTATGTGGAAATTGTGCAAATTTCTTTCATTTTATTACTCTACACATTATGCTTCGTTTCCACGAAGTCACGAGAAAACCCCTATATTGGAATTAAGTCGAGTAGGACCTTTCATTGGTGTAGACCTCATGGTGGAATCGCGCCTTATTCCAATGGCGAAAATAGTTAGAAATGTAATTCCGTAGATATTGGTACTGTGTAAAGGGAACTTCACAAATTATTGGCATATACTTCTTCTATGCATGCCTCCTATAGTATAGTTAAGATTAGCGATCATCATGGCAATTTGGACCTTGGAGACTGCTGCTCTGATTAGGCACCCATTCCATTGACCGGCTAGGGCTATTTCCAAAAACAGTGACGTGGTACCAGACATTCAAGACTTAGGTGGCGATTCCATCGATCTCGCATTGCAGAATGCAAATGACATTGACGGAAATTAGAATTTTTCTTTTTATAGAAATCTATTAAAATGTTTGTACTTAACATATCCCATGACGCCATTTTTTTAATTTTAGTTTGTTTGTTTGTGATTTTACTGTATGATCATTGATCAATTTTAACTATGGCATAGAGGAAAACAAACATTTCCGTCAATTCTGCAATGCGAGGTCCGTGGATACGCCACCTAAGTCTTGAATGTCTGCTACCACGTCACCGTTTTTGGAAATAGCCCTAGCCGGTCAATGGAATGGGCACCTAAGGGAAGAACGACAAAATGCTCTTCTTCTGCCGGGACCTAGCTAATAGTCCTTTTGTCTTTAATCTATCATTGATCTGATCTATAACATGCAGAAGGCGATATATGTTTTATTTCTCATCACATGCCCATATAGTAGTGAGTAAAAAGTATAGATAATAAAATCCCGGGGTATATTCGTCAGTCAGCATAGGATATTTATAAAGGTCTTCCTAGACCAAAATACAATTGAAATGTTAGGACAAATAGAACAAATATTAGAAGCCTTTTCCGTAGATTTTTAAACTCTAAAGTGAGCGCCCTTTTCTGATTAAAGGACGGGGGTTTTAAAGACTACCAAAGGGGAGTGTGGATAGAAATCCCTGAGGGAAAAAGGGGTCATGAAATACAGCAGTATAATGGTATAATATAGTCTTCTTATAACCTCGCAAAGTAGCGAGCTGATGAATTTAAACAGAAAACCTCTATTGCATAAATGTTTCCAATTATAAACCTTACATTTAAGAATGAGTCTTTAACAACTTAGCATGCGGGTTATTTAGTATTATGAAGGAAAATACAATATAAGCATTATTTTTATTAACTGGAGCCTAATTTTGTTTTTTATTATTAAATCATAATTTTTTGAGTGATTGAAGCATTTTTTACGCTATCGATTTTGATTACGGTACATTGAAAAGATACCCAAAGAAAATACTATGTTTATTTAACGAGTGCGTTAACAGACCCTTTGCATTGGTCATTTTCGCATCCATCATAAGGATTGGGAAAAGGTGTACCTGTGGACTAAAAATCATGATAGATGACTTTGATTCAACCAACTGGAAAGGATGTTACGATTTTGATTGATTGAGACGCATTTCAGCAAACAAATAACTTGTTTTTCCTTTCCACAAAAGACAAGTTTTGAAACGAATATGGATCATCGTGAGAAAATTTACCGAACTGAGAATACCTTCAAAATTTGTCTACCGCGCTTATCTTAAAAAATAAAGTATTATCCCATTATTTACTATACATTATTTGTTACGGTAATAACCAACAATGCATACAATGGCTAGCGAGAAGCCGCCGAAGTAAGAAACGTGCTGTATATGTATTGTGAATGTGCAAGCCAACATGCTGAAAGAGGCGACAGTAAATGTAAAATTAAATAAAGAGCTCTTTCGTTTCGTTGGGAAATATTCTAAAAGACTTTTAGCAATGTAGGAAGCGTGCAAGAGTTTTCTAAATGAGCAGCTCCGTCAAAGAGCCCATTATGCAAACAAAAAGGCAAAAACGCTGCAAAAAAACCTCAACATGTTTCACAAATTTATTCAGGTTTTGCATACAACTGCTAAAGATTCAAGAAAAAAAAACAGCAAATGTATTCGTTATTCGTCAGCTTGGTCGGCTTTCTTTATATACGATATATTCCTCCTCATATACATGTATGGCTCTGTCAAGTCTTTGCAAACCATTGGCTGTTGATCGCTGTTAAATCTTCCGTATAGCTGACCTATTGAACTTTAACCCAATATACAATCAAATTTACAAAACATTTGTTTAAATAATAATTTCAATAACATTACTTTAATTATAATGTTAATATAATAAATCATATTATATATGATGAAGATCTTTAATATTATTGGTACACACCCTGCCAAACTTATTAGGGGACAAGCATGGGTCACGGCAACATTAAGCTTTCTAAGCAAGACCGGAGTCATGCCCCACCTGTAGACTGTAGACAAAACCATTCTAAAACACCCATGACTTCCGCACGCACACACACACCGACCGGCGCAAATACTCGAAAGAGTCCCACGCCTTAAAAAAAAAAAATATTATTGGTGTTGTTGGAAGTAAAGCGCAATAGTAGCAATATCCGTTTCAATATAATTATAAAGGCATCCACGGCCGGAGGTACGGGATGAAGCAGTAGAATCTGGGATGATAGGCCGTGGTCATTATTAAAGCGCACGTTTTGTTAACATCTGTGGTAGTCATCATCAGTGGAACTGCGTAAACTTCTAAGATTGTATCTCGGAGGTTCAGCAGCAACTTCACCAAACAGACGTATTTCTGCCCGGATCAGAACACGATACGTTTTAACAAGTCCAGCAGACTTCAAACTTCTTTCATACAGCTTTTCAAGTTTGTCATTAGCAAAAATTGGATAATAAATTAAGTGACGCAATCAAAAAAATACGGGAAACCCAAATTAGGCTGAATAAGCAAAATTATGGATAACTCCACTAACCTCTTAAATTTGAATAGTCTGAATAGTCAACTGATGCTGTGTGAGATTCAAATGCTCACAAAGAGGATATCAACATCAGATATCGATTAAAAACACCAAGGATTATACGCTAAGTAAGAAAGAAAGGTGTCTTTCTTAATTTTTGTAACATTTTGAGAATTTTCGGCCTCTCGACCTACTTTTACAATTAATCTATGTAATGAACCCATTATAATGGGACGTGGTCGGTCTGATTCATCTGAAAGCGTGCTTCCTAACATTTCGTTAACATCCTCAGTCTACGTCCGCATCTTCAGCACTACGTAGAGTTCTAAGATTGTATCTCGGGGGCTCAGTACCAAGATACTATCTCAGAAGTATGCGCAGTGCCACTGAATAAACGTCTGGAATTACGCTTTCAGGTAAAGCAGCACCCATTAACTGGATTTTACCATTTCATCATCTGAGTATCCGGCATTTGTAATTGTAAAATAAACATGCATATAGTTACAAATTGTACTGAAAAGTACATTGAAGAATAGTTTCGCTCCTTATTATATCCAACATAAATTATGAGTGCGCCACCAAAGTTTCAGAATTTCTCAGCAGTCAGCATACAGTATTGCCTTTTGAGTTGTTGAAATTCATCAGTCGCGGGCGCTACAAAGTCATTAAATCCAGAGTTTCATACCGCTCCCTCTTCTCCCCCCTTCCCCGCGTTCCTCCATGGATTGATAATTCTCCTTGGCAATCTATTGTCTTATTGTATCGTATTCCCTGGCTATAGACTAGATTCATATTAAGAGCTAAGACTCAATTAGATACCTTCCTAAATACAGACTTTTAACGTTTAATGTATTGAATATTCATTTTTTTTTATGAACGAGGGTGAGTAAGTGTGGTTGTGTGATGGTGTGATGGTGCTTCTTTAAAAAAAAAATAGATAAAATATAAATAAACTGAGTTTTCCCAAATTTTTTCTTAATTATTCCGTGTGTAGGTCTCCTTTCTTGTAAAACGATTTATGTACTTCTTTATTTGCCTTTCCGACGGTTTTATTATAGCCTATATATTGAGTCCAACTCGATGTTGAGTTGCCCTACCAAAGCTTAATGTTAATTTCTTGAATAAAATTACTCTTGTTGATTTTGTGATTGTATAGGTACATAACTTAGTAAGTATAAGGCGATCGAGCATGTGTAAGCATGTGAAAATAAGTTATTTAGGCTATCAATGAAATTGCTATTTACTTAATTATACTTAAGTGGATTTTCGTGAAGGCACGATTTATATTTTTCTCCCTGCAATAAAGAAGAGGAGGAAATGAAAAGTGAGTCTTGGTAAAATTTACGGAGATTAAATATAGTGATAATTGTGGTTGATATGTTTTAAAATTGGAGTGCACGTAAAGTAAGTGCTCTGAAATTTAATTAAAATGGTGATATAAGCTTTGGTAAGTTATGGTATTTGATAATATGGCCTGGAAAAACTTACTAACTTAGGTTTTAATTATGTATGAACGGTAGGTTTGAGGCCATGAGCCTGAAGGTATATTTGATTTATTAAGGTACGACTAACGGTTTGGTTCGATAGTTTAGTACTTAAACATAGAGTGAAATATATTACCCTAAGTGAAAGTACTATGTTATCGTATTGTATGACCACCAGCATGGGTGCACTTCGCAGGCCTCCGTGTGCTTCTATTTCGTTTTGTGTGTCAATTGTGGTATATTGAGAACAGCACGTGTAAGTAATTTTTTTTTTTTTCAAGAATTTTAAATGCATATTGTAAAAAATTATCCTGACACGTTTATAAACATAAGTACCTATTTCCATAGCCAGATAATTTTCTAGCTGGGTTCCTTTATACTTGTGGCAATGTGAGAGTCGAAAAGTGAGAAAAGCAAAATAGGAAATCGAAACAAAAAACAATATACGAGAGAACAAGAGTAATATTTATTTACGTTTAGAGTGGCCAGATCTTACTATAGGCTACATTTGTATAACAACGTAAATTCATTATTTTCGGTTAAAATGCAATATTGTATACAGTATAATAGGCTACATATTTTTTTCAAGAATCGCATTGCTAAAAAATTATCCCGACGCGTTGAGGGAATCTACGCCAAACATACTCATGTCGGATTTTAATTAATTAATATGTATTAATTAATATGTATTAATTAATATGTATTAATTAATATGTATTAATTAAGGAGTTGACGGGATCTCAGAAATGAAAAGAGCACCATTTGTAAACAAACTCTAGAGCTGTTTGGTGAAACATTAGTTCCAATTCCAACCGCTAGATGACACAGTGATGTCTTCCGTGATGTAAAATTCTACAAATGTTCGCTCGGGTCTACTAGGTATTATGTTGTCTTTTTTAGGCTTGCAATTACAAGTGACATTATTTTGCAAAATCAAGTGTAAAAATACATCATTGGAAAAAAATCTGGCAACCATATTGCTGGGTATTATTCCCTTTTTATTCCTATCTTTATTTTACCCGACTTTTCCCCGCATTACCACAAGTTTGTACGGTATCTTCAATAAGGTTTTTATTTTATTTTATTTTTTTAAATTAGGATTGTCACAATACTTAGTGCTGTTCAATATAGAACCATGAGCTTCAAAGTTCAATGTCGGGTTATTTTTTACCTTGTTTTTCTTCTTTGTCTGTCTCTTTTCAGGCGCGCAGTAGCGCAAGTACCTCTAGCTTTCGAAGTCTAAGCCAGGTATGGCTGCTTGCACTGTTTCTTTATTAGCCATTTTTTTTTCCTTTTAGAATTTCTCCACATATTTGACATTTAGCCTGCTATGGTAGCGTTTGGAAGGTAATAGTTTGTACACATAGGGCTATATTATAAGTTAGCATTACTAAATGGTTTCAAAGGTGGTACCTATGGTGGCATACATTTTATTTATTTATTTGCGTAATACAATGCTTAATTTAACCATTGTTTATTTTATAAAATGTCAAAATGCAAAGTCAGGAGTAACTTAATTATAATAATATAATTTATTTAGACCGACTGCAGTAGCACTAACGCCAAAGAATAACTTATCCGAGAATGCGTAAATTAAGTGTAAATTATCCTAAGTAAACCCCATTCGGCTTGAGGAAATTAAAGCGGAATAAGACAATAGAGCTGTTCTTTGCTGCATGAGCTAGACACTGTTGGTGGGGTATTTTGTTTCAGGGCTCTATTGCGCCCACCATGAAAAATCAGTTGAACGTCGTCTGCTTGGGGCCGGGTTAGTTTTAATGATTAAATGTTTTAAGCAATTCCCATGGTAAATTATTCTTTCCTGTTAGTGTAATGGCTCCTGAAATTATTTCGTAATTATATTCGTATATTTGGGATGCTGTGCTCTGGCGGGGATTCCACCAACGTCAATAGTGATAGTAAATGTTTTTTGACGGGTATCAGACATTAAAGACAGTCTAAAAATGTCTGCTACCACGTCAAAAAACATTTACTATCACTATTGACGTTGGTGGAATCCCCGCCTAAGCAACATGCCCAACAATACTCATTACGGTACTCAAGTGTTTTTATTCCATTAATTCCACTATGAATTCCATGAGTTCCAATTAAATTTTATTCTTACTCGGTACATAATTAAAGAAACATTGTAAACAAAGGGCAGCTCCCATCACTGCTTGAAAAGTCTCCGTATGTCACAGCCACGCATTAAAAAAAAAAAAAAAATATTCGCATACTAGAGTCGGGACAAGACTTGGCTGTTTGATTTGGGCCCAAAATACAGATATTCATAGATGCGATACAAATACGAAGGACTCTAAAACAAAGGGATAAAGTTTCGCTTACATAAAAACTGTATTTTGGCTTATAGTTTCGCTTTAGTTCCATTCCTTTTACTGTCGCTTCTATGAAGACTATATTTTGGCCTGAAATATAATGGAGAGGTTTTGTCCTGATTTACCCATGCGTCTCTATTCTCTGTTTTTTAGGGTACCTTTGGGTTTTGTATAGAAATAGAGTGTTGTAATGCTAACTTATGACAATATTATTGTGAAAGTCTAATTTATGGAGAGCTTTGTTTTCGATGGGCTCGGAGGGCAATCTGTTATGGGAATCCCATTAGTCTGCTTGACTCTTGTACAGCATGGGTTTGCTATTTGTACACTTTCATTTTTATTCCGTTAGCACGATAGAGATTTCATTGGAATTTTACATACTGCCTTTGTAGGTACGTACCATTATACCATGTATGGGAACTTCAATGGTTGTTTAAATCATATAATATTGTATTTTATCTTGACATGCTTTACCAAGCAGAGCTTTAAACACTCGTATCACACGCCATATACTCCTAAGCCAGCCATTAAATATTACACCGAAAGTAATATTCCAGCCTTACCTCCCCATGCAATATGCTTAGAGAGGGGAGGCACACTAGGAATATTATAATATTATTGTTTACACAAGGGCCCTTTGCGTCCAATTTAGGGGGGGGGGGGTCAGCAGGCAGGTTCAGTGGATTATAACATTAAAAAACAATTACCACTGTAAGCCCATTGTTATCTAGTGTAAGTTAATTTATTTGGGGGGGTCCGGACCCTCTGACCCCCCTAAAATCCACCCTTGTGTTTACAATATTCAATGGCTGGTAGAACAGTGCCTACAATAGTACAGTACCTATATTGAAACCATTCTCAATTAATCATTATGTTTATTTTAGAAGTAATAAATGTTATTTATTCATTAATTTTATAAATGACAGCCAAATATTTAATATAAACCTTTAAACGTATATATATATGATACAACAGTACAATCCTACAATAGCCATATTGACATAAACAGTCAAATTTTACTATAAACTAATACCAGAGTTAAAATAATATAACTTACCGCACAAACCAATTACACTTATGTACATACTGTACTTATATGTACCTAATAATAAGTAATAATTATAAAAAATCTGATACATTAAACAAATATCAGCTATGAGGAACCAGTAGAATCCGGGCTGATGGGCCGTGGTCGAAGTGAAAGTAAACTTCCAAACGTTTCGTCAACATCTGCGGTCGACATCTGCAGTGGAACTGCGTAGACTTCTAAGATTGTATCTTAGAAGTCTACAATTGTATCTTAGAAGTCTACGCAGTTCCACTGAAGATGTCGACCGCAGATGTTGACGAAACGTTTGGAAGTTTACTTTCACTTCGACCACGGCCCATCAGCCCGGATTCTACTGGTTCCTCATTCGACTCCGGCCGTGAAAGCCTTTGCAGTTATAAATATCAGCTATGTCTCGTTACAGATCACCGTCTGCATTATTATTTTTCAAGCATGGTTCTTATAGCTTATAACTTAATGATTTTTTGTATGCTTAGCTTAATTAAGTCAGCGAAGTGCTATCATGCCTCATGGTAAGTGAAATAAATGAATACCGTGTGCAAATGAATGGTTATTATGACACCTGTAACCTATGCAGTATATATATAATACATTTTTTACAGTAATTTATTATTTTACAGTATAGAGCGTTCTTTTAACGGGAATTGAAGATTGCGAAACACCGATTTCATAAATGTATTTTTATTCATGGATTTCCTTTCATCATCTTTAATTAATGGATCAACAGTAGTGGAGTAAACTGGATCCTATTCGAAAGTGAAACGACGCACCTCTCCATAAGATAAGTCTAGGGGTGCGCCACGCCAATCACAGCAAGGCCCTCCCTGTAGAATTGTCTATATGAAACTTCTCCATTGCACACCTACCCCGCAATTTATGTGGCTCCTCCGCAGAGTAGCTATAATTAGGGTCTGCAAGGAAAATGACTGGCCAACACGCAATTTCCCTGCATTGAACCTCGAAGCCAAAGGGGAAATGGGAAAGGCCGCCATGTTTGACGACTGGATAATTCAGGCGGTTTTGCAGTAATCTTCACTTTACGAACACTTTCCCCCCTTTAATTAGGAGCTAACCCGAGCCTCAAGTTCGAATTCGAAGATGGTCGAAAGCAGCTATTTAATTCAGTTGGCATTAGCGGTCGTATACTGTACATAAACATCCACTAGCTCACCGCAACTCAACCTTTCCGTACTTTCAATCAAATCCATTGTTTTCTAGACTAGACCTTTTGTGAATGAGGGTCTTTATACCAAGCATAGGCGGAAAAAAACTGGGCTTGGCGGGATTCGAACCCACGATCTACGCCTAACCGGGGCGTCGTCTTAACCGCTGGACGACGCCCCGGTTAGGCGTGTATTAAATATACTATATAATAAACAATTTAAACACAATAATTGTAAGGTCACACAAGAAGACCTGTAACAATTTTTCCTACCCTAAAACTAATTAAAAATTAGTAAATACAATTATATTTACAAACTATTAAGCTAAACTTACATATTAATAACAAATCTCTCGTAACAATCTAGTCCACTATATTTCAAATAAGGATTCCACCTCTTCCCCGTCTCATCAGCCATACCTTTGCCGTTCACTCTCTCTCTCTCACGTGTGTGAAAAAATAAGGTATATATTGTGAATTTCGTATCTTATCAGTCTCAAAATTATTTCGAAACCTTATTTTATCTGAAAATTATCCCCCATTAAAATTAAATGTACGGTAAGTAATGTTGGACCAGACTCGTGTCTGTACTGGGTTAAGTCGTGCGTCCGCCTGTTTTACTGCGGCAATGGTAAGCTTATCACAGCTTGTCCATTATCGCTTGTAGCCGGTGTAGGTTGACATCAATGACGTTTACCAGCTTGTCATTGGCTTAAAATTCTTAGGCGCGGTTTCCACCGACCTCTAAGTGCAAAATACACAAACGTTGACGTGGTAGCAGATATCATTAATAAAGGCGGGGTTTCCACCGACCTCTCATTGCAGAATGCAAATGACATTGACGGAAATTTTTGCTTTACTCTATGCCATAGTTAAAATTGATCAATGATCATAGAGTAAAATCACAAACAAACAAACTAAAATTAAAAAATGGCGTCATGGGATATGTTAAGTACAAACATTTTAATAGATTTCTATATAAAAAGAAAAATTCAAATTTCCGTCAATGTCATGTGCATTCTGGAATAAGAGGTCGTCGGAAACCCCGCCTAAGTCTTGAATGTCTGCTACCACGTCACCGTATGTGTATTTTGCACTTAGAGGTCGGTGGAAACCGCGCCTTACGGGAACAATTCAAATAAAATCCGAAATCTATGGGGTCGTTGGCATTGGACAAGGGACCAATGGTAGGCCTAGGTTCATTAAAACGTCCTTCACCCAGGACATTATTATTTATTTCACTGTTGGACCAGCAGTTAAAACGAACGAAATAATGTATTTATTCCAATAATTTCATAAACAAACATTAATAAAATCAAACAATATAATTAATCCCGAATTTCTGGTAGATCTGGCAAATTGTGCATTACAACAACTCGCATTAGTTCATTTCGTCTTACACTATCCCATTTAGGGGGGGGGGGTGCATAATGCGTACATGTATTTTTAAAATTTATTGTTGGTTTGTTCGCTTTTTGCAGAAATATTAAATTCCACCGTCTTGTCATATGGCTGACTATTTACTGTAAGTATATGACTGTAAGTATATAGTCAGACGTCTTACACATCAAATTAATTCACTAAATTGGACCGTCCGGGTAATATTTTAAAAAGCATTGTATTTCATGCTGAAATCAAGGTCTTGTACACAACAGCAGAAAACAAAAACTTTGCCCAAGAGTCTGTCAGTCGCCCATTGTCTATTGGAAGGACCAAAGACTGTCAGGGGGGGGGAGGGGGATGTTAATTACAAACAATGGCGGCATTCAGCCCCGCTGACACTCGCTATTTACGAACTGGCTCACAATTTTTCAGTAACACAACACAGAAGCTTTAAAACCGCTTTAAAAGCTCCATTGTCTTCACTTTGAAAGGTGTGAATTTTTCATTTTAGCTAACGCGATGTCTCTGTTATATATGATGCCCCATTTTGAGATGAAAATATGGACCATTGTGTAACTTAAATAAATGCCATGGATTTTTGCCCGGAACGGCATCTCTGTCTTTTGTTCTTGTTGGTCTTGTATTTACAACATTCTTCCTGTCAACATTTAATTCCGACACATCCATTTTAAGGTTCAATTTTCAAACCGTCCCCATTTCTTACAGGATTTACCCCGTAGGCCAGGAAATTCAGATTAGACTCATGTCTAATTTCTTTACAAATAATAAAGGTTTAGCCTACATTTTTTTATGAAAGATATCCTTATATCACGCAATATAATGCCAAAAAATAAAAGGGCGAATTTACAAGCAAACTGTCAGTCCAGAAAGGGCGAAGAAGAAAGACTGCATGTAGCTGAGATGCGAATACTGCGACGGTCTCTGAGCTTCATACTAGAGCCGATAGACACCGGAACGACAGACAGCTCACCTAATCGATAAAACCCGAGAACAATGACTGTCATGGTGGGGACACGTGGAAAGAAGGCACTCAAATGATTAAATCAAGCGAGTAAAACAGAAGAAGACAGAAGACGGCCCAGACTAACAGTAGAAGGGATAGTCCGTCAAGACCTCAAAACTATAGGAGCAACTGCAGCCGAAGCACCGCTAGGAATGGAAAAGAACCTACCGTATCGCTGACTCCACCTAGGGACAAAAGCGAGGAAAAAGTAAAGAAAGTCCCTAGATATCGCGCAAAGTCGAGAGAATGGGGTTTTTGAAATAGTTATGAAAATACCCGGAATCTACTAGTATGCAATTTTTATACTGTCAAAACATACGGCACGTACCTACTAGAAATTGAATTTCTACAAATACCATCGATGTTGAAAAATTATCAAAGACCATTTTCATTCTTACAATATTATGTTCCAACTTCTAAAAACAAATCAAATCAGTCTTTGCTAAGTTTTCTCCAAATATTGGTAAATTATATTAAAGAGCCAGCCGGTACGAGTAAATTCGTACATATACTGTACATGTTTTCCTGTTTATTTTGTTTTTTACAATAGTATAGTAAATTAATATGAGTGGT
Source organism: Psococerastis gibbosa (assembly GCA_963971405.1). Lineage (NCBI taxonomy): Eukaryota > Metazoa > Arthropoda > Insecta > Psocodea > Psocidae > Psococerastis > Psococerastis gibbosa. The sequence continues at coordinate 18,922,672 of OZ020489.1, read as the reverse complement.
TCTGACCATTCATGGCATACATGATTGCCTAACTAAGGGGTGAATTCAGGTTGCTATGTTTTGCCCTATCGTAAAGCTCTGGATTGATATACGAAACTGCGTCCAGAATGGGACACGCACTGCTTTTCCAACCCTATTGGAAAGTTGGGAGGCTTTACTAGTGGGTACAGAAGGACTGGTTCTCGTATGTCTACTGAATTACATTCAAAGCAGCAGCCCTACTATGGCGATATTGGACTAACGTAACACCACGGCTTATATAATACCGGGGTTTATTTTTTAATGCCGCATTAGTGAGGTGTCACGTGACGGTGTTCAATTAAACCCTAATGTGATTTTTTTTTTTTTTTTTGGCATCGGCGATGGGGAGCCATTCAGCCACTAATGCGCGGCAGTCTTAAATAGCTTTGTTACTGTTTTTTAAAAAATTATGAAGAGCAAAATATATTGTTAGGCTGGATGTTTCTAAAATTGAAAGTAGATTGAAAGGTCTGACTATGGAATTTGGGAACCCTAATGTGATACCGGTAGCTATTGATTCAAATGAATTGAAGCAAAATGCGCGGGAAATTCAAGTTGATAAATTGATCCTGGGCATGGCCGTGCCCAGGGGGGTGGTCCATGGGGTCCGCCCCCCCCCCCCCCGAAATAAATTTTTGTATGTAAACCTGTATGGTTTGAAGATTTTATCCATTAATTCATTAATAAATTTCGTAAAAAAAAATTTTGGACCCCCCCAAATCAAAACCTGGGCACGGCCTTGATCCTCGGCCATATTTTTGGTGAATTTTCAATTTTGTATCCCTTACATGTAGACACATTAATTAGAATTCTTAATGTATTCCAAAATTCTCCTTGTACATATTAATATTTTTATATTATTATTAATATTCCCTTCAATGATAAAACAATGCAACCATTGTCTTGTATTCCAATAATTTATTAATTTGAATTTCCCGCGTATTTTGCACTCTTTTGTTTAAAACAATGGAATCAATAGCTAACACCTTGGGGTTTTTTTTAACACCGTCACGTGACACCTTACTAATGCTGTTTTAAAAAATTAACCCGGTATTCTATAAACCCCGGTGTTACGTTAGTCCCAAATCGCAATAATAGGCATTATTATAGTACCGGCGTTTATTTTGCAATACCCCAGTAGTAAGGTGTCACGTGACAGTGTTAGAATATGCGCGGGAAGTTCAAATTAATATATTATTAGAATACAAGAGAATGGTTGCACTGTTTAACAATTGAAGGAATAATACTAATAAACATTAAAATGTACATGTCGAAATTTGAAATATAACAAGAATTAATTAAGAAAAAATTAAAAACTTACCAAAAATATAAACTTTTCAATTTGAATTTCCCGCGCACTCATTTGTTGAAAACAATTGAATAATCCCAAATCTCCATGATGGGGCTGCTGGTCGGATAGCGATTCCTAATTCCGTCACTTAAAATACAGTACCTACAGTACAGGACTACCAACGTTAATATCGTCAATTCCTGTTAAAAGTAAAAAAAAAAAATGGAACACTTAGTGGAAACCGTTATCACAGCGTGCAAAATAAAAACAAGCGATTTAACCAACAGGGGGAATTCCAACAGCAGCAGCGTCCTTTCCACTTGAACCCGTGCTTAAATTTCTTGGAAAAGGGGACTCTCCAGGTACAAGCATTATTCACTCCCCTCCCCCCCCCTCCACAATTTCTAGGCAAGGTCCCATTGTTCTCTACCCCCCCCCCCCTCCTCCTCTCCCCATCCCCTTCATCTTGCATCAATATTTTCATTATAATTATAGGCAACTTCAATTTACAACGGCTAATGGAAAGCCTTTCTTCATTTTAACTAAGTATTTTTCCCATTCTTTTTTTCCCCCCACACTTATATAGTACTATGCTGTAGTGCAATTGAAAAGCTTTGTGTTTGACAATTTTTATTTTTATGAGCTGCTGTAAAAATATAAGTTTAAACCAATTTTAGGCTTAAGCTCATCGCCGTCAATGATGTACTGTCGGAAATTTATTTATTTTATCTTAAATGTATTTGTCAAATTTCTGGTCAATACACAATTACTATTATTATTAATTTCAGAACCTACGTACATTATTCCAATTTAGTTCGCGGTAAAGTAAAACCGAAATAATTTTAAAGTTTTCAACATATATAATATTTAGCGAGAAATTACTCCTAGATATAACTTCTTCATGCATTTCTAAGGTGGTTCCGGAACTTATTTTCCCTTTTTAGCTATCGTATAATTGCAATACTTTGAAATCTTCAATATTACATTAATATACCGCCCTCGTATCTCGTGGTTCATCTCATGTCGGTTTAATTAATCTTTCCCTAGCCTATCTACTGTATGGGTCGTTAGCGGGGCAAGGCTCAATGGACCACATTAAGCGACTTTGGTAGCATTTGAAGGTGGTAGTGTGCTTGTACTTGTGGAAGTCTCACCACACCTTACGATCGGAGATGTGCCGTAACTCGACACAAGTACCTATTCGGTTACTTAGTGAGGTGATTGAAGAGATCAATCGGATATATTCATTAAATTGTTTGTACGCGATTAACCTTTCATAAAAAATAAAAAAAATTGTACGCCTGCGTGCGTAAAAAGTCCTTTGCTAATTCACTCACTTCACTTTTCCCTTGACCAGTAACCCTGGACAAGGTGCATATATTGAAAAAAAATTGTTATACGTAGGTATAATAATTATCACGCTCAAGCTTCTGCTTATCGAGCGATCTTAGAGCAGTGGCATTTTTTTTCTTCTTCTTCGGCCGGTACTCCCCTGCGCCGAAGGAATATATTTATAAATTAACAATTATACCCTTATAATACAAATAACCTGTGGGCCCCCAAGTTAATCATAATAATAATAATAATAATAATAACAATAATCTACTGTAGGTCTACGTATTACTATCATTCATCACGGGTTAGGAGAGCTATTGTAAGAATGGTAGTTAGGTTTTTTATAAATTTAAATTTAATAAGAAGTTATAAACAGTAGGAATTTTGTTGTTCTTTTTTTAGTTTTTTTCGCTTTAAATTATGGATTATATTTGTACACATAAGGGCTACGGCTGTGTGATATAATAAAAAAAAATTCTCTTCTATTCTATTGTATTCTAGACTTTGAAACGGAAGGTTTAGGTTCGAGGCCCGATGTAAAAGAAACTTCCACGTGACTTTGGTCCACCCAACCCTAACGGGTACCAAGGCCGGATTTTAGGGGGGTCAGAGGGTCTGGACCCCCCCCCCCAAATAAATTAACTTACACTAGATAACAATGGGTTTACAGTGGGAATTTAAAATAATTATGTTTTTTAATGTTATAATCCACTGAACCTGACCGCTGACCCCCCCCCCCCCCCTTATTACCTTACACTAGATAACAATGGGTTTACAGTGGGAATTAAAAATAATTATGTTTTTTAATGTTATAATCCACTGAACCTGACCACTGACCCCCCCCCCCCTAAATTGGAGGCAAAAATCCGCCCTTGCCGGTACCTTACCTTCATCAGTCAGTAAGAGGCACCCCCCCCCCCCCCGCCCTACTGGGCGCGTTGTTGCTAGAGAATAAAATCCCGGGATCCCGAATCCCGAAATCCCGGGATCCCGGCCAATTTTCGATCCCGAAATCCCGGGATTTTCAACAGGACAATCCCGGGATTTTCGGGATTGCTAAAAATGCAGAAAAACACAATGGCAGAAATCATTTTATGTGTATTTATACAAAAAATACGAAAGATCACGTACAAATCGTACAATACACCATTAGTACCATGTATACGTGACTTTTGGCTGCTTTCGCACTTTTGCAGTGTCAGCGATTCGGCAGGTCAACAGGTGCGCCTGCGTCTGCCTGCATTCATTCTCTTTCATTTTCATTTAGTGTAGTTGTTGATTTAGTGCTGTGAGGACGATCACGATAACGATATCAATATGGTAAGTAAAATATTCAAACACTTATTGGTTTTATTAAGCGTTCGGTTGTTTTGCCTCATTGCCTCTGATCTGCATCTGCATCGTTAGAGTCTGGAGTTGTATAAGTATCATCTTAGGTCCGGACTCCGGAACGACACCTACCACTTAGCCCCTAACCTATTATCTATAATTATTGTCTTTTATAAGATTTAAAAAGTTTCTTTCGGAGCTACTGGAGAACTGAGTAAGTAGTATGTTTAACAATCATGTAAGGTGGATGTTGCATTAATTAATTTTTTTTTTTAGAGTCAACCCAATCCTTCGTTTATTAAACACAAGAGAGATGCGGATCCATTGTCTCCATGGAGTCATTTCTTGATAGCTGCAGACGGCAAAAGTGCCCAGTGCAAAACTTGTAAGAGTATTCTCAAGACTCTTGGAGGATCTACGAAAGGCCTCCATGTACACTTAGAGGCAAAACATAAATTAAATCTAAAAAAACAAGACGGCGGCTCGGCCGCACCAGCAACAGCTTCCCCTTCTACATCAAGCAAGCGTCAAAAAATCAGCGATTACATGTTGCCAGCACTAGACGATGGAAGTATAGAAGCTGTTTTAGCTAGAATGACAGCGCTTGACGGTATGCCCTTCAGGATTTTCGTTACATCTAAGGACTTGCGCAATTTGTTCCTGGCAAAGGGCTTTTCAAACTTGCCTAAATCTGAACCTACTATTAGAAGCAAAGTAATGAGCTACAGTTTGGTTGTGCGATCCAAAATAAAAGCCGAGCTGACACACCATAAGGCAATGGGACAACGCTTCAGTTTAACATTCGACGAGTGGACCTCTTCTGGAAACAAACGATTTATGAATGTCAACATTCATACTGGAGAGAAATCGTGGAGTTTGGGTTTAGTTAGGATTAAAGTTTCCCTAACTGCTGAAAACTGTCTGATACTTTTAGAAAGTCGCTTAGACTTATTTGGAATCTCTCTTAAGAAAGACGTGGTGGCCATCGTGACCGACGGTCCAAATGTTATGCTGAAGGTCGGGAGGTTGGTTGAAGCTGAGCATCAAGTTTGTTTTGCTCATGGTGTTCATTTAGCAGTTTTAGATGTTTTATACGGAAGGAAGTCGACAGAAACGACGCCACCTGCGTTGGCCGATTCGAATGAAAGTAGTGAGGACGAAGACGATGGTGATGGTACGGACGGGCAATTTATTATTGACGATACGGTGCAAGAACCTTCGATGACTAAATTGACAACTTTTCGGAACATTAAAGAAGTAATTTGTAAGGTCAGGAAAGTTGTGAAATATTTTAAAAAATCGCCTTTAAAGGTAGACACAATATTGGAAGCGTATGTGATTGCAGAACACGGAGCCCCCCTGAGTTTACTGCTGGACTGTAAAACAAGATGGAACAGCCTTTTTACAATGCTTGAACGATTCATCAAACTGAAGTCTAGCATCCAAAAGGCCTTAATCGACTTAAAACATCCATTTAAATTGGAGGAATCTGATTTTGATGTAATTGCAGAGGTGGTAGAGGTCCTGTTGCCCGTGAAGTTGACAGTTGAAGCTTTCTGTCGTTCGGACGCAAATTTATTCACCGCAGATGTGGCTCTTATTTTTCTGTTCAAAAAGTTAAGGAAATTAAACACGGCCTTTGCAACTGCAATGACTGAATCCTTAGTGGAACGGGTTACAGAACGGCGGCGAAACGATCTATCTGGAGTGCTGGCATACTTACAAAACCCAGCAGCAAATGAACCTGAGGCTGATGAAGTGGGCCAAAAAGTAGTTGCCCTTTTTGCTCAACCAACAAAAGCCACCATCAGAAAAGTAATAATGTCTCTCGTGAAAAGAGTTGGTCTTTCAAACACAGAAGACGATCCGGTACCTCATATGGTTGGTAAGGATCCCCAAGCCATACCCAAACCCAACCCTGTTCCGGTTTCAAATAAGGTAACCATGAAAAATGAGCTGGAGGAGGCAATCAAACAGAGCCTCCTTCCCATGAAGGAAGATTACTCATGCGACCTCTTAAAAACTATAAAAAAAGAAATGAACATATATGATGGCGGGCAACAACCCCGAGGAACAAATTTACAGAAAGCGTTTATTTGGCTGAAGACCATCCCTCCAACATCAATCGAGCCCGAGAGGGCTTTCTCGGCGGCGGCATACATAGGCACAAAAATAAGGAGCCGTTTAAATGATGAAACACTAGACGTTCTATTATTTTTAAGAATCAACTTGCGGCAAAACGTGTAGAAAGGGTATGTTTAATTTTCGACATTAAATTTTTTGTTCAAGTTCAAGTTAATTATTTTTTTGTTGCAAAAAACACCTGTGAAATATGGCACTTTGTGTTTAAAGAGTAAAGACATACATGGTAGATAAATACATAATCCCGTTTCGGGATCCCGGGATCCCGGGATTGAGTCTAGCCAATCCCGGAATCCCGGGATTGGAAAAACCGTCCCGGGATTTTATTCTCTAGTTGTTGCCCACAACACGCGAAATAGTACGGTAGTCCATAGTCTTCAGACTTCGACCCTCTTTGGGCTGTCATGTCATTGCGTTTTTAGCCTATCTACTGTAGCCCTACGTAATTTTTTTTTTTATTAAAACATTAATAGCCCCGATCCGACGATGATACATCTCATTTAAGTGACACTTATCTTGTTATTATTTTTGTTGTTATTATTGAATCGGCAGACGTAGTTAGCCTATAAAGACGGTTCATTAATAATAATAAAAATAATGACAAGATTAGCGTCACTTACTGTAAGTATAAGTATCCGCGTCGGCTCGGGCCTTACACATTTAGTTACTAGGTAGGTACTCCAAAACCAACTTGTCTGTTGCCCTTGAATACTGTAATTGCCTTTTTGAAGACAAACCATAGTAATATAAAACCACACGGTATCTTATGATGAGAACATAACATTGATTTGTGTTATGTATTTTGTATATTTTATTGCGAACTGCAGCCATAAAGTAAAGAAACAGCTCTATCGGGTGAGGCTGTCTGCACTGTGGGGATCGAATCCCCCCGAATGGAAACGAATCAAATTTGAAACTACTTGTCATATTTTAAGCTTCGGATGTGGCCGTAACTGTTCTTGAACCCGACAGCCAAACTGGTAGCCGTGACCCATTTACTTTCTAAAGCTCTGATAGCGGGGAAAATTTATTACTGTGTGGTCTGAAAATATGCTTTTGTAGTTTTAAAACTTTCAAGACAGGTTGCTTGATATTCGTACAAGATGAGTTTTTGAAAGTTTTTATCAAATTTTAACGATAACCATGTCAAGTGCTCGGAATTTTATGGCTTCGTTACCTACTTTGCATGCAAGAAATCATCTTCAGATATTTCTGCTTGCTTTTTTGCGTCTTTAGTCACGATGGCCTTACTTAATTTAATACAAGCGCATGCCTTTTTTTATCCAGTAAGCACTGTGTCTGTATTCATTATATAATATTGTTACTTGCTGCAAAGTCAATCAAATTTTTGCTTGAAATATAATATTTCCCCCCCCCCCCCCTTTAATGTTCCGTATCCAAGGGATGCGGAGTCTTTTTCTTACATGTTTTTGTTGGAATCAACAGCCGGTGAACGAATCATAACATAACTTGTGGGTATTTCCCGGAAAGGCTTAATGCCGTCCTACAGTCAGTAGAAACACGGAGTATACTGTGTTATAAATGTGAGATGACATGAGGCTATCAATCTTCCTTGTTTACGGCTTAACCTTTCGCAACGGTACCGTTACGTTGGGGAGCTGTTATCCCGGGGGAGGGTACATCTCCCATATTATACGCAATACGATATACTGTATGTACTACACATATTATTCATATTATTATTATTCAGATAGTTTTAATTTTCAATAGCCTATGTTATATTGTAGGTAAAATAAAATAAATAAATGTTGACTATTTTATTCTATCACTAAGCCAACCTAGCAGAAATATAAAGCCCTCTCTTACCCTCAACTAGAAAGGCTCGGGACCGCCTGCTTTACATGCCCTCCGAAGCATGACCAGCAAATGTGGCAAGTGTGGGACTCGAACCAACAACCATCAGGGTGAAAGTCGGAGTCTGTACCCCTACTCTACATTTCCTGACAGTAATTGGACTGTAGGTACTCCTGTAGGTACGGTCTAGTAAATATTTCTTTCGGAAATATTTTAATGTCAGTGGGCCGATTATGGCGATTGGTATTAACTTACTCCTGGGGTTAAAACTGTAAACAAAAAATTTTGAATACCACTTACCATTGTAAATCTTGCTTAGATTTTTAATACCAGGGTATTATATATATTAACCTCGGTATTATAATCGCCACAGGAGCCCTATTTGTGGGCCCAAGCCGTTAGAAAAAGTCTTAAATATAATTGGAGGTTGAATGAATGAATAGTTTATTTCCCATCTAAAAGAACCAGTCCGAGTTTACTCGAACATGCTTTCCAATTTATCAATTAGTAGGGAGAGAAAATGAATAATTTCATGGTAAATAATTTTCCTATGGTTAAATTTCGGATATCTCGGGGGGGGGGGGGTGTCCACCTGACGTCACTGGAGGTGAGGTAGCCTCAATATATTTAAAACACATTACAACACAGTAATAATGGCAGGGCAGGCAATGCATTTCAGCGTGAAGCTTCTATCATTTTTTCAAAAAAACATTTTTGCGCAAAAGCAAATAGGTTTTTGGGGAAGCAAACTGTCCGGTTTCGTTACTCAACTTAACACCTAAAACATGCCTGAAGGTAGAAATCATCGATAGAAAAGTTTCGCAGAAATATTATTTTTTAGTCATTTTTCATTAACATTAAGTTATTTTTATTTTTTACCCCCAGAAGCAAACTATCAAGGGGTAAGCGACCCCCCGCATTTTATCAACATTAAAAACGACTAGAATATATGTGAATTTAAAAGAAATCGTTGGAGCCGTTTTTGAGAAATAATTTTTTTAGACGTTTTTTTGGAGTTTTTTGAGAATAAAACCCCCCAAATTGAGTTAGCCCAAAATAAAAAAAAACGGTCCCGAGGTATGATTTTTGTAAACCTACATGCCAAATTTCACTCAAATCCACCTTGTAGTTTGCCCGGAAATCGACGAACAGACAGACCGACAGACCGACAGACCGACATAAATAATTAGATTACTCGTGACTTCGTGGTATTTCATTTTAATAAACAAAAAATAACAAAAACTTAGAGTTTTAGAAAAACTTGTTATAACAACCCGAATTAGTAAAACCCTCTCCCTAGTCACATTTGCATCTTCTCCTCGAGTTGAGCAAGTCTCAAATCGCAGATAAGGTGTAACTGTGCTAGTGGGTTTCCCTCTGTAGATGGCAGTTCTTGCCGAAAGCGCTCAGGGTTTTATACTAACACAAGTGGGTTTCTTAGACAAAGTTAATTTCTTAACGATTATTTGGGTTTTACTAATTCGGGTTGTTATAACAAGTTTTTCTAAAACTCTAAGTTTTTGTTATTTTTTGTTTAAGACAGACCGACAGACAGACATTTCGTAAAAAACACTTTTTTGGGTTCCTGGGACCCGAAAAATCCGTTGAAATCTCGGAATCGAAAATTTCGACCGTCACAAAGCTTTCCTTATACTACGTATAAATTGTAAAGCAAAAAGAAACAATATAAAAAGAACAGTTTTACCATATGGGCTAAGTTGTAAGTACCTAATACCGTTTCTGCCAGACTAATTCAGACTGTTAATAGAATAAAATGAATTATATTATTATTTTAAAATGATTTTGGATATGTGGAAATGATTTAATGATAAGACAAGTTCTGTTTAGCTGACAAAATAATTAAGTTTTCATGTTCAGGCGCAAAAGTTCTATCATGAGCAAATTTTTAAACTAGCGTAATAACTTACATTTTATTTTATCATTATGTTTCCAACCTTTTTTTAGAAAAGGAGACTCATAGACCCTGAATATGGCTTTTAGGATTTAGGATTCATAATATATTTTAAGCCTACGACACCGCCACATTGACGAAATAGAAGTCCATGCTAATATTTTCACTCATCGATTTTATGAAGAGAATCGAACAAAAGCGGAGACCTGATAGGTCTTATGGTTATAAATCTATTGAATTTGCCGATAAGAACATTTCCCCCACAATAGCTTTGCTTTCTTCGGGGGCGATAAGGCGCTTTGAGCCAATTTTAGCGAGAAGCGATTCGAAAAGGAGACATAGAAAGTGCTGACCTACTTTAATTCTGCTGTGAGCGCTTATATCAGAGGCTGTGCTCATATTGAAAATCAATCCGTTGACAATTCGATACCTGGGGATATACTACCCATATTAAGTTCTGAATATGGTGGGCCGAGATCTCTTCCTTTTGAGCGCGCCAGACAATTTTGTCATTTTCTGGTTAGATAGTACGAAATCGACGCGTTTCTCTCCCCCACTCTTATCATTTTTCTATTGTATTATTCAATGCAATAGTAAGTAGTAATAGTAACTATTGCATTTTACTTCATGTTTTCAAGAGTTCTATTCGTGTTTGGCACACCACTCGACTACATCCAAATGTCATACCTTCCTTTACCGTACCTTACTTGGTAGGTTGTGGTATCTTCCCTAGATTTATTGTCTTATTATGGCAAGTTGGTAATATTCAGATGAAGTAGATATAAACACATTTTGGGAGTTTCTATACCCCAAAAATATACAAAAAATTAATAAAAAAATGTTTCCTCAAAAATGGCTCAGACTACCTATTTCTTTTAAATGCTCATACTATTGTAATATTGTAGTATGTACTTATTACTGTCGCGTCCCTCTTAACAGTTTGGTTCAGGGCTTAAAAAAATTAAAAATGCGAACCCAATATTCTCAATTTTCTTGAAAAATGACATTAAAAAATTTCTGAAGAACCATCATTATATCTATGCTTTTAACTTGAGGTAGGTTTTAGGTGCTAAGTAGAGCAACAAAACAGAACAGAGGTGTTTTTCAAACGTTTTGGTTTTGAAGAAAAAAATAATCCGAGTCCTAATGCATTGCATACCGTATACCATTCTATACTATGCAATTTTCCCATCAATCAATCCAGTGCTGTAGGATAGGGTAAATCTATTGGCATTCGATATCTTACTATTACGGTAGCTATACTAATTGGTAAACTCACTCGTACCGGTTCTTAATTTTTAATTAAACGGAGTTTTTCCCCTTTCGGCACATGGCAGTGAGAATATTATTTTGGATTTTGGATTTACTTCTTCGCCACCCCTTCCCCGACATCGTGTGGGTCACCTTTTGTACAGAAACATTTCTCCAATGGCGTCTTATTCTTTTCAACGTATGGTATTGATGTGTTAACAAGATTGGAACCCGTTGTTCGAAGAGATTTCATTTCCTGGCTTTTAAAAACGTTCCAGACAGGCTTTGTGGCTTCCTCTTTCCTCGAGGCTTCTAAGGCGGGGATTCCACCGACCGGCTAGGGCTAAATACAAAAACGGTGACGTGGTAGCAGACATTCAAGACTTAGGCCGGGTTTCCACTGACCTCGCATTGCAGAATACAAATGACATTGACGGAAATTATAATTTTTCGTTTTATAGAAATCTATTAAAATGTTTGTACTTAACATATCCCATGACGCCATTTTTTAATTTTAGTTTGTTTGTGATTTTACTGTATGATCATTGATCAATTTTAACTATGGAATAGAGGAAAACAAACATTTCCGTCAATGTCATTTGCATTCTGCAATGCGAGGTCGGTGGAAACCCCGCCTAAGTCTTGAATGTCTGCTACCACGTCACCGTTTTTGTATTTAGCCCTAGCCGGTCGGTGGAATCCCCGCCTTAAAAACGTTCCAGACAGGCTTTGTGGCTTCCTCTTTCCTCGGGGCTTCTAATTAAACCCGACGTCCCACTAGCATAATAGACCTCTTATATTCAGGCATTCACATGGATTATTAAAGTTTTTTTAATGCTTGAGGTTATATGGATTTTCCATTTTCTCTTCAGTCTCCTTTTTAGGTTTGTTTAGACTTTCACAAGTTTTAATGAATTTTTTATGTTTTGCTGCATACTGCAACGCGTTTCAGCTTTCTGACTTGGAAACCTACTTTGATATAGATTCGGTGGATTATGACTTTGAGATAATGTACAATTTTAAATCGGAAAGAATATGGCATTTATACATTACGGAGACTACTTAACTTGCGCCACACACCTACTCTCTTGTTTGTTCTTGGATAATTTTTCCCTTTTTATTTAGTTTTAGAGTAGTGTAATTTGTTATAGGTCTTCTTGTGGGACTTTACAATTATTGTGTTTAAATTGTTCTATATATTGTATATATTTAATACACATATATTCATTCATTCAGTCATTTAATATTTCAATGTGCAAGCTCGTGATTGTTGAGATAAATAGAATCTGTATCAAGTGAGTTCGACTGAGGAATGAGGCGTTTAACCTTTAGCCCCCCCCCCCCCTCGATAACTGAAGCTGAAGTTGGCAATAAGCAAAATAAATTTTGCCTAAACGCAATTTCAAACCATATCTGGTCATCTAGGAAAAGAGGAACGCCAGTAACATCCTCTGACTGTGGTAAAACATAACATGGTCTGTCAAATTTTGCGAACCTTTGTGACCTTTTGCGAAAGTGCAAAATATTATGCAAATTATACTGCAGTTTCGCTTGATTTTGCGCTTCGTCAGATTTAACAAATACATTGTTGAAAATCAAATTTAACCTTAGGTATTCGTTTACACATACCTTGGTTATTAACAATGTGAAAAATAATACGACCAACAAAATCAAAACTGGTTTTCGAGCTTACTGTTTTCGCTTTCACACTGTGAAGTGTATTTTAAGAGAATTTTTACAGACTTTGCTCTATGTAAATAAACAAAGCGGAGACTTATCTTACAATTTTGCCGCTCGAGAAACCGCCAGTAGTATAAATGGGCTGACTCTGAGGTACAAGTGAGCTGAATTGGGACACTGCGCTGTGGTGTCGCCAATACGACTCAATGTATAGTACAATGAACGTAAGCAATATACATCCCTGACAGTCAGAACGATGTCGCGGAAGTGCTACTGTTAAGGCAGTCTTCTACAGTGATTGCTACGTTTCTCTGAGCTTTTTTTCAACCCAATAGTCCCTCCAAATGAGTTGCCTATTGGCAAAAGCAATCCTCTCCATTTTTTTCAGTTTTGAGATATTCGCGCCATTTTTTTTATTTTTCAATACTCTATCCGATGAATCAGATATTGAGACGCAAAAGCAATTCTAATACTGTTAAAATTAGCTTTAAAAACTGTATTGTTATACCTCATGGCGTTGCGGCACAGCAGTTTTTTGCGGTTTCTGAAAAATCGACCTGGGTGGACAGGATTGCTTTTGCTAATAGGCAACTCAAATGTTCTACCTCTTGTACCTGTACCCCTTGGAGGATTCTCCACGGAAACACTTGAATAATAAATATAAATTATGATTATTAGCTCATGGGAGGGTGTTCATCAATTGGTCTATATACTCGTACTTTATTATTTTTATTATCGTATATATTTTATTATATTATATTATTAATTATATATTTTATTACATATAGTTTTTAAATGGTATGAAACTGATTTAAAGTTAAAACTGAGTTTTTTGCTAACACAGACGTGAAATATGTTGCATCATCTATACCGTTTATTGTGCGAGCCCCCGACAAGTTCATTAACTTGGGAGCCCACAGGTTGTTTGTATTACACAAGGGTATAATTGTTTACTTTTTTTAACATATTCCTTCGGCGCAGGGGAGTACCAGCCAAAGAAGAAGATTATTATTATTATTATTATTATTATTATTATTATTATTATTATTATTATTATTATTATTATTATTATTATTCTTATTAGTGATGGGCTTTTTATGGACGTAAGACTACTAAATAGAGGACCATTAAACCTTGCCCTGCCAACGTCCCCTTTGGATATTATTGGTATTGATGCCGAATGAATTTTTAGCCGTTGGCAAATTGGTTCACTTCTCAATGTCAACCCTCACCGACTACAAGTGCCAACGAGCAAGCTCAGACATGCTTACCAATGACATTGTAACAGGCGTTAGCTCAACTTAACCAAGTTACAAGTACGGGAACGATTAATTTGTCAATGTAACCATAGCAACATTTGAAATCCCATCTATGCGTTAACCAGTTTTATCAGGTTGGAGTCAGGCTGTTGATTTTACTGATCAGCAGGGAAATCATTGCTTTAAAAAAATTTACTTTACTTTCTATTCATAAAATTTTTAGTATTGAAAATTCGTCTTGAGTCCCCGCGGGCGTTGTAATGCGATTTCTTTTCCATTCTTTTCGTCCCCAGGGTGTGGTCTCTATAATGCCGATGAATAAATGCTTCGACATGATATTTTACAGTTTTACTTTTTCCTTAGTATTCATTGTAGGTCAAACTGTTGTCTAATGTTATTTATGCATTGCCACTTTTTGGTTATTAAAATCAGCATTTTACTTATTACTGCCGCATTGTTTTCAATATTTAAATTCTGTAATCTCTATATTTCAATTCAAAATACCATGAACCATAAAATTCAATTTAAAAAAATAAAATGCTACAATATTTTCTCAACGCCACGAGTGATAAGAAGTGCACGTGTACTATTACGATAGTAGGCCTGATGTATTTCTTTATGCGTAAATCACATTATTGACATATAGGTAGTATTGCTACATTGATGCATTTTTATAAATTTCACTCTGCCCCATCTTTTCACTGAATTCAGCAGTACAATATTCTATTCTACATGCAAATGAAGTACATATAGGTATATCACAATATTATTTCGACTTTCAGGCCCGCAACAAGCCAGCAGATGGTGGGGGCCACGTGAACCAAAAGGGACAATCAGGAGCAAAGGCCCCTGCTGCTGGCCAGCAGGGGAAACAGGGGCAAAAACCGCCTCCAAAACCGACAGCACAAAAGGGACAAGTCAAAGCCGCACAGCCGAAAGCCGCAGCGGTTAAAGCTGGGGGCAAGCAGAAGAAAAAGAAGAACCAACAGTATGACCTCGTCGTCACCATCGATTTGGTAAGTTTATTTTAGTAGTATTAGATACGTGTACCCTCTCCCAAAATATGGTTATGCAACTAAATTACCTTCACCAGAGCAATCGTGTAAAATATTTTTTATGTCAGCCCCTAGATTCCGTTTTATTGCTTGAAGCGCTTTTTATGGATGTAGGCCTGCTTTTAGTGGCGCTACCTGCCAACAAACCCATAGGTTTTTCGGTCATTATTGGCACATAAAGTTTCCGCAAAATATTTTGGACTTTGGCAAACCCACACAGACTACAAGTGACAATGGATAAACTGAGACACAGCCATTTATACATGCCTACATACACCATTGACTTTTTAACAGGTGTTAGCTCCACTTAACCAAGTCCGTGAACGAGTCAAACAATCATTATGTCTTGGACTGGACCTATGAAATATTAACAGACAATTGCAGAGGGGGGGGGAAACCTGACGTGTGAATGAACTCAAATTATCATTTTGATCGGAAAAAAAATAAAATATGTCATAAAGTCGAAGAACTGGCACGAGCCGTACACAGCCGTGCACACCAACACACTGAGAATACCACAAATTGAGACCTCCTATGGAGTATGGATTAGCGTATTTTGAGTGGACTTTTGTGAGGGGAATTATTTTATATTTATCATATTTATCAATTTTATTGACCGACCAAGATAAATACCGAGATATGTACCATGATAAATAATTGTCGTAGTATCACGTTTGTGCAAAGCACAGAATTGATCGATGGGACGATATTATAGTCTAGAACGGGAGGACTATTATACTAAATTATGTACAATACAACACAGCAAAAAATGGCAGGTAATGCATATGATATTGGGCATGATTTTTTGAAGTTATACTTCTTTACGATCGAGAGTGAATTTTGAGGATGCGCGGGTAGTTCACAGAAAGGTTCACAGACAAAGTACGCAGAATGAATCTGCCATTTTGTACCAGTGTTTTAGTTCTATCCGTAAGTATTATTTCTTGATATAAATCAATATATTTGTATTTAATATAATTATTAACACTAAATATTATTTTTTTAAAGATTATTTGCATAAAAACAAGTCAATGAATGTAGGTATCCGAATAACCTCTTCAGCCGCCTTTGTAAATAGGCCTAATACCTGTGTTGAGTTACGACAGGTTTCCGATCGCATGGTGTGTAGAGACTCGCACAAGTACGAACAAGCTACCACTATGCCATATAATTATGTAACGTTTTGCATATAAATTAGCTCTGATAAACTACAAACAGCCCATTATAAACAAAGACATATTTTTTTAGCCTGAAGAGACTGACAGGAAATAGTATAAAATATGGATACATTCGTGCAGTAACTTAACTTTTGTACGCATATATATTGACATTTTGTGTTTATATGAAGGAAAAACTGTGCGTTTATGAGCTAACCTTTTGGCCTGCTTCTCATAAATGGTAACAAGCGACCCGCAGTTTCCACAAAGCTGAAATGGCAATTCGGTATAAGTGAAATGAGCAGCGCCAGTGGAGCACAAAGCCTCCTCCATTTGCATCCTGCTTTGACTGATTACCAGCAACAATATTACCGCTCCAACATCAAATAGACTGATCCAGTCTAGCATGTCTTGCATAGTGATACAGCCACAGACATTAGCAGGCTCATGCCGAGCTTGATTGTCATGATCTTCGAGTATTTACACAAGGGTAAGACGATACTGTCCGAAAACGTAGAAATTAGACTGAAAATTTACTAATTTAAAGATTTTGTGCTATTCGGGCATGTTGAGGCTCCAATGACATCTAAACCTTAATTTTAGGTCGGCAGTGGCACCGACTTACATAGTGCTCAGGTGGTCAAGCACCCCAAACTTTCAAGAGACGGAGGCTGAACACCCCTCAAATATCTTTCAGGGTTAGAGTAAATTCAATCAAATTCATACTACGACTGCCTTATAGTATAGGCTATAAGTGCTCCAAAATTTGACCACGGCAACAAAGCTTACAAATACCTAAGTTCATACACCTAAGTGGATTATAAACACATACGGTGCTCGGGTTTTGATTTCGGGGGGGGGGGGGTCCAAAAAAAAATTTTAACGTAATTTATCAATGAATTAATGGATAAATTCTTCAAACCATGCAGGTTTACCATGGCCGTAGCCAAGGGGGGTTCATGGGGGTTCAAACCCCCCCCCCCCCGAAATGAAATGGCTTCATACTAGATAGAATCGGATTTTGAGAGGAAAAATTAAAACCACTATGTAATACCCAATGAAATTTCTAACCCCCCCCCCCCCCCCAAAAAAAAAAAAATCCTGGCTAGGGCCTTGAGGTTTACATGCAACAATGTATTTCGGGGGGAGGTCCGGACGGTAGCTGTAATTGATTTAATCTGAACTAAACTACTATAGCTTTGTTGATAACTGTATATATGTTATATAGGTATATGGCGGCAGGGTGGACTTTGGGTTTCTGTTGGAGTAGGTACTGAATTTCCGTACTGTTTATAAAACTGAAGAGTGAAAAAATGTTTGTTCATATTTTAAAACTACAATATTTTTTTTTTAATTGAGCCAACAATGCAATGCATTTAGTAATATAAGAAACATTGTGGCCGGAGCCCAATCTTAGCGGCGATAGCCATTCAACGACAAAAAGGCTTGATGGTATTGAAGATATGTCGGCATTCATTCTTGTCGCTCATTGGCTAACACAATTTTGTAATCGATTTTACTACAATTTGTGATAATTACTAATAACCTAAACACCCTTGCAGCTCAGCCGTGTAAAAATAAAACACTGCTGTTGTCCTTGGAATTCATAACATTTGACTAAATCCCCCTTCCCATCACTCCATTAAGACTATGAGCTTACTTTTCAACACCCAGTACGTCACATTTTGAGGTTTCCACCATATGACGTGTAAATGGAAACTTTTGATGTTGGAAGTTACAAAAACGAAAAATTGCAAAAAATGAGAAAAGTGAGGTGGTAGCATGAGAAGTAACTTTATTACAGCGCACATCATTATTCCAAAATGATGGTACTTTTTGTTGCGTTGACCTTCCTTCTTCTCTACTTTAATAATAAAAGAAAAGGAATGGAGCGGCAAAGCGGAAAAGTTATGGCGGGAAATAAAGGTCGCAGAGAAAGCTAACGGCTTCTTTTTAATCTAATAAAGGGCTTTCTTTTATTTCGCCAAGCCCAGCCACGCCCTGTCAGATTTTTAAAATAATTCTTGTTGTAATTGTGTAGTGCTGACACCATGTCACTCGCATGCTTTAAAGCAGTATTATGGGAGTGTCTCGCTCCTGCATCCCAAATTAGGGGGAAAAGTTTATATTTGGGTCTTCGGTTAGGTCCGACCGAAAATCCGGACCTGAGTCACCTGACAGTACTAAATTCATCACCAGTTACTTCCCGATTGCTGAACTATGTTAGGCGTGGTTTCCACCGACCGGCTAGGGCTAAAAACAAATACGGTGACGTGGTAGCAGACACTCAAGACATAGGCGGGGTTTCCACCGACCTCGCATTGCAGAATGCAAATGACATTGACGGAAATGCTTGTTTTCCTCTATGCCATAGTTAAAATTGATCAATGATCATAGAGTAAAATCACAAACAAACAAACTAAAATTAAAAAATGGCTTCATGGGATATGTTAAGTATAAACATTTTAATAGATTTCTATAAAAAGAAAAATTCAAATTTCCGTCAATGTCATTTGCATTCTCCAATGCGAGGTCTGTGGAAACCTCGCCTAAGTCTTGAATGTCTGCTACCACGTCACCGTATTTGTATTTAGCCCTAGCCGGTCGGTGGAAACGCGCCTTAGGCACCGCTTTTGATTAAATTTAAATTAGTTTGATAATCTTAAGCCATTCAATATTATTACCGAACCATTTATAATATAATTAAGACGATATCAGTAAAGCTTTTGTTGTTGTTTCCAACGCCTGCTATCGTCATTTCTGCTTCTAAGCAACCCTGTCAGCCTGGCGGGGGGAGTGAGTCTGTTAACTTGAGGCACCCTAAGGGCAGACTATTTCACCTCGGGGGAAAGGGGAGTTGACTGACAGGGTGGACCGCCTGATTATAGTCGATTCCAAACCACTTGAGGAACATGGTAAAGTCACACGATTAAATCGGAGGTGACCAGTACTCGACACGCACGCAGACTGACTGGTATAGTCTTAGCGCGTTATCATGTCCCACCATGTTCCCCTGCCAACGCTGTGCACACTACCAAGTTTTCCGCAGTTTGAAACATACACTGCTCCCATGGATTCAACATTGTAAGGCCGTTGGCGATATCGGTAAAGTAATACCACATACTGCCTATAATAAAAGACGAAAAATTTGGATCAAAGTCAACGCCCTCTGTCCATATTGCATGTTGCTACGAAACTATACTTTCCATTCCTTGAACTGATTTGCGCAATGAAAATCAAAATGGATACGGTAGGTGCTAAGGCACTATATACCCGGGTATTGTCATCCGCCATGTTGTATCCCATATTTCCTATATGGTAAGTATTGTAAGAAAAGTAAAAGATTGAAAAATATTGAAAAAAACTAATACACGTTTTAGTAATTTTTTTATTAAGCACTTCCCTAATTGGTAGCACGTTTTTTTTTTAATAATAATAAATAAACAACGATAAATTTCAAAAAATAACTAGGTAAACTCCCAATGCTTGGCTTATACTCCAGACGTATAATGGATACAATATGGCTGATGACAATACCTGTCTAATGAAGAGCCCTAGTAGGTACTTAACAATAGAGGCATTTCTGGTCCTACCATACGATAAAAAGATGAGAACTTCATTGAATGAAAAATAAAATAAAATATAGAGAAATATCACACAGAATGCAGTCATTACTCTGCTCATGCTATAAAAAATGTGGTTACTCTGCAGTCGAGTAATTAAAGAGCCATCCAATTTTGCTGGAAAAATATGATGAAAAGTGTTTTGTATTCAGCAGAGCTGGGTAGATACTTCACTGCAGCAAACTCGTAGAAATGAGGTCGATTAACTGCTATCTAATGCGATTAATCACTCAAAACAGCTAATTTCTAAGAATTGCATTCTAACTATGTAGTATTGCACATTTTCGAGATAAAAGTTTTTTAATTAGTTGATAAATATAGGATCGCCATGCCAGAATAGAATACTTAAAATTGTAAAATCCTATTTGCTTCTTCTTCCATTTGCTGGTATGTTCCTTATCTTCCGCTCACTCCGTTCCCCACTATAAATTCTTTTCAGGTCCGCATATTTTGCGCAGTTATATGGTCCAATAATAGCTCATACTCAAATGGTGGATTTTCCCGACATCACTACACATTGGTCGCTCCAGAATCGTGTTCAGCAGCAGTCAGTTTCTCCCAGGGTCACAGGGGTCATGTTTTTATATTATTATATTATATTTTATATATTATATATTATATATATATTTTATATATATTATAGTTTATACTTGAGGCGCTATCCTCCCCAAAATAAAAAGCTGTGTCCGCCACTGTTTCTCCATCCAAGTCGAAATACGAAAATCTGGTACACACTATCATTGAGAGCACAGTGGACACGATCTCTCCATAATATGCTCAGCATTTGTCCGTATACCCACAAAGAAATCCTGAAGGTGCCTACAACTTGAGCCTTTACGCGCGTAATTTTCGAAAATCAAAATAAGAACTTTTTCTTGTTTTCAAATGTTTGCTTTTTTTATGACATGAACCTAAACTCAGGAAATTATGCTGACTCTTGGAAAAGGGAAAAACCGTCATACTTTGTGGTTATTATAAATACATAAATAAACAAATAAGCTTATAATGTGTTGCCAACAGACAAAGTCCAAAAACGACATCACTTACAATATAACACATAGAATAATAGATACCGTTAGCACTTGTACATTAAAGCAAAGTCGTAGGTTACATATAGTAAGTTATACGTAGTACTGCATATAAAATAAAATAATAACACTTACAAGAATGTAAAGTTAAGTCATGTATGTCTTTAAAAATTAAAATTAAACACAAACATCTTAAAATGAAACACGTATTCAAGTTAAAAGTTTCAAAAAAGGCTGATTTAAACATGGGCAGCCTCAGGGCAAGTGGATCGAGGGCGCTATGATTATTAATTGAACTAACTATCCTACCAGCGGTTATGGCTGTGCATAGTAAATAAATCACGAAAAATATTATTAATACTGACTGAAAATGTACCGTAGGCCTACTGTAAGGTGCCCATTCCATTGATCGGCTAGAGCTATTTCCAACAACGGTGACGTGGTAGCAGACATTCATGACTTAGGTGGCGTTTCCACCGACCTCGCATTGCAGAATTGACGGAAATGTTTATTTTCCTCTATGCCATAGTTAAAATTGATCAATGATCATACAGTAAAATCACAAACAAACAAACTAAAATTAAAAAATGGCGTCATGGGATATGTTAAGTACAAACATTTTAATAGATTTTTATAAAAAGAAAAATTCTAATTTCCGTCAATGTCATTTGCATTCTGCAATGCGAGATCGATGGAAACGCAACCTAAGTCTTGAATGTCTGCTACCACGTCACTGTTTTTGGAAATAGCCCTAGCCGGTCAATGGAATGGGCGCCTAAGCTGTTAGGAAACCTCGTAGACACTGATAAAAATTCTTTTCTTAATTAATAGTAAGATAAAATTGAAAACAATAATCAAAGATATGAGTTTTACCGAAGCTGGCAATTGGCATAGTTGGCAAGGCTGTTAGAATACCGGCTGGCACAGTGCCATTTAATTTTACTCTGACTATTTCTCTCAATATTGTTCATGCTACTCTAATTATCATATAGCAGAGACACACACCGTTTGGCACCATTCGGATTCGGACCTTCTTCGGATTACATTGCAGGATTTTGTTTTATTCCTAATTATTTCATTATTCTTCCCTAATTTTTATATTCTCGAGCGTGTTTTCATCTATCCCAGTTGTTAGAGCAGGAATTGAGGACCATGGTGAAGCGTCAGAACACCAAAGTTGTTGTGAATAAACAACTTTCCACAATATTTAAAAAAAAAAAAAATGACAAGGTCAGGTCTGGTCAATTTTGTTGGAAATGGTATTAGAGGATATAGGAAAACTTTGGTTGTTACGTGGAGCCGTGGAGGTTACCTCTTCAACCAAAGTTAATTTAATGTCAGTGTTATATAAACAGCATATAATCCTGCCCTTATAATGTGTAAAGCATTGGCTTAATGGCATTAAGTAACACAGACTTGTTCGGTTAGATAGTTGTGTAGCTGTGCTAACCTGTCTAACATTACGAATCATGTCAATACGAGCATATGTAGAGGATATACATCAACTGTTCTTGTGGTGGCTTGTGGTCCAGCGGTTAAGACGACGCGCCGGTTAGGCGTAGATCGTGGGTTCGAATCCCGCCAAGCCCAGTTTTTCTATATCAGCTCTAATTTCGGTTATTACGTGGAGGTTACCTCCTCAACCAAAGTTAATTATAGTATTATAATATATTTTATTGTCAGTGTTATATACACCATATCGTATAATACTGCAATATAATGTGTATGAATAAGTCTTCTTCTGTGAAATTTGTAATAGGTTTTTACTTCCAAAATGTGTAAAATCACACCTATATTAAAAGAACCCACTATTTCGCCCCTATTTATTTTAAAAAATTCACCCGGGTTTTGCAGTTTGTAGTTTATTAATAAGTCTTCTTTTGTAAAATCTACAGGTTTTTACATTCAAAATGTGTAAAAGCCCACTATTTCACACCTATGTATTTTTTTAAAGAAATCCCTCAGGGAGACTCCAGGACTCCCTTGTCCAATTTCGGACTTTTTTTTCAAACCTTTTCCAACGCGGGAGAGACCCCGGCTTGCTAGTGGTTATGTGAGTCTGCGCCTGTAAAAATTTAATCTTTACTATCGAAATGCAATATGCATGAACCCCTATTCCACGGCTATTTTTTTCAAAACATTTTCTCCTACTTGGCCTTGCACCAACACATATCTTACATACAGTACTTAAAACTTTAGAGAAATATAAATAGAAACATATTCCGCCTGGCCGGGCCCACCAAATCCGAATGGGTACACTTGCATTCACTGATGGGGGAAAACACAACTGCCGCACATGTTGCTGACCCCAGCATACCAAAGAGAGCAGCGGTCAAGAGATCCGATCCTCTAATAGTTCGCAGGCTATGACCTTCTGGGTTGTCATGCCACTGTGTTTTTTTAAATTGCTCCATTTCAAAAATTATTTTATTTAATACGGTATGTTAATAAAATTATGGCCACTAAGTTCTTTACTTTTATTAATTGTGCTGGCCTTAAAATCCGCTTCACTAACTGAACATTGCCGAGGGTCAAACAGGCGGAAGGACTAATTTGATGAGTTTTGAAAAAGCCCTTTAGGCTATATAAGGGAATTTCAATTTTTTCACAACAGCTTGTTCATGCTTTTAATCAATATTAAGATTTTATTAGTACCAACAGTGTTCCTGAACGTTATTTTATTGTATTGATAATGTTTATGTTTGATAACGCTACGACTTGCTCCAAAATATTGAGGGGACACTGTTCTTTGATTGACTGATGCGCCGTTTTCGCGCCCGATAAGCTGAGCCCACTCTTAAACTCGTAAGCGATCACTCATCGTAACCTATTCCGAACATTTTCCTGTTATTTCACGATTCAAACCACATTTCATGAAAGCTACCATCATCGCTACAATAAATTTTCACAACACTGAGCAGGCACACTGCCAGATTGATCCATAAATTCTTTTACTCAAACGGAAGCTCGAGTTAGCCTGCAGAAGAATAAAGATGACAATATTAGTAGTTTCGATGAAAAAGTCGCGACGAATCGTCGCTGTGGTGGCGGTATGTCGCAAGTAAAAAAAAAATAATAATAATAATGGCCGACCGTGACAGTTCGTGTTGGGTGATAGTGCGCGCAACGCAATAAAAATTTTGTTTTCCCGGTAATCCGCGAGGATATTAATGGTTCTTCGGTCCGCCAGTGCTTTGTAATCTGCTATAAAAATTTGATTAAAATTGTCTCCCGATTTCCCTCGAAATTAATACTCAGTGCTAGTTAAAATTTACATGTTTTATTAGTGATTTGAATGTTCAGTAACCTCAGTTTTGTGGAGGAAAAGAATGAAAAACTAGTCGCCTGTAAACACGTCATCACATAGTCATCTTAAGTTTCTCCTGATAAATGATAAATAAATGAGGGTGGTATATATAGGGTGGCACCTACGATCGCTTGGAAGGACTGGGATGTCAGTACGGAACGCCTCCTTCATGTATTGGGACCCGTCCAGTATCCGTTACTAAGACTTTCCAAGCGATCGTGGGGCTACCTTTAGTAACCTGAGAATACAACAAAATTTCTCAGGCTAATAATAATAATAGTAATAATAATAAGAATAATAATAATAAAGTCTATATTAAAAAAAAAGATTAGGGGTACAGGCTACTGCACAGAAAATAGTCTGCATAAATTTCACTTCATTAGACTTGGGGCTGAATGTTTACACATGAGAATATGTCAAGAATAACAATATTTGCATGCTATTATTTTAAATGTAAACCTTCTTCGCCATTAGTAGGCCTAATAGGCTGATTCCAATAAAAATGATACGGTAGGTCCTACAAAATTTAACTACACACACATTTAACTAAAGTAAAGTTTAAAATTTCCAGCACTAAGCTTATATAATTCTTCATTCACTGTGAGTTGAACTGAAAAAAGTGTTTTTACAAATTCGTAAACAAAATTTAATTTAATGTTAAAGACACAACAACTTTTTGAGAGTAAATCTTCATAACCATAAATTTAGAACTATAAGTAGTCTATAGGCCTAGTACGGTATACTGCGATGGTGAATAGAGCCCGAGTAGATGTCATTTTACTACCAAAATCATCAACACTTCCATAGGGCAGTAGGCCTATTTCTTAAAATTGCTGTCAGGCAACTAGGCTACTTTCTTGGCATATTCAAAATGTTAAGCAAACCAAAATCATAAAAATGTATTTAAAATATATTTTTAACAAATGAAAACATCACCAGATTGATTGGATAATCGTTAATCAATTGAAAACTTGAGAAATTGAAAAATTGTAAAAAAAAATAATAATAATTGGTAGCTGCTGTCTATGAAATACCCTTTAAACGTGAATTGATTCGGTAATCCGCCACTGTTAACTAAAATATATTTTTAGAATTTACAAAAGAGACGCTTCACAGGGCCCACCGATCGTCAGTTTCCTGCCAATGACTTGTCACTTAGTTTTAACTAGAGCGTTATCATCATCACCTGATAAAAATGAATTTCTCTTATATGAGTTGCTTTTTTGTGGAATTATTGATACCAGCCCCGACTTTGTAGCTCAGTTATACTGTATATCCAGTTCTTCTGAGAGTACTTAAGAGTGTACAGGAAATCGGCAGTCAAAAATTTAGTACTTTTTATTTTTTATTTAATTAACTAAGCAAGTTATTAAAGATTTGGCGCATTTAAGTTGTAGAAGACTACTTCATGCATCATATACAATAAGGTATTTTTAATTTTCGAAATTGTAGTTTTTTCATAAATACGATTTTACGCGAAAAGTTATTATTTATTAATTATTATCGTGTTTATGAAAAAATTACAATTTCGAAAATTAAAAATAGCTTATTATATGATGTATGAAGTAGTCTTCTACAACTTAAATGAGTCAAATCTTTAATAAATTGCTTAGTTAATTAAATAAAAAATAAAAAGTACTAAGTACTTAAATGTACAGAATTTCTCCTAAAATTGGCGCCAACTAGTTTAAAATTTTGGAAGTGCTCGGACATTAAGCTATTTGAACTTAGAGGCCTGCTAAATTGGTAAAATACGAATAGATTACAGTGTCAAACCTTATCATACCTTTAGGCACCCATTCCATTGACGGTCAATGATTGACCAGCTAGGGCTATTTCCAAAAGCGGTGACGTGGTAGCAGACATTCAAGACTTAGGTAGCGTTTCCACCGACCTCGCATTGCAGATTGCAAATGACATTGACAGAAATTAGAATTTTTCTTTTTATAGAAATCTATTAAAATGTTTGTAATTAACATATCCCATGAAGCCATTTTTTAATTTTAGTTTGTTTTTTTGTGATTTTACTGTATGATAATTGATCAATTTTAACTATGGCATAGAGGAAAATAAACATTTCCGTCAATTCTGCAATGCGAGGTCGGTGGAATGGGCACCTAACCGGCTAGGGCTATTTCCAAAAACGGTGACGTGGTAGCAGACATTCAAGACTTAGGTGGCGTCTCCACCGACCTCGCATTGCAGAATTGACGGAAATGTTTATTTTCCTCTATGCCATAGTTAAAATTGATCAATGATCATACAGTAAAATCACAAACAAACAAACTAAAATTAAAAAATGGCTTCATGGGATATGTTAATTACAAACATTTTAATAGATTTCTATAAAAAGAAAAACAAACATTTCCGTCAATGTCATTTGCAATCTGCAATGCGAGATCGGTGGAAACGCTACCTAAGTCTTGAATGTCTGCTACCACGTCACCGTTTTTGGAAATAACCCTAGCCGGTCAATGGAATGGGCGCCTTATTATTATCATCACATCAAAATTTTGTAGCACCTTATAGCATCCGGCTGTCGTGATAAGGCGGCTATTCCACCGGCCAATTTGCTTCACTTGTGAAGCTGTGAATTTTGTCATTGACATTTGTCTTGTTTTATGGAGACTATTATGTAGATACTTAACTTACCTATTATAAATTAAGTTATAATATGGTAGCAGACATCATTAACAACATTATAACTTAGATAAGTTATGTATCTACATAATAGTCTCCTTAAAACGAAATAAACGTCAATGACAAAATTCACAGCTTCACAAGTGAAGCGAATTGGCCGGTGGAATAGCCGGCTAAGAATTAGATTGAATTCAGTCTCGAAAATATTCAGAAGGTGCACTGTACAGCCGTCGCCACTGGCTCCCCACCTCCCCAGTTAGTGTGCACTTAATAAATACATATTGTACAGTATTCTTTGAAATATGTGTGATCCATCACTATATTACAATATATTACAGGAGATTTTGCTCTTTTAATTACTATAAGTCAAACACTATAAACTGTCTATAAAGTGTTAGTGCCGACGTGCATCGTTCCGGATTCGGTGATTGACTTTACTTCAACAACATTACAAAATTGTGCTTTGCGTTCGATGCGCAGTATCTGTATTACCATCTGTTTTCATTTTGAATCATGGCGTCCACGGATAGGGTGTACAACCATGAATACAAACGACTACGCAAGCTGACCAGCCGGATTGAGATTCAGCGATCATCGGCAAGTAACTTATTCTGTTCAATCGTTCGTTAATGTCTTAACAGAACCTTTTAAATCTTAATTACTTGAAATTTGTGGGGAAAATTGAGACAGATATTTTAATAATATTGTTCCAATAAAATCGGTATTTACAATGTTATGATTTTGTAATTTGGGCGCGAAAACATCTCATCTAGCAAAGGGCAGCATGAAAGAGTTGCCCTATAAGAGCATCTTATTCTCTAGATTCTAGGTCGACAAAAAAAGCTGGTTAATATAATGTATTAAGGGTCAGGAAGGTGCGTGAAATTAGCCTACTAAAACCAATCGAAATGCTTTCTTCTTTGCATTTACTTAAATGTTGCCTTGGGGCTTGGACAGCATGAGCAATTTGATTGGTTTCTGTAATTTCACGAATCTTCCTGAACCGTATTACTTTTTGTATTGATCCTGTTTTTGTCGGCCTGGATAATAAGCTACACCCAGGAGAATTTTTTATAACACCTTGCGCTTCTCTCGCCCAACAGGCAACCCCCAACCTTATGTATGAACTATTGTTTTAAAACAGTATCATTCGGCTACGGAGAATTGTTGTATGCTATGTACGCATCATTCGAACATGCATGCCTAATTGCCTAATACCTACCAGGGCGCACCCTGGATTTTGAAAAGTAAAATAAAAAATACAGTTTCACAATTAAATAGGTAGACCTATTTAACTGTCTTGCTTCCTAACATACAGTACTTATTATTGTTTTGACATAGCTTTTATAATCGTGAATGAAGCATAGATTTTAATAATAATACTGGATAGTGAACTCCCATGCTCTCTGTAGGGAGTGTTGTGAAGCCATCCGCCATTGTTATAAGTGGATAGAAAGAACGGAAAGAACGCAAAGTAGCCTACCTATTCTTAAATGGGTACTTCTCGACGCAATAAATTGTATCTTGATTTAATTTCAGTTAATATTGTCTTTTATGTAACTATTGGTCAAAATCCACTGAAAATAAACTCAAAGATTGAACTTATAAAAGGAATTTTCACAGAAAATATTAGGAAATCTCATAAGAACTCAAGGTGTAAAATGAATGTAAACAACGTTTTCTATCCACTTATAGCAATGGCGGCTGGCTTCAAAATATGCAGGGGAGTTCGCTATCTAGTATTATTATTAAAATCTATGAAATGAAGGTAGTTAATAGATTACGAACAAAAATCTACTGTAAATTTTGTTTTGTAACAAATACTGAATCCATAAACTATGACCTTTTTATATTGCTAGCCAATGAACTTTTTTTACTTTTTGTGCCCCCTCCCCCCTCTAAGCCCCTACCTAATTCAATATGCCCCTAACAACGTGTATTCAATGTTTCGGAGCGTTTTTCTTTCTCATCGGGAATCTAACTGTAATGTTATGTTAAAACGTCCCGTGGGTCCAAAAAAGTGGGCTGAAATAAGCTCATTTACAATTCCCTTCGTCCCTAAGCAAACATCCTATGAATCATCGGCTCTTAGCTCCCTTGCTGCCCCAAGCACGCTACTGAAATAAATGAAATTTAAGCTGACCTCTTTCAGTGGAGAAATTTTTGAACTTTTAATGCCTGAGGGTTTGTTTACTTTAAAAATATATTAACTACAAGATATACCCGTATGTAGGATGCTCCTCTCTTTCTTAAATCAGAGGTTTTATTCCGAATTAGCCATTATTATGCCTTGTGGGAACTCGGGCATGCTGGGATATGGCAGGGGAACAATCTGAATCATGTGCACCCTCAGTTACCATGATCAGTGATCTCAGTGACCATGTCCATCTGAGCTAGAATTGCCAATAGCCTGTCATAACGTACAAACATTTGCTCAGATCAGTGTATAAATAACACAATAATTTATATTTATTAATGCTGCAGCATTGTTTCTGACACAGAAATGCTGATGAAAGCACATCTGAGGACAATGGGCTCGTTTTAATTTCACTAAATTCGTTTAGACGCCCATTCCACCGACCGGCTAGGGCTATTTACAAAAACAGTGACGTGGTAGCAGACATTCTAGACTTAGGCGGAGTTTCCACCGACCTCACATTGCAGAATTGACGTAAATGTTTATTTTCCTCTAAGCCATTGTTAAAATTGATCAATGACCATACAGTAAAATCACAAACAAACAAACTAAAATTAAAAAATGGCGTCATGGGATATGTTAAGTACAAACAATTTAATAGATTTCTATAAAAAGAAAAATTCTAATTTCCGTCAATGTCATTTGCATTCTGCAATGCGAGGTCGGTGGAAACGCCACCTAAGTCTTGAATGTCTGCTACCACGTCACCGTTTTTGTAAATAGCCCTAGCCGGTCGGTGGAATTATAAGTTAGTTCTTACTTGGCAAATTTTCGACCTTGCTCCTTAGGCCCGATTTCACCATGCTTATAGGAACGTTTTCATGAGGAAAAAACTGTATTCAAAACCGTGTTCTACCGTGTTTATTGTTACCATGTTCATAGGCCATGTTGAATCCATTAGAACAGAACATGTTTCAAACTGCTGCAAACTTGGTAGTGTGCACAGCGTTGGCTGGGGAACGTGGTGGGACATGATAACGCGCTGAGACTATACTAGTCAGTCTACGTGCGTGTCGGTCGAGTACTGGTCACCTCCGATTTAATCGTGTGACTTTACCATGTTCCCCAAGTGGTTCGGAATCCACTATAATCAGGAGGTCCACCCTGTCAGTCAACTCCCCTTTCCCCGAGGTGAAAGAGTCTGCCCTTAAGGTGCCTCAAGTTAGCAAACAGACTCACTCCCCCCCGGCAGGCTGACATGGTTGCTTAAAGCAGAAATGCTGAAAGCAGGCGTTAGAAACAACATGTTCATAGCGGTGCGCCTGTATTTCAAGTGTGGTTGGGCTGGGCCTAACTAAACCTTAGAAGTGACCAGAAAGTTTACCGACATAGGCTAAGGGTACTTATTCCATTAAATCCTTCCAATGTAAGGGAGACAAACCGTTAAAGTAGGACACCTAAACTGACTTTGTTCTTAACAAAGGCACAAGCTTAAAAGTTTGGAAGTTGGCTTGATACCTAATGAGTTTCATTTTGTAAGACTTTCTAATCTTTAATTAGGCGAAAGAAAGTTGAAGTCTTATCCTAACATTGCCAACGTTCGGCTGCCTAGCTACACCAAAATTATCATTATACGCTTAAGAGTGTACATCGTCTAGTAAATAGGCACCCCAAAATCCGTTGTTTTTATAAACTTCTTATTTTTTTATTTAATTAACAAAGCAAGATATTCAAGTTTTGGCCCATTCGAGTTGTAGAAGACTATTTCATGCATCATATAATAGGGTATTTTTAATTTTCGTAAAAATGAATGATGGTTAAAATTTCCCCTAAAGTAGATACCATGAGAAGGCAATAGGTACAAAACCAAAAATAATTAATATTATATTGTTACAGGATGTATAAAGTAGTCTTCTACAATTTATGTGAACTAATATTTTAATAACTTGCTTAGTTAATTAAATAAAAATTAAAAAGTTTTAAATTTCGAATTTCCTATGGGACGTACCTTAATCTATTGTATTCTATTTTGTTAAAATACAAGTCTACGTATTACTCATAGAGAACACTAATTTATTATGAATTTATTTTAATATCTACCGTACGCTAATATAAAAATCCAACTTGATCGTTTATGATTGAAGTTGAAGTTAATAGTATTGGCAATATTTCTGATATCGCAACTTCACTGTAATATTGACTTTATAGCATGAAAGAAAGAAAGAAAATTGTCTTTATTTTCCATATAGGCGAATTTTGGGCCTTGGCCTTTTGGGGGTGGTATTGAGCGTAAGGTACGATATTGCATAGGGTTGTACCGGCACCATAAAACGATTCGAAATTCGAGTGTACATTAATGCATGATTTTAATGAGGATAATATTTAATATGCATGCGGGTATGATACAAAGAGCTGTGCATTTATAAATTATGCGCTTTTATTGTCATGTTAATTTGCAGAGGCAAAGGAATGCCATGCTTTGTGTTAAGTGACTGGGGCGCGCCATTATATCACAGCCTTCGCTTCCGAAATATTTGCATCCGGTCGATGGTTACCACGTGCTTCCCCTTCGCTGTCTTGTAGGGTTTTTCACCCCTGTTTCATGATTTTAGAAGTGGTTTCCTTACCTTAGCAAACGACGAGTTCTGCTAAACGCATTTTTCTCTTATAAGATAGGCCTGCCTACTTTCAAAACAGGTACTCTGTATCCGAACATTGGATTTAGAATAGGCCAAGAGGAAAGGCAAAAACTTGGGCTTCTCTTACCTATTTCTCCAGTTTGCATTTTTTTTTTAAATCAGTTTACAGTATTAATATAGCAACTGAGGTTGCTGAACAGTTAACGCCCGAAAATTGAGTTCCTATTTTTTTATTCTTTTGCCCCAATAACCAACTCATCAAGGGGGAAGTGACCTTGTGGGTTTTTTTTCATGTTGATAACAACTTCAATATATACATTATGTGATAAAAAAATAAAACCAAAACGTTGGAGTCGTTTTTAAGGAATAATTTTTTTGCCGGTTTTGTGGAGTTTTTAGGGGGTAAACCCCACCATGCCGAATTTCATCAAAATCCATGTATATAGAACGAGTAGCTTGTCCACAAATTTACCGACAGACAGACATTCCGTAAAAACATTTGTTATTATCCTGGGACTTCAAAACTAAAAAAACTAAAAACAAAAAGCTAAATTTAAACCCGTTTAAATCTCAAAATTGAAAATTTCGACCATCACAAAGCTATTTTTATTTTATAGGCCTACTAACGTATACAACTATATATAGGAAAGCAAATAATGTATTATATAACCGAATAACCAATTATCATGTACTGTTTCAATTATATCCTTCAATGGCAGTACGTAGGTGCTTTTAGTATGGTAACATATCGTAGATTGTGTGTGCTCTTTTCAGAAAAATAAATTAAGAGAATAAAAAAAATATGATTTTTTAGTTAATGAATTACTTGTAGTACTTGTAGTACCTATAGCCTAATTGTAGTACTTGTAGTACGTACAGCCTAGTACAATATCATCTTTGAACGACTAGTAGATAAATTAAATTGTAATGCCAGTGTTATGACATTGATTTTACCTTTAAATCGCAGCGTCGCCTTGGGGAATCGCCTTACACTCTTACACCTTGAAATCCCTGTTTCAACTGATTCATTTGCACTTCTTGCCTTTGAAAGTACCATACTGAACTTTAAATACAAAAAAGTAGCCTATATTCGTATATGCTTATATGCTTTAGGTTCAAGGCTCCCAGTCAATCGCATTGCAAATAACGCTGAGGTTCCTTCCTATTTCCCCTCTAATTTAACAAGGAACTTGAATCCAAGAGCGTGACTCGTGTGTTCCACGCAAGCAAGTGAGGTGTGTTGCATGTATAGGTCACAAGGGTTTGGTATAAATTCTAACCACCGAATTTTAAGTACCGTACCTATCATTGGCGTACCAATTAACTTCACTACCAAAACCCCTCGAAAGGAAACATCAGCATTATATTATAGTCCCTTATACGGTACTCTGTGAAAATTCATGTTATTCATTCCAATCGGAGTGTTAAAGCGTGTGGCACAAAAATGTTCAAAAATTTATGAGTACCTGTATTCTAAACAAATACTTTTGCTGCATGTACAATACATACGGTGTATACATATATATACGTATATATATGTATACATAAGGTGTTCGTGTTCGTTCTGTTGTGACCGGGACAATCCCGTTTTCAAGTCGTATGCCCCGGTTTCCCCAAAGAGAGGGTCGAGATACTAAATTATTCCAGTTTCTGAAAATACCTCAGAATAACAAACAATTTAACTATAGAAAATATACAAAATATTCATGGCAGCAAATGAAGCTGAAAATCAATTGAAGCAAATTTGCCAATCAGATAAATACAAAATGTAAGTTCTATCATTTTTATCAACCATAATATTTTTTTCTGCCCTTGTTACTCAGACGTCAACTCAAAGTTAATGCAACCTATATTTATACAAAGTTTCAATGATAGTGTCCCGGTTTGAGGTAAATTACAAATGGTCACATTTTTTATATATATATATCGAGCATCAGTTCGCACTTTGTCAACAGCACTGGGGTACAATGCAAAATTTTAATTAAAAAGGTTAATGCAACCTTTATTTATACAAAGTTTCAATGATTATAGTGTCCCAGTTGGAGGTAAATTACAAATTGTCACATTTTTTATACATATTGTGCATCAGATCTCACTTTGTCAACAGCACTGGGGTAAAATGCAAACTTTTCTCATTGAACGGCCATATCATTGACTAGCAATGTTATTGTACGATGCATCATGACCCAGTCGAAACAGATCTTAGTACTGTAGTTAAAACTTTTGACTTGGCCCGAAGCCACGTCCTACGCAGTCTAAGCTGTACAGTAATAAATGACTTTTACAGCAATGCTGGACAGAATGTAAACACACCTACCCCTCCCTCCCCCTCCCGTCCCCTATAGCTCTCATATACTCCATTACTAACGATGAAACCATCAAAGATCCACTTATTAAAATCTGTCTCGTCCATCAACTTTGCGCTTTGTTGTCAATTTCAAGTTCTCTTTTCATCTCAAATGGTTAATTTATTATCGACTTACGGCTTCGGCACTGGACGGTGATTTTAGCTCCTTATTATCTGCGCTATGTCACTCAATATTTCGTTACATAGACAATACATATTCTATATTATATTACAATAATAAGGCCAAGAATGTGTTCAAATATCGTTGGGCTGTGGATGATTCACTAACAGATGATTTTTTTTAATACTCATAGCCTGGTTTAGTTACTTAGTTTAGCCTTATCGACTTCGATGGCCAGGTGGTAACGTGCTTGCACTTGTGCGAGGCTTTACACGCCATGCAATCGGAGACGTATCGTACTCATCACGGGTAATAACCTACAGAGGCGACTGAAAAGGTCAATCGGATACATTCATTAAATTGTTTGCATGCGATTAATCTTTTTAAAAAAAAAAGTTTCGGGATATTTGCTATTTACTGCTGGCTATTTTCAAGACCTGCTAATGTAGTCGTACTTTCAAAATTAAACTATAGGTATTTTTTTAATGACAGCCAATTACTATATGGATTAATTAATTAATATATATTTATTAAATAATGAATTATTTATTATCAATTGATGAAATTGAAGAGGCAACCTTCATCGCTAACCGAAATTAGAGAATGAAGAAGAATCTAGATATGGTGGGATTAAAACCCACGATCTACGCCTAACAGTTATCCATGCGTTGATAGCTGGTGTCAACGTCCATCCCTCCATACCATATAGAGATTACTTGTAGTAACTTACAATTTATTGTCTTAGACATGTCAATTTTATTTGCAATATGCTATCACACCTTGCTTATACCTACTGTACGTGTGTTACACTAATAGCACCTGTACTGTATCATGTATGAAATTATTGTTATGTCATTCAGCAACACCAGTCCCGCTGGGTACTTAGTGCTGAATCTATTTCCATGGTACTGCCAATACATTTAATTCATTCAT
Organism: Psococerastis gibbosa; assembly: GCA_963971405.1. NCBI lineage: Eukaryota > Metazoa > Arthropoda > Insecta > Psocodea > Psocidae > Psococerastis > Psococerastis gibbosa. The sequence goes on along the minus strand of OZ020489.1, from coordinate 18,887,650 downwards.
TTATTCACCTAAAGTTGCTTTCAAAAATACGTAGGTTTACTTTGCATCTTCTCCTCGAGTTGAGCAAGTCTCAAATCGCAGATAAGGTGTAATTGTGCTAGTGGGTTTCCCTCTGTAGATGGCAGTTCTTGCCGAAAGCGCTCAGGGTTTTATACTAACACAAGTGGGTTTCTTAGACAAAGTTAATTTCTTAACGATTATTTGGGTTTTACTAATTTGGATTGTTATAACAAGTTTTTGTTATTTTTTGTTTATTAAAATGAAATACCACGAAGTCACGAGTAATCTAAATATTTCGGATGTTTACTTTTATCACACTGTGCGCAGGTCATGTCTGCCTGTATGTATTTTTGGCCAGAATAGTTTGATAACAATCTCGTTTAACATTTGATTGCAACTAGAAATGATCGGGACAAGAGGTACCGGTAGTATGAGAATCATCATACGAGTACTTTAGGCATTTTTGAATTTAATTGCCTACTCTTTCTAATGTTTCTCAAAGTCTAAAGTTTTGAAACTCGCTCCATCCACGCGTATCGAGATCAATAAGCATGGATTCTCGCCAGAACTTGACGCGCTCCTCAGGTATATTGCTTTTAAGTTGGTTCGAGATTTCCATTTATTTCCAAATACGGCCTCTTATCAAGAGCCTCTGGCTCCCTTTTCAACTGAAGGATCATTGTCTGGGGTAGGATTTCCATATTTGGCGAAATTACTCCAAAATCGAACCCATTTCTTTGCTCCTTTCATTTCACCTGATTCAGGGTCAGATGTCAGGTCAATATATTCTTTTCAGGTCTTTTCGTGAAACTGCCTTTCGCCAAATTATACATTTTTCATCCTTTTTGCAACTTATTTACTTTAGCCACAGCCAGGTTCAAGAAACAAAAATCGTTATACAATCCTTTCGATGTATTTTCTCAACACATTTGCTGGTGGCTTTTTGTTCAACATTTATTTTAGTGTAATCTTCCTTCCATTTCGTTAATGCCTGTAATGTAAGTTGCAGCGTTGAACTCCCCTCTTTTGAGCATTTCAAGAGGATGGTCAGAAATAAAAGCATTGGTTCTTGACTTGGCACAAATAGGAAGGATAAAAGCTCTCTTTTTCGAATCAGGTAAAGCCGTGGTTTCCTTCTGATAACTCAAAATGTTGTGATAAAGTGCAAATGCATAATCCCGATTTTGTAGAGAAATAGTAAACCAGTCGGGTAAATAGTGTGCATGTTGAGAAAGCTTTAATTTTTTATGGATATTTCATGAAATACCAATTTCATATGTTTGCAGCGGTGAAAAGAGGAATTGTAATTGAATTCGTCAAAAGGATACGGTTAGCGTTTGTTTGTGAAATATTCTGAAATCCCTCCCCTGTTTAGTAGGTAGCAGTCAGGAAGCAGAGTTATAGTATTTAGATGCTTTTACTGCTCTGTCAGTTATCTCAAATGAGAATAATACCTATGGCAGGTTAAATACCATTGTGTATGTAGAGCAGGTACCAGATTAATAACCCATTGCGGCGGGATTACTCATTTATTCATGGAGCATTTTTTCGCATTGTTTGTGGAATTCCTATTAATATATTTTAATGGTCACAGTAGGTACTTAATTTTTACATTGGTTTATTTAAGTTATTTATATTCTTAACGAAGGGGTTTCAACTTATTTTTTTAAACAAAAGACGTCCTGGTTTTTTGGGAAATTAATTAATTCCTCATTCTGCAGCCGTAAACATATGCAAATATTCAGATGAAAATTTGCAAAAACAAAACCTTTCGCAATACAGTTTGCATTTTCTCACAAAAAATATTATCACTCTGAGAAAGCTCAATAAAGTGCTTTATACTAATTTTATACAATAGTAGGTACAATGTAGTAATTCAGTCGAGTAAGTACCGTATATCTCTCAGTATTTCTAGAATCCATGAAGTTTTAGTTTTTTTTTTTCGTTGAAAAAATGCATTATTTATGAATTTTATTTTTAAATCTTTGGGGCTCGGTAGCCGAAAACGTTTACGTAATTTGTTTACAAAATATTTTGAAATCTGCTTAAGATAATTTATATATAGGCCTGTATAGTAATACGAGTAGGCTACCTACATACTGCTTGCTTTTATATTGTAGTTTTACCTGACGACGAGTTTCGCCTCAAAGAAAAGCCTGAAAAGGTCCTTTAACCTGGGAAATACATTATGTAAATACATCTCAAGTCCATAGAGGATGTGGGACGCCGATAGCATCGGAATCCGATCCAATTTGTCGCTCAAGTGCCACTTTGAAGGGGGGGCTTCATCACAGATCCTGAATGTAATGTAATGAATCGCAAAATGGGAAAATTTTGAAGGACTTTACCCTATATTATAACCTATTACAGTATATACTATTATATAATAGCGTACTCCTGTCAAGTGTCCTACAAAAAACTGATACTAATTGTACGAGTATTTTCAGACGAATTGTTAATTTCTTCTAAACAATTATGTGCATAGGAGGATTATGCATTGCCAAGTAGCAATTTAAAGAAAAAAAAATCCCTTTTTGCTCTGGCTGATCAGGTGTAGGAATGTTTCATGCGAGCACAGACCCCGCTTCGCGGTGCAGTGATTTTTACTTCACTTATAAATAATATAACATTTCGATATTTCGATATTTATTGCTCCATTACAGTTCACTAGCATACAATTCGCGCGCAAGTGCCAACCGAACTTGCTTCCCTCCTTTTAAACCACTAAATTTATCACGTTATTTTCACTTTGACCGAAATCGTTGATTAGTCGTAAAAAAGTTAATTACCATTATTGTAGATATAAAATACGGGCTTTCAGTCAAATGTCTTTCATTCCATTCCTCTACAATAAATGTTAACTGAGATATAAATTATTTAAGATTTTTGATTGGCCGCCATCTAGAAACGAAATGGCAGATCACGCTTACTAACGAACTTAATCAAGACAATAAATAGTATGATTAACTTTTGTGCCAAGTTTCATCAACATCGGATTACATCTACGGATGCTACAGTGTCTCCTATTAGTGATATACATAGGCCTATCGTACAAATACAGCTTGTACTGTATTAACCGACAAAGATAGGATGAAATTTGGAACACTTTGTTTATTCGAAAACTTGCATAAGCGGAAGTGTTACATAACATTTTGAACGGTGGTTTTAGGCTCAGCAGGGCTCTATATTAGACAGGTATTGTCATCCGCCATATTGTATCCATTATAAGTGTGGTGTATAAGCCAAGCATTGGGTGTTTACCTATTGATTTTTAGAAATTTATCATTGTTTATTTATTTTTATTAAAAAAAAACGTGCTACCAATTAGGGAAGTGTTTAATAAAAAATTACTAAAACGTGTATTAGCTTTTTTCAATATTTTTCAATCTTTTACTTTTCTTACAATACTTACCATATAGGAAATATGGGATACAACATGGCGGATGACAATACCCGGGTATATAGTGCCTTAAGGGTCAGGGGGTCATGAAATGAAAACTTTTGTAGAAATATTCCGGAAGTCGAACATTGGTCTCAATACAAGTATGTATAAATAAGTTATATAAATCTCCCTAAAAGCAGAAGTAGCCCCCGAACCTTCAATAATGTTGCATAACCAACAAACGACTATAATAAAATTAAGATAGTGCACTTACATCAGTCACATTTTTGATATATATATATATATTTTTTTTGTTTCAGTCTGAATATGGATTGACGGAAGAACAAGTTGCAGGTAAGAAGTTTTAAAATTTTAATTAATTACCTACCTATTTACTTGAATTGCATGCTAATAGCTAATTATTATATTATTCAATAATACGAGTACAATACGCTACACATATAAGTCCCATCAGAATTTTTTATTAATATTCTGCCCCCCCCCCCCCCCCCCACGCAAAGCTGACTGATTTGCTTGTGGTGGAATGTTGTGTCTGAGTAGCCTCGTTGTTTTTGATTGTGAAGACCTTGACTTGGAGTATATAGACTGCTTAATGCCATATTGCCATATATACTTGAATGAATGAATAATTATATTGGACACAGTAATACAAAACAATTATAACTAAACTAAAAACACTTAAAATCTAACATTTAAGTTACTTAAATGTACATTGACCGTGACGGGGCTCTGATTGGTTGCTTGCGGTACCTAACCCTTTCTTTCCGTGGTTTATTGCAGTAAAAAAATAAAAGCATTTAAATTTTGCACACAACAAAATTTAAAGTAGCACCAACAAACGCTCTGCCTTTGTTATCGCTGATAAATAATTTTGCTTTTATTTTTCCAATAAAATCCCATTGAATTGCAAAAATATGATATACCATCTAAAGCAGAATAGAGACAAAAGTCAAATTCATTTTTCTATGAGTAAATTATATTTTCATGTTTGTAATTTAGCCTATAGTTTGTAAATCTCTCCCGCCAGGCCGCCCACCTCCGTTACCAAGGTGAAAAGAATGAGCTACCGACGCCAAATCGGCTTATCGCAAAATCAAAATCACCATAAGCCGTCTATATTATATTCTATGGACCCGCCCCACGTTATTACTGTATATAAAGCAAGTGCAAACGTTAGCAGCCAGTACTGCTTAATATAAAGTAAACTTTACGCATCACTGTACGAAAATTTGAACAGAAAATATTAGGCTGCATATATATAACACAAAACAAAAATACTAGTAAAGTCTCAATAAGCAACCATGGACCACTAGTTCCATGGGCGTAGCTAGAGTTGGCTCCAGGGAGGAGGGGACAGGTGCAAAAGTTCGATTATATCGATTGGTTTTTCGCGGGTTTATTTGAAATTTTTGGAATTTAAACATTCAAATCTGGTTTATTATAATTATCTAGTCTTTTTATTTTGTGTAAATTATGAAAGAAAAATTCTATCAGCATTTTTTTTTAAAATTAACTTTGTATAGTTTTACGAATAAAATTAAATTAAAAATTCACAACCGGTTTCGGCTCACGCCATCGTCAAGTGCGATGTGAATTTTTAATTTAATTTTATTCGTAAAACTATACAAAGTTAATTTTAACAATGAGTGACAGCAAATTTTACAAAGTTACTAAGGAGACTATTATGTTTAAAATTTCTATCTACTGTTTTCTCGACAAATCTTTAGTGGGGGGGGGCTCAACCTCTTTTCTGTACCATTAGGTTACCTTTGATTCCCTCTAGTTACTATTAGCTGTGCTAGCCCATCCGGACTTCATTTTTCTATCGTCCGAGCATAATTAGTCCCCTTGGCGTCGCCACTCAACAACCGACTCGAAGACTTGCCTACTCTAATCAGGCCTGCAAGTGTTTTGCATAATGTAATAAACTTTATCAGTAAATATACTTTTAGCTCTCAACCTTATTTTTTTAGTATAGCCTACTTACATTTCTTGTTACAGAATTCAAAGAGGCGTTTATGCTTTTCGACAAAGACGAAGATGGACAAGTAACTGTTGCTGAATTGGGTGTTGTAATGAGGTCTTTGGGACAGAGACCTACAGGTGAGTAGTATAAGCCATTTTCTGTTGATTTTTAATTTTTGATCTGCAAATTTGGTAGTATATAGTAAAGAAACAATAAATCAGTGTTTTAGTAAAACTTGTAATTAAAACTAGTGTTAGTAAAACACAAATACTGTACACGTTAAAACTTAATCGTTGTTGTAGAATTCCACTGATGCTAGTAAAAAAAAACCTAAGCGCTTTCGGTAAGAACTGCCTTCTACAGAGAGAACCCCATAGCACAGTTATACTAGAATCTTAGGTGCCCATTCCATTGACCGGCTAGGGCTATTTCCAAAACGGTGACGTGGTAGCAGACACTCAAGACTTGGTGGCGTTTCCACCGACCTCGCATTGCAGAATTGACGGAAATGTTTATTTTCCTCTATGCCATAGTTAAAATTGATCAATGATCATACAGTAAAATCACAAACAAACAAACTAAAATTAAAAAATGGCTTCATGGGATATGTTAATTACAAACACTTTAATAGATTTCTATAAAAAGAAAAATTCTAATTTCCATCAATGTCATTTGCATTCTGCAATGCGAGGTTGGTGGAAACGCCACCTAAGTCATGAATGTCTGCTACCACGTCACCGTTTTTGGAAATAGCCCTAGCCGGTCAATGGAATGGGCGCCTTATCAACGATTCAAGACTAGCTCAACCCGTAGAGAAAATGCAAATGTGGAGTAGGTACCTTAAGACCTTTGTGTAACTTCCTAGGTTCTGAAGCTATGGATTTTTTTACATAAACCAACTTGTCCGGAAAACATGCTGTGGACCACCGTACCTATATGAAGTGTTATTATTATTACTCATGTTTAATCTTATGTATTAGTAAAATAGTAATAATGTCCTGAAGGACTTTTTAAGGACCTAGGCCTAATTACAACCCATTGCCCAATGCCAACGACCCCATGGATTTCTGGCGTTATTTGAATTTTTTCCTCTTGAATTTTTGGCCATTGGCAAACTAGTATCTGTTCTCGATGTCAACCTACACCAGCCACAAGTGATAATGGACAAGCTGACACAAGCTTTCCAATGACGCAATGAAACAGGTGAAAGCATGACTTAACCAAGCACAGATACGAGTCATCTTATATACTCATTAATGGCTACGCCATTGATAAGCCAAACGTAGGTATGCGGTTCCTCCAAAGATAGCTATTTAAAATTGTTTGCAACCCCCCAAACAGATTCAAGACGTCACAATGCGTCTTAAAACATTAACGCTTGAGGAGACCCCCAAAGCACTGACTTACAGGAGCAAATGAAGGAAGTTAGCAAGCTGCGAAAGTGGGGAGGGGGGGGGAGGATGTGTCTGACACTTGCCTATGACAGCGATATCACGGCATTAATGATGATGACGACAGGCAAGTTCTCAAGTGAAAGCAGACAGCGGAAAAGGAAATTACACCCCCACCCCAGTCCCCCTTCCTCGCTCCGCCGATGTGACGCTTCTAGGAAAAGTTTCTAGGCTAATAACAGAGAATTTAACCACTAAAAATTCACTGACGTAGGGTAATGACCAATTTGCTATGCAAAGTAGAATTTCCGGGATGGTAATACTAGCCTACCCCCGCCCCCATTGGTTGCGAGCCAAGTATGTGGTTAGATTCAGGAAAGTGTCAACGACTGTGGTCATAGGTATGGACTAACAACCACTATAAGGTGCTGTAAATATTCAAATCGGAGCTACTATGAAACCTACATTACTGGAGAAAGCCAATGTCGTAGGATACGGGATGGGGTCTAGGGGGTGAATCTCCCCCCCCCCCATATTGTAATTTTGTAACTTGACCTAGATCGTTGAGTATCTAGAACTCGAAAAAAATAACAATTTACGTCAATTTATTTAAAACTCCCCCCCCCCCCAGGGGAGACCCCCGAGCCCCTATTTACAGTTTTGTTAATAAGTCTTTGTCTGTAAAATGTCTGCGTTACTGCTATATAAAAAAATCCCCCAGGGTAGATTTCGGGCCCCCTTGTTTACAGTTTTAATAATAAGCTTCGCAAGATGTAAATTCTAAACGCTTTTGGTGTCAAAATGCGTAAAACCTCACTATTTTTGGCCCATTTTTTCAATCCATTTCCCCGGGGGATACCCCCGGGCCCCCCTGTTTGCAGTTTTATTAATAAGTCTTAGTTTGTAAAATCTGAAAGTTTTTGCTGTCAAAATGCGTACTAGCGTTTTTTTTTCCTTCCAGCCTACAACTTTTCCTTCCAACCTTTAGCTTAAGGCCTCGCAAACTATTGAAGGCTATGCTTATACTTGAACAGGTTCTCGAAGCTGAATTTTAGCCTATTTATAAGTTTGTAGATGATGCCCCTCCCCTCTCCTAAAAAAATCCATCCTATATGGTCTTAAAACCCCTAAAACTTCTTTATATGGTTGATAATAGTGTTTCATTTTAACACCAGGCCTAGTATCGAAAGATCTTAAAATGAGAGAGCGATGTACCGTAATAAAACATGAGCATGTAATCATCAAATCCCCGTTATTTTTTAGAATACACCATCCTTAAATGAGTGACTATATAAGTTATCTTAGACAGTTAGATGGCAACAGGATTAACGCATATAATCCTTAATGCATGGAGCTGAGGTTTATGAATCATTAAAGCAACTTACACGTAAAGTATCAGAACAGACATTTTGTCGTATAACGTATTTATTACCTTAATAATTTTAAACTGTGGAAACACGAAATATTATATTACCAATTCTCAGGGCTAGTGATGGTATGCTCGATACTGCAATTAGGATATGCATCTTTTTTTTCCAATGAGAAGATTGTTCATTAGTAAACATCAATCGGTCTCGAGGTGCGATGGTCAAATAGCCTATAAGTCATGTACTACCCGACCACGACAGGTTGGCATTTGGAACACTTTGTTTATTATTAGAGAACATGCATAAGCAGAACACCGAGTTTATTCGATTTTTATATGTGTTCCAAGTGCCATCCTATCGTGATCGGGTAGTTGTAACCTGTCTTTAGCCCTTCGTCTCTGAGGAGTCTGACGTTAATATGATATTCTTTGCAGAAACTGAGCTTCGGGACATGGTAAACGAGGTGGACCAGGACGGCAATGGGACTATCGAGTTCAACGAGTTTTTGCAGATGATGGCTAAGAAAATGAAGGGTGCTGATGGAGAGGAAGAACTACGGGAAGCCTTCAGGTAGGTTTATGGGTTTCACATGTGAAAAGATCATACTGAATTATGCCTCACATACGTGTACGTAATCCCCAACGGAGCCTGATTTCCAATTCCATATGCATTGTCCATTGTAATTGGCAGCAAATAAATAATTCTCCATCCCTGAATGGAATTAACCAAGTAACGTGAAATACCTTCTGGTATACTCGTAACTTATCAGACCCCAGATTATCAGAAGTATATACCATAATAAATAAATAAATAAATATCTACTTTTTGGTTCTATTACTACGCCAACCTAGCGGAGTTAGGGCTATAAGTCCTCTCTTACACTCAACTAGGAAAGCCCGTGACCGCCTGCTTTACATGCCCTCCGAAGGATGGCCAGAAAATATAGCAAGTGTGGGACTCGAACCAACAACCTTTCGGGTGAAAGTCTGAGTCCGTTCCACTACTCTACATGTCCTGACATACATATATACACTATTATCATTATACCATATCAATCAATGACAGTTATTTCATTAAGAGTACACTGCATATGGAAAGAGGGCCTTCACTTGATGTGCAACGTGTCATATTTTTACGAAGTTGGAAAATTCTATCATACATGGCCCTTAAAAGTCAGGTTGGTGAAAATATATATATATCTTATCTAAATTTACGGTAGGTTCAAGTCATGAATTTCAATAAGAATATCCAGTGGAAAGTCACATTAACTTCGACGTTTGTGCTGATTATGTCCGAACTTTGAGGTTTAGGTTCATATTTATTATACCAAGTTAAATATAAAAAATGGAGCGTTCACTTGATCTATAACATGATTGGTATATCATTGCATTTGCAAATTCCGAGATAGATACCTGTATTTACTATCTATACGTGCACCCCCCAAAAAATATTTAATCCTACCTAAAGATAGTTTTTACCCAATTTTGTTATCAAATTTTTTACCGCATTTCGAAATTCCTCATAATAACCGAGATAAATGGGGTGGTCTGGAACACCCTGTATATATAGTTTCAGGAACCCTCGGGAGTGTCCCCAGCAGAACACCCAACTTAAGTTTCATTAGAGAGAGAGAGATTTATGGGTCATAGCGTGGATTTTCTGTCGTGTGCTAATTTAGACCATTTATAAATAAAATTTGAAGCATAAAAATAATTCAGTATAGCCAAATTTTAAAATCTACGCTACAGCTATCTAGATGCTTTGACCCACGATTGTTATTCACAGAAGAACGGTTCTGTCTTTTCATGATCGCTTCTAATGCTTCTTTATGGCAACAATGTGAGTTGAAATGGAAACTCCAAGTGATGCATCCCTTTCTCCACCCTTTTCACTCACCATAATAATACTCCTAGAACTGTTGCCTCTCTCTTGGAATTTCACTTCAATTCCATTTGTGTCCCTGTTTAAATTTATCTCGGGTGCTTTGTATGTTAAATATGGTAATAAACTCATAGCACAATGTAATTTTATATGCACAGTATTCTTAGTTACTTGCCGAGGATATGTAATTTGGGTTGCTTTTAAAACATTGACTTTTTTATTATTATTATGACGGTATTATTATTATTATTGTCTATGGATTAATTAGATGTCTTTGGATAATTCAGAATTAGATCGACATAAATTTACTGTCGAAATAAGATTAAGTGAATTCGATAAATTCACTCGTTTTTCAAAAAATGTGGAACAATTATACTATCATTACCTACTTTTAAGAGGATGTGGAACGTAGATATTGGTCACCTCTGGATTAATCGGTTGTTTTTATTTAATTTACTGCGTAAGTTATAAAGATTTAGTCTAGGGAAGTTTTACCTATAAGACTAGTTCATGCACAATATGATAGGGTATTTTTAATTTTATTTTGCTCCCTAAAGAGGAATTTTATAAGACCATAAAACAACACCATTTCCAGTTCTGGGTAAATTACTTTAATTCCAATACTTCTGGCTCCTTCTATAGGTCTATTCTACCCCGACCTACTACTAAACTACCTAAAAACGAATGGTCTGCTAATGTTTCTGGCCCAACTCACCGTATGTATTTATCAACCATCTGACGTCTGAGGACAAACCATGGACTCTCTGAGGCATATATCTATCATACGCTATGGGGCTCATACTCTCCCCTCTGCAGCCATTGCCTGGAAAGTGAAGGCACAATGCAGCATGTTATATTGGAATGCCCTGAATTCACCATAGCTAGTAACAGATTACTAGACCGCATCTTCCCCTTAATGACAGTCCTCCCTTTTAATTATGCCCACATAATTTCTAAAAATGACTCCTACCAAGCTATATAGGGCCTATGACTTCCTAAAAGAAATCCACATAGAGTTTTAACCCCACCCACCATGGCTGTATGTGAACCCATAATGCCAAAAAAATAAAAAATAAAAATAAAAACATTTTGGCATTGTAATTATTTAATGAACTTAACGGAGGACAAAAATTCCCCGCATTGTAAAGTTAATGGAGAAATGGCTGTACTAAAAATTAAAAATATCCCATGGTATTGTGTATAGTAATAGTCCTCCACAACTTCCATGCATTGCAAACAGTGAGTGGTAAGTGTGTAAGCCGCCTTGAACAAGCTCGAAATGCCTTCATCAAAATACAGAAAGTACTTTGGTGTCGGAATTTGAGGATGGAGCTTAGATTGCGAATGATGTAATGTTATGTGTTCCCAATCGTTCTATATTGTATGGCGGGATTGACTTTGACACAAGCTATGGAGAACAGAATCAGTGCATTTAAAATATGGGTAGGCATATATACAGACGAATGCTGCGCATATCCTGGACTCCTGGAGAGATCGCGTCATGCTGAGGTCATGGGGCGAATAGATACAGTAGCCGAGTTGCTGCTGTCGGTTAAGAAACTAACATGCTTCGGCCATGTCATGAGGAACGAAAAGCATCGCCTTCTGCATGTAATAATCCAAAGGAATTTAGAATGACAGAGGGCTCCCGGCAGAAGAAGTACATCCTGGTTGAAAAACCTGAGGCAATGTTTTTTTGGCAACAACACGACTTCCCTTTTCAGAGAAGTAGTCTCCAAGGTCCAAATAGCCATGACAGTCGCCAATTCTCGATAGAAGAGGCATTGAAAGAAGGAGATCAACTTCCATAGATAAAATCCTTATAGCTTACAGTAAATAAACTAAAGATATAGGAACTGACTGATTTTTGCATGACCCGGGAGTGACCAATATCTACGTCACATATCCTCTTTAGCGCTGACAAAGAAAATATACATTATGTTAAGCAGGCACCTATTGCACTTGGTGAATTTGCTCCATTAGCCTACGCTGCTACTTCTAGCAGATTTCAATCTAAACATCCATTATGATTATTCACTTATGACTTTTATGTTTTGCAGAGTCTTCGATAAAAACAATGACGGTCTAATTTCATCAATCGAACTGCGTCATGTAATGACAAATCTGGGGGAGAAACTCTCGGATGAAGAAGTGGACGATATGATAAAGGAAGCAGATCTAGATGGAGATGGCATGGTCAACTATAACGGTAAATAAGCAATATCACTAACTGTAATGGATGGGTTTGTCAATTTAAGCATTGCATAATTTACTTTTGTGGAAAATATACCTACTCCTCCAAATGTACCCAACAGCATAATATGATCAATATGGTGGAACATATTTCCGTACCGTACCGTTTATCTCTAGAAAATACTTACATTTTGTTATTTTATTGCAGAGTTTGTAACGATTCTGACATCGAAGAACTAAATTGAGTAGACATAGAGGGAAATTCGACAATCCACGGGGGAGCGTGTTCAAGTTGGGAATTTTGTAGGAAATTTTACTCCTGGAAATAATTGCACTTGGTTGTTGCTGCTGAACAATGGCAAGATTAAAAATTTATAAAAACGAAACGCTGCATATGGTTCTATACTGTATGTTGCTCATCGTGCATACGAATGGCTCAAATTTGTTGTGACTTCTTAAGATGCTTGAAATAAAAATGTCCTTAGAATCGGTTTAACTGAAGTTTCTAGTCTGCGGTTTATTGAGTATTGCGATGGGACCTAAGGTAATTGGTATTGTGAACACATCAACTGCTGCTACAAGGCAAAATAGAGCACTTGAATAATAATATTTTATTTTTTTTTCATTTTAAGGCGCGAGATCCTTACGGACATGCGCCGTTAGGTGGAGGTTTGTGATAGGTGGTGGTGATGGTTTGGCAAATATAGTTATTAGGAGCGCACTGGGCAACAAGGTTGCCCAAGGACCGTCTAACACAGTTTGTTATGGCTTGTATTTCAGGGTGTTGGTAAAGTAATTGATTGTTGGGATGACTGATAGAAAGTTATAGTTGTGTATGAAGGTATTTAAAAAAAAAATGGATTGTGGGTTTGACGACAATACTATTGCCGAGAAGACGAGGTAGATTGTGAGGTGGTGGTAAGTTTTGCCGAATTGATTAAATATAGGGCAGCGTTCATGGGGGTTCAACCCCCCCCCCCCCCCCGAAATGAAATGGCTTGATACTATCGGATTTTGAGAGGAAAAATAAAAACCACTCTGTAATATCCAATGAGATTTCTAAACAACCCCCCCCCCCCGAAAAAAATCCTGGCTACGGCCTTGGCCTACACAGTGGCGGAGCGTGCATGTAAGGCGTGGGCAATACTGCATTTCACCCAACAAATAATTAGAATGTATTATGAGCTTTCGTTGAAATACGAGTATATGGGTAGCCGCGAGCAAATAAGATTGTATGGGCATGATGTTATCAACGCAGTCTAAGAAAATTAAGAATCTCGTCACGTTAGAATTCAAATATTTTCTTTTATGTTTTCAAATGTTTACTTTTTAAGAAGGTACGGTAGAACATACTACATAAAATCATGCGTGTTTTTATCTTCTTCTTTTAACTTAAATAAATATTTGCAAGCATTACACTCGCAATTATCCCACGCTCCGCCACTGGGGCTACACATTATATATGCTTATTCAGCAGCAGCATTGAATAAAACTACATCGTATAGCGCAACAATTTTTATGTGTGATGGTGATTGACTAAGCCCAAACAGCGGTTTATTTTAAAACAATTTATAAAAGTATTTGTATAACGTATATTATCATTTTTATACCGTGAACCGTATTAATCACTCTGAAATTTTTTACGATCAACCTATTGACATTTTTTTAATGTTTGAGCTACAGTACCTATAGTCTTGTGCCCAAAGTTGGTTATTGGTAAGCCGGAAAAAACCGGAACAAACGCCTGTTGGTCTGTTGGTTTCAGTATTAGAAATAACCCTACCGGTACCACCATTCCTAATTTGACTTTGCATACATACGTTACCTATCAAAATTGCGTACATAACATCATAAAATAGCCTTTCAGAAGAACATTTAACATCCTTGTCTATCAGATGTTGCGCCTCTTTAATCGACTCTGTAATATTGATCTAAACGAAGCATCATCTCGATGCTACTTTGAAATGCGTGGAATTTTCGCAAAATTTTGACATTTCTGAAAGAAACCCGTTATAGTCTTGCTTTGATTTTTTCCTTTTAATCCGATTCACATACAGTCCTACACTCTGTACTGCGCTAGATTGTTACGAGGAGTCATGAACTTTCTATTTCGTTTTGAATCAAACATTTTCTTCATCTGTATAGTACAAGTGCTGCCGTTTCAGTTCCTACAATTTTTTCACCATACCGGTTTACGTTCGATTTTCGACGAAAGCCGTCCCTTAATGATTTGAACCTAGTTTTAATATAACTGAGCTCTCATTTCGCAAAGTTGCGCGTACCATATAGGCCATTACAATTTACGATGAATGTTCAATGTTTGTAGCATGCATGCAAGTATACAATAGTATGTTATCATGCTGAAATGTTAGAAACTAAAATTAGCCGTAAGGAACAAAACTATTGGCCAATAATAAAATAACACGCCTCGAAGCAATTCATTAAAAATATTGTGTGTACATATATTTATATAAAGATGTAGGCAATTTATGATAATTTATGATCATGTTTTTTGTAAATAAGCTGTAAGTTAGAAGTTAGAACACTTATAAATATGTTATAAAATATAGCTACTAAGCGATTGTTGTTATTGTTGACTGTTGGATTTGAAAACTGTTACTATCTGCTATTCTTGAAAAGGGATGAATATATAAAATATGAGACGGAAGTTTCAAATTGTTTGATTAACTTATAGGAAATTGAATTATAGGTTGTTGAAAAGAGCGTATTGTGTACTGTATGGCATCTACATAGATAATTGTGATTTGGTATATACTGTATCACATACATATAAAACATCGCACACATGGCTTTAGTTGGCATCAACTGTATTCACATACAGTATGTACAGTATAGGCAAACTAAATGGAGATTGAATTCTATGTAAACAAAACAAATACGAAATGATGTACGAGTATGCCTAAATTAATTGCCGTGACTTTTTTATGCATAAGTTATTTTCGTCAGTTTTTAGTTACCCCCGTCTTTCTAGAAATTTAAATAGGTACCTTAGTCCGAAGAGGTTGCTTAAACAATTGAACCGAGCTGACAGTAGCCAACCTTTCGCATGTACAACTGTTGCACGTGAAATGTCTTCCAAACTCATTTTCGCCCCCAGGAGGTATTTTCACCTACCTATAGCCTACGCATCATATGCTGGGATAAATATGACTCTACTTGTAATTATTTCACAAGTAGAACTTTAACATTTTATGAAAAATTCTACATTATTGTAAACCGTAGCCGGGATCATTCCGAGTTTTTAGTTATTACAAAACACGAGCATCATACTCACCTACATATATACATATATACATATATACATTTATACATTATAAAATTTTATAAAATCAGGCGCGGTATGGTAAAATACCCTGTCGGCCTATCATACTATACGATATTGATGGGCTACAATAGTAATAGGCCTAATATCAAACATTCACTATATTG
Organism: Psococerastis gibbosa; assembly: GCA_963971405.1. Taxonomy (NCBI): domain Eukaryota; kingdom Metazoa; phylum Arthropoda; class Insecta; order Psocodea; family Psocidae; genus Psococerastis; species Psococerastis gibbosa. The sequence continues at coordinate 18,871,999 of OZ020489.1, read as the reverse complement.
TATACCACAGATTTCTTAGGTTTAGGCAACAGAAAAGACAAACACCAACCGAAACAAACAAAGCTTAATTTGATAATTTTGAACAATTAAACTACGGTACCTATTAAAACCGTAACTTAAATAGATATTACTTGTTGAAAATACCAATGACGTTCGTGTACTGTACGGTACCTAAATGTTTTGTAGTATATTTAAATTTAACTGATGGTTACCCTATTCAAAATAGCCTGCAATAGAACAAATCAAAACGTTTTTAAAACAAGCTTCTTTCAAGTTGTCTTCGTGGATTGAAAAATGATGACAAAAACGTTAGCAGTAAACCGGCATGCTGTGCATAATGCAGTTTTGACGGATTTAATTTACATGAAAGGTTTTCATATACGATCTTTTTGGCGGAATGTTGTTATTTGACGTTTCAGTATTGCTATGTTCAAGGGGCATACAAAGCAATGGCGCTGGGTTTCATTAAAGTAAAGTTAATAACAGTGAACCATATAAGTTTGGTTGTTGATTTAAATAGGCCTATCTGATCTACCTACCGTACCTAATTGCACTACCTATAAGAAGTTACCACTGGGGAACCTTTTCTTAAATAAGTACCTGAGAGCTATAGCTAAACATCAGTAAAAATGAGGGTAGCCTACGACGATATAAATTTAAGTCTAGTTATATGCAATAGGCCTACAATTGTAATGTATATTTTGTACAGCATGCTATTACTATGATAATGCACAGCCACAAAGTACCTAATTTATTTGTACCCAGCAAAATATTGCTATGCTGTTTAGGTACGATGCCTAATTTAGTTTCCGGCAGGCCCACAAACACTGAAAAATAATACACATTCCAAAGTGCCCACACATATGTATCGCCATTTCCTAACGAAGCCCCGAAGAAAACTTGAAATGGTTTATTTCAAAGCATATATTTGTACTTAGACTATACAGGGTGTTATTGTTTAATTAGATGAGTGCGGATATTATATGCCTGTTCAGTTTCAAAAACTTAAAGGTGGACTGGATCCACAAATTATGAAGCTGAATTGTTTTCATACATGTTGAATACAAATGCTTAAGACAATGTTTAATAAATATAGTTGTATTTATAGTCAGAGAATCCTTTCCTCTCGAATCGAATGTAGGCTATTTTTTAATATAAAAATTACTGTGGCACCTGTCATGTTTTCAATGAGGATAGCCTAGGTATATAGTAATGATTGCAATAAATCTTATTAATCTTTTCCAGTTCTGAGCAAAGCCATTTAGTGTTTTTTTTTTGTTTTTGTTTTTTTTAATGAAGGGGGATGATAATTGATAATATAGGTTATAATATGCCATATAGGTTAACTGGTAGAGTACCTAGCCCTTCGGGGCTAAAGCTCGCCTAATATAAAGACGTTTTTCATTCATTCATTCATTCATTCATTCATATGCCTTTTTTAGAGTCAATTTGTAAATTGCTCATTGTATCTTAACTAATGTAACATGTACCAATATTACGGACAGTATATCTATGAGGAAGAATGGATTGCAGGCTCAGTTACTGTTTACAGTATCTAATTGTTTCATTCGGCATATTGTGGCACTTTCCAAATTTCAGGGTGAATTATATATTATGAAATCGCGATAACCCAACCATTCGATATGGTAAGTTACCCGATGAACAATTTTGAAACAAAAACATTAATATAACAAAAAAATTGATTAATAAATGGTAATAGGCCTACGGCAAAAGGCGGCAATTCCACCTGCGATTTTACTTCATTTGTGATTTTTTGTTTGTTTTGTTTTAAGGAGACTATTATGTAGATATCTACTTATCTATTATAAATTAAGTTATAATATGGTAGCAGACATCATTAATAAGTCTCTACCATAATATTATAACTTAATTTATAATAGATAAGTTAAGTATCTACATAATAGTCTCCTTAAAACAAAACAAACGAAAAATCACAAATGAAGTAAATTCGCCGGTGGAATTGCCGCCATTGCAAAATAGGTGACTGAAATAACAAAAAAATATAATGAAGGAATGAAATAACAAAATATGTAATCCAACTTTTTTGGATCTTAAAAGTATTACGCGCCTTTTCGTGTCAGCAGAATATTATTTCAACTTTCATCCCCCAGGGTGCGCGGTGACATCATTACCTAAAATACAAAATGGCGCTTTTGTAATTAATTAAAAATGTAAATATTAAATTTATATTTGAATTTTTTTAGCTTTGCTGATAGTGACCCTCTAATTATTTTTTCTGCCGTCTGTATCCTGTGTGTTCCTTCGTTCAGTAAAATATTTTAGGAGTTGCCATTACTTATTAGACAGTCCTTACCATGAGCTTTAACAAAGGCGGGTCTGGGTTGCCCAGAGGATTTGGATTTTCTGGATTTGTTTTGCCTAAAAAGGACTCACCTCATGCTGGAGCAGCTATACCTCCACCAACGGCAGGGTTCAAACCCGCTGGAGGTGTCAATGCCGGCCTTAGTAAACAGGGCTACTCAACTATGACGGCCATAAGTCAAACAGCCCTCTCAGCTCAAAACAACTGGTCAAACTTAAAAAAGAGAAGCAAGACGGAAGAGGAGTACTTTGATGAAGAAGATGATGCTCCACGCAATGCAAATGCTTTGGAATATATACCAGGTAGGTAAAGGCTACATAAGGGCTAAGTTGTATTGAATCTAGCCTAGCTAAATAAATATTTATTCTATGAGCCAGACGCTTGAGTTATGATTTCACTCTCTTATTTCAGGCTACCTGCGTAAATAGTTCTTACAAAAATTTTGCAATATAAGGTAGGCAAGTAGCGATTTCAAATTGATGTAAGAAAGCGATGAGGTTCCGTGTATTTTGTTTCAAATTTAAGTTGAATCTTACTAGGGCGGGGATTCCACCAACGTCAATAGTGATATTCAATGTAGTTTTGACGTGGTAGCAGACATTTTTAGTATGTCTTTAATGTCTGCTACCACGTCAAAACTACATTTACTATCACTATTGACGTTGGTGGAATTTCCGCCTAAGCAAATATCTATTTTCTTATCGTGAATTTTTATTAATAATACATATGAGAAACTGAATGAAAAACTTTGCTTCAATTAAGTATTTGACGAAGGCCAACCGCTTAACTGTTAAATCCGACAGACGAATTTTGAATTATGAACTAAAGCCTTGAGGTAGAAATCCAAATAATTGTTGGTAATATATCTGACTCATGGACGGAGTCGGCCTTATGAGAGCGTTTTTAACCTTCAATGCTTTCCAATTGGTAAATTTTAATTTAAAAATATTTCTCTAGCCCCTGGAAGTCCTTCTTATGAGGCAGCAAATATGAAACCAGCCAAAGCAGAATCAGACTCAGACGATGATCCCCTTGATGCGTTTATGGAAGGCATTGATGCAGAATTTAAGAAGGACATGAAAAAGGCTGAAGTTAGTGCAGAAGCAGCAGAGAGAGGCGACAAAGGAAAGAGGGGAATCCGAGATGACATAGATGGAGAAGATGATGAAGAGTCATATTACAGGTTTGACAGTTTTATGTTATTTTGGTGTTCCTATTATTCCTTCGTTTTGGAAGGCATTGATGCACAGTTTAAGAATGATATGAAAACAGCTGAAGTTAGTGCAAAAGCTGCTGAGGGATGCGACAAAGGAGGGAGGAGATAATGAAGAGTCATATTACAGGTTTTACAGTTTTATGCTATATTTGGCGCTTATTTGGTATTGCTATTGTTCCATCGTTAATTTAATTTATGTAGAAAAGCTAAAAGTGATTAATAAGAAGCTTAGAAGTAATGTGACATTTTTTTCGGTATCATTTCTGATGCAGAGATTATGCAATATATCTTTGTTTCGCGCACCACTAGTTATTGTTAAAATACCTAGGTATATGGAGGAGAACCCGCAAGCGGGTGTCCAAAACGATGACTCCGACGTAGAAGTGGAATATGACGATGACGGTAATCCAATAGCTCCGGCGCGAAGCAAGATCATCGACCCATTGCCGCCTATAGATCACTCACAAATCCAGTATGTCGATTTTGAGAAGAATTTCTACAACATTCATCCGGACATTTCTGTTTTGACGCCAATTCAAGTTGATGAACTACGAAACACGCTTGGCATTAAGGTAGACTAGCTAGTAAATAGTACTTTACCCACTAATCTATTAGGATCAGAAATTATACTATCAAATCACAATGCGTGATGATGAGCATTGAAACCAAACTTAAAAAATTGACTCTGAATAATTGTATTGTAATGTATATGTAACAGCGAATGAGATGAGAAGCCAAAGTAATCTCCCTAAACGATTTGTTGATATTGGTATTCTCATTTTTTTCACCTTCAACGCCCGAACGTCTTTATTGGTAGACTGTAGACATTTAACTATTTTACTAGGCATAGTTTACTAAAAATAGCTAACCGTGTGTAAACTTTTCGCATTTCTTAATCAAATTTGCCTTTTCCGATTACGCCACTTAAAAATAACGACGGTTTTGGCATTTTTGAAGCTGTTAAATTCTCTACTCTATTTCTATTTTAAAATCTTTTGGTTAAACGAATTCAGGTGACCGGACCGCAACCGCCCCATCCTGTGGTGAGTTTTGCCCACTTCGGCTTCGACGACGCTCTGATGAAGACCATTCGAAAGAGTGAGTACACACAGCCCACGCCGATCCAGTCGCAATCCATTCCAGCTGCACTCAGTGGGCGTGACATCATTGGCATCGCCAAGACTGGCAGTGGTAAGCCAAAGAACCAATTTATCAAGTATAGATAGAAAAAATGAGTAATTTCATGGTAAATAATTTTCCTATGGTTAAATTTCTTCGGATATCTCGGGGGGGGGGGGGGGGGGGGGTTTCACGTGACGCCACTGGAGGTAAGGTAAATTCTAAATAGGTCAGGCCAACACATTACCACACAGTAATAATGGCAGGGCAGGCAATGCAATTGAGCGTGAATTTTCTATCATTTTTGGGAAAGCAACCTGTCCGGTTTCATTACTCAATTTGTGAATCTACATGCTAAATTTCATCAAAATCGACCGAGTAGTTTGCCCGGAAATCGATGAACAGACAGAGCGACAGACAGACATTCCGTAAAAAACATTTTTTTTGGGTTCCTGCGACCTCAAAACGTGTAAATCCGTTAAAATTTCGACCATCACAAAACTTTCCTTATACTACATATAAATTGGTAAGTCAAACTAGCTAAGTTTTGAGACATTTGTATACTGTAGGGTACTGTAGGTATTCCATGACAGTGCTGAAATTAATGTTACGGTGCTATTTCCCTGTAGGCTAGTAAAACCCTTAATTCATTGTGCATTTCAATTTTCGACTGCCTAATAATTGTGGCGTTCTACGATAGCTCAGTAAATTAATAAAATACCTAACTCACTACAGGGGCGTATCTTAATAAACTAATAACTATAGGGACTTCAAATTACGCTCCTGAAGGTTTAGGTATGAAGATTTATAAGAAAATAAGCCTACCGTACTCTGCTTACTCGATGAAGGTGTAGTACAGTAGGTAGACGTATTATAATGTGTAATGTTTAGTGTGGTGCTGTAAGGTGTCTTGGTGTTTGTATTTTAAGTGAATAGGCTACGCTACTTACATATCTACTGCTGGAGTACGTGGCTTGCAAAGTATCTGCAGGAACCCCAGCAGGGGCGAGCACAATGAACACTATATAATAACAGAAACACGAATGACACTACAACCACAACTAGGCTAATAAAATTCAATTATATAAACAATAGGCAAATAAAATAAGGAACCTATTGGAGTCGATGCAAAATTAAGACTAACGTAAAATGGGGGGTTGAGTACCTAGCCGATTTTAAGGGAAGGTACCTGGTACTATATTTAGCTTGTGGAATGCGAGGAATTCACGGACAATAATGTTGTCGACCTTGCGATTTTCGATGTTTTCCTAGCAAATAATTTTTACCTGCCATATTTTATTTTATTTTTTATTTAAGGTAAAACGGCTGCATTCGTGTGGCCAATGCTCGTGAACATAATGGACCAGAAGCAGCTGGTAGCCGGTGATGGCCCTATCGGACTTATATTGGCACCAACTCGGGAACTCTCTCAACAGGTGATTTACTTGTATATATAACTTATGGAGTTATTGATGTGATTTGAGCTACTGTTTTTAAACATAGTAGAAGCTTTTGCATCACTTTACCTAATATAACATAATTTAATAATAAGGTACAACGTACCATCCAGAATTTATTAATAAATAATAAATATTTAAAAAAAATTTTGCTTAAGAATTTGTTCCATCCCGTGCCACTCCATTTTTTATTTAATTTACTGTCCTACCCTCCAAGTTAGAAAAACACCCTATGGGCTGTGGAAACAGGACACTACAGAAAATTGTGTTCTGCCCACTCGCGAGCAAATAATTGTTGATGCTTACAACTTTGATAGTCAACATTTTTATACATTGCCCAGAAAATAAAATGTGTTTTCTGACTAAAGTCTGTGTTCTCTGAAGGCTGCCTATGACAATTTAACAATTATACTGTATATACATGTAGTCCTAGACCTAGATGATAAGCATACGAACCAATGAATTTTTTTTTTTCTTTTTTAGATTTTCGTGGAGGCGAAGAAGTTTGGAAAAGTGTACAATATTCAGGTGGTATGCTGCTACGGTGGAGGTAGTAAATGGGAACAATCAAAAGCATTGGAAGGAGGCGCAGAGATCGTTGTGGCCACCCCGGGTCGTATGATTGATTTGATTAAAATGAAAGCTACCAACTTACAGCGAGTGACGTTTTTAGTTCTCGATGAAGCAGACCGCATGTTCGATATGGGCTTCGGTGAGTAAATATCATCGTTATTAATATGGCGGAGAAGTGAGCCTGCACATGATAAGTAGGCAATTTCGCTGGGTGCACAAGCTAAGTGCAGAGTTTTGACCGGGTCCAGGTATCCGTTCTGCAATACTGCAATGTATAAGACTTCAATATTTTTTTTGCATTGATACTTATCTCTGATAGTTGGCTTATGGTTAATGGGAGACCCGTAAGGAATATTATAGCTGCTGCCGTTCCAGTTAATATGTTTCTATGGTACATATCAATGCATTTTGCGACCGTCAAGGTTTTAGTTCAGTCATATGCTTCCTTCGAAGCGTGTATCGGCAGCATGCCATTAATTCTGAATATTTGAGAAATGGAAAGATATATGAATTATTCTCGGTAGTCAGCGTTCCTGAGATTATTTAATTAAATTATAAGCGTGACGTCAAAAACGTCATTTGCAATGCAACATCAAAACAACCACGAAATTCTGGTGCCGAGATATCCGATCAGTTTTGGAGTTCTTTTATGTCACTTTTAAAAATATCGCCAGTACATTCGACTTTTTAGCTTGGCGGAAATTTTGCATATCCATCTTACCCCGGTCTCTCCTATATTGAAATCACTATGGGTCAATATGGGTCTGCTGAGTTCGAGTTGACTGCCATCGTTCGTAATTATCATTTTTCAGGGCAGAGATTTCAGATGAAAAATTCTTAGCATTCTAGCTACAAGCTTTCGCACTAAATTCCCATTTTCTCACTGAAATAGTATTGCTGTAAAAAACGTCAGAAAGTGCTTTGTGCTCATTTAATGCAATGGTAATAATTCAATCGGGTGAAAATCCTGCGTTCGAAGACCGCGTGTATTTTTAATGAATTTTTTGCGGCTGCAGAACGTGTAATTAATTAATTTCGTCAAAAAGACCCGGTCGTCTTTTGTTTACAAAATATTTTGGGATCTCTGCGTTAAGTACTCATTTCAATCCTTAGGTTAACATACAGTATAACCATAGTTCAATAAGCTACAGAAGCTTCCCAAGCCTTCAATACTTTCAAACTATCGATGCAGCACGTAGAGATTGTTTCAGCTAAAACAAACAAGTAGGTTTAATCTGCACTTCTAGTGAGCTGATGTAAAAATTTTCTTGTACTATCACGGAGCTGGCAACAGTTCTTTAAATGGCCTTTACTTCGTTTTCAGAACCCCAAGTAAGATCAATTTGTAATCATGTACGTCCCGATCGGCAGACACTTCTTTTCTCAGCAACATTCAAGAAAAAGGTGGAGCGCTTGGCTAGAGACGTTCTGACGGACCCTGTGAGGATAGTACAAGGGGACGTGGGCGATGCTAACGAAGACGTCGTACAGTCTGTTCTACTTGTCCACTCCCAGCAGGCCAAATTCCAGTGGCTCCTCAGCCACATGGTCCAATTCCTGTCGACGGGAAGTCTTCTGATATTCGTAACCAAAAAGGTAAGTGACGTTTTTTCTTTCCCTCTACTGATTTACTGCGAAATTTCGGAATGTTTCTCACACCTAGCAAGGCATTTCGTGATTAAGAACAGTAATAAAAAAATAAGAACAAAAACACCTTAAATTGTGAGTAGATTTGAATAATTCTATGGAATATTACAATTTATTTACTATACATTGTCAAAAATCCTATCAATGTGGAGGTTTAGCGTGAGATTCAATCAAGACAGACTGTAGTTTACCTCTGGTCATTTAATGGATTTATGTTATTTATAGGTAAATGCTGAAGAGGTTGCAAACAACCTAAAGCTAAAAGAATTCGACGTATTGCTATTGCATGGTGATATGGACCAAACCGAAAGAAACCGAGTTATTACGCAGTTCAAACGGAATGAGGTTAGCACTCTCGTTGCTACAGATGTTGCCGGTGAGTTTATTATTCTTTTTCCTTTATTCAACAAGTTTATTGCTAGGGCACTCTTTGGTCCTGGGGTTGGGCCCGAAGGCGGAGGAACTGAATGAAGACTCAACGGCATAAGGATGCAGAAGGCACCGGTCATCACGACTAAGTACATTCGATACTCAAATACTTGACTTACTTTTGAGGAGTCCGAAGTACGGTATATACGTGTCTACTATTGTCATAATGAACACCGACAGAAGGAAGGTATTTAACAATTACTGAACAAACCCCTGTTAAATGTGGCTTCCTGATACAGTGAGCTTTACTCCTGTATATTCCTGACTTACTTGACTTAAGTTGGCGCTGGGTGACTTTTGGCTGCATTCACAACACCACGCCAACGGATCCTGTCCTTCGCCAAACCACGCCACTCATCGGCCCGAAGGCCAACTTCCTGCACATCTTCCTTTAGCTGGTCGCCATAGTGTCGTCTCGGACGGCCCAAAGTTCTTCTTCTGTTGGGACATGCCACCCATACTGCTTGTACTGTTCTTTCTGATGGCATACGGACGACGTGTAGAAACTTAAGTAAAAACAGGGCCATCACCGAATCACCTCCCCTATCTGAAATGAAATTATTATTAAGTTGCTAGTATCAATAATCGGATCAGGCCTTACTTTCTTTTATATTATATATAATTTAATATAAGATCAATTAAATTTGGGAAATAGCAAAAATTAATGTAGCAGACTTTAATTAAGACTGTCCTCATGAAATTTCTAAGCCCAGCTTATTTTTATTTGACTTACTTTGTATATTGCGAAACCGACGGGTATGTCGCTATGATCGTTTATGCTGAGTGTGTTCTGAAACCTGCCATGGCATACGTTTTCAATTTTGAGATGTTGCCGCTCTGCCTATTCAGGTTTTTTTAGCATATAAAGTAGAGGGGCTTCTTAATGTTTTTGAAAATTGACAATTTTACTCTGTTTATTTTAGCCCGAGGCCTGGATATTCCACACATCCGTACTGTTGTAAATTACGATATCGCCCGTGATATTGACACCCATACCCACAGAATTGGCCGAACAGGTCGAGCCGGTCAGAAGGGGTTCGCCTACACTCTTGTTCTGCCAGGCGATAAAGAGTTCGCTGGTCATCTGGTTAGGAATCTAGAAGGAGCTAACCAAGACGTGCCGCAAGATCTCTTTGATCTGGCTATGCAGGTAAATAAAATAAAAATTCCATTAGAGCTGTAGAGCAGTGGCCCGATCATGTCGATTTGGTATTATAATACAGGGGTTAATATAATACCATGTATATATGTGGTATTAATTCAATTGTTAAAAATAAATGAACAGTAAATTTCATATTTTTTTAATTTTTGACGATTGATTTATTTCAGTCATCATGGTTCAGGAAGAGTCGTTTTAAAAGTGGGAAAGGCAAAAATTTAAATGTTGGTGGAAGTGGTTTAGGATTCCGTGAAAGACCTGGCCTTAGTCAAGCTAGTACGACGAGTTCATCAGCCTCTACTTCTGCGGTTGAGCTAATGAAGAGAGCGGGTCCAGGTTCTGACAGGCTGGGCGCCATGAAAGCTGCTTTTAAATCCCAGTACATGACACAGGTACGTTCAATAACATAGTTCAGTTCTGTTGAGGTCTGAGTATCCGTCAGCATAACTCCTATTGCTGCTTAGTTAAATCATATGTCGCTATGTAAATGTCTATTGTCACTTGCAACAGGCCTAGGTTGACGTTTTGCATTGTATCTTAGCCGGCCGCCTTACCAAGTTGAACCCAGCGGACCAGAGCAGGTTCAAAGATGCAGATAACTTGGTAGTGTGCACAGTGCCGGTAGGGAAACATGGTAGGACTTTACCTAGTCACCTCCGAACTAATCGTGTGACTTCACTGTGTTTCCCAAGTGGTTCGGAATCCACTATAATCACGAGGTCCCCTGTCCTATGGGCCCACACCGTGGCCTGGGACTGTGTCCAACCATACTACTACTACTACATTGTATCTTTTTGTCTCAGTTTCAAGCGTCCAGTGACCACACCTGGGAGCACACGATTAGTAATCCAGATCCTTCGTCTTTGCATTCAAGCAATAGCAATGAAGAATCAACAAAACCAAAAAAGCCGAAGAAAAGTCGATGGGAGGATTAAATGGACTTACTGAATCAACTGTTCATTTCAATTTAGTTGTTTTTTTGAATGAATGGGGAATAATAATTTGTAGTAAGTTATCGATATTGAAATATATTCCTCCCTTGGGAGAAAACTGGCAGACTGAGCCCGTACATGCTTTCCTGTGTCTATTAACATAGTAGATAATTATAATGGCCTCGATCATCCATGGTTAATTAGCGTCCTAGGGATTGATTTTGAGCTGCCCAATTTCCTCCGTCCTGAAGCACGAAATCTAGTTCCAAAATGTACAGTATGAGTCACACGTTACAATAAAAGGACCTTGCGTAAGTTTGATGACACTAGTAATATTACAGACCGTACATGATACATCCAAAGCCTTGAAGGCATGTGTGGCGGGTTGGGGTGCAAACATTTTACACTAATAGTATGATTTAGATCAGTGGTGGGCGACCTTTTTGTACGAGTGAGCCCAATGCCTGGTGTTCTCAAGCTGAGCTGATACCTTTCCAAAAGCGTAAACCAAAAAATACGAGATATAGCCCCTTCGTAAGCTAAACATGAATATGTTGTGTCGATGTTGAGAGCCCTTTTTTCTAGTAGGTATAAAATAAATAAATAAGGACTTTTTATTGTTTCTATTACTAAGCCAGCCTAGCGGAGTTAGGGCTATAAATCCCTCTCTTACACTCAACTAGGACGACGCGGGACCGCCTGCTTTACATGCCCTCTGAAGCATGGCCAGAAAATGTAGCCAGTGTGGGACTCGCACCAGCAACCTTTCGGGTGAAAGTCAGAGTCCGTACCACTACGCTACATGTCATGACATACGATTACAATTTTTCTTTCCTTTTTATTCTAAAATGGCAAAGGAAAATTTTAGTTTTCCCCTGTCCATGATACGCCAAATTTGAGACACGGGTTGCCAACCACTGATTTAAGTTATGTTAGGTTAGAATAAGAGTTAGTAAATCAGTCATTAAAGCATTGGATCTCATTGTCCTGAATCGGCAGAATAGTATACAATATATGTACATAGTAGTGGCTATGCTTATTAGGAGTATAAATTTCCCTATTATTTTTTATTTTTTTTCTCTTGTAAAATCATTTTTTGGTTTAATCTTCCTCCAGCCTTCAACTAGGCCCCGCGCAAACTTTTCGCTTCAGGTCTCGCAAACCCTCGGGGCGGCCCTGCACCCAGGTTCCACCATAATGCATTTTTCGATTAAATTAATGCTTGTACTGCATAAACGTCGCGGACAAAAAACATTAACTTATGTAAGCCTAGTTATTCTCCCTTGCTAGACTGTCTGAAAAAAAAAAAATAGGCAGTGTCTATAAAAACAAAAACGTTTAATCATACAATGTATTGAAGTCAACTTTAGTGGATTTCTTTACTTTATTAATTATGTTGCTGGACAATAACACGTCACTGGAACCATGAAGTTTTTTCACTTTTGTCCGTTGCTTGAATTCATTACTAGACATTTCATTGGCCAGATCTTCATTCCCAACAATTTTCCTCTTGGGAATGTGTTGGAAACCTTTCGTCCAATCGCCAGTATCTCGCACATCAAGTAAAATAGAAGCTACTTGATTCAATGTTAAATTTTTGCTAGACCCTGTCCCCCACACCAGAAATCGCTCTAGCGGTAGTTTAGCCATTCGCAAACCTTCTTCTTTCGCCTTAGCTAAGGATAAAGGCTTTGGATTGGTTTTGTCTACCATAGCACCGATAATATAGACATCATCGTGATTCCACTCCACTAAATCATTGCGACAATGAGGAGTCAAATAAACAAGCTTCTCCTTGGGATACAGATCTAGGTAACTTTTCTGTGTGGTAAAAAAAGGATAGTGTGGTTCATACATTGGGGGAATATGCTTCTTTAAGCATTGCATAGTATAGGATTCTGGATCTGCATTACACAGCTGTACGTGAAAGGGCTGTTTGTGAACGCGGTTTTCCGAAAATACCAACATAATTTGTTTGGCGCAATTCCTTTGCTCAAATCTAGACATGTACTTTTCATATGAACAGTCTAATACAATGTTCTGAGAAAACATGGAAGCAGTCATAACATTTTTGTTAAAAAAGTTGTCCATTGTTGAATCATAAATGCGCAAGAAAATTGTACTGCCACCAAATCCATACTTAATGTGCCCATCTTCCGCATCTTCAGTAATTTTTGATTCTTGCCTACTTCTCAGCTTCTCTTCACTTTTCAGTTTCTTGTTCTCCTTTTTCTTTTCATTTTTAAATAAAAAAGTTAAGTATCGCATACGAGAACTGCGAGACTTTAAACCCATCAGCTCTTGCCATTCTTCCGGTTCAATGTTGTCAGGAACAAGGTGCCCATCTTGGCGTAAAATGTCCACTTCTAATATTATTACACGCAGAAGCTTTTCTATCTCGATATCTCCGTCAACTATAGCTTTGATACTGTCTTCAGTGAGCAATTGATTTGAAGTGAAGTTATTAACCTTCACTGGTTCTTTGGTTTCCGTTGAATAACACTGGCTCAAATTGAAAGAACACGTTTTCTTATTTATCAGATTTTTAGGAATAAAAGTGCACTGGCTATGCTTATAATTAACGCGTAACTTCGGAATAAAACGAATTATACGATGCATATTTAAGAAAAAACGGCATGAAAATGTACACAAAAATTCCAGTAAACACTAATGACTAAACAGCGTCAACAGTTCAACACTCAACGGTGACAACGTCTGCTATGCCCAGATTTAGCATCCAAAATGGCAACGCTAATGACGTCACTAACCACTCCTAGTCATTGAACTATATATATATACATGTATATGTGTATCAATGCTCCTAGTTCAACCATTGCGCCACACGGCCACAGTGAGGTTCTGTAGGGACAGTTTTGGTCACTAGGTTCGCTGATGACAAACCGATATCCATATTATTCAAAATGGCCGCCGTTTGCATGTGAAAGCTAAGCTCTTAGCATCTAATTAATTCTTTTAATATTTTTTATAATATTTTTACTATGTCTGGACCATATTTCGCTGCATATAATTTAATATATATATTCTCCATGATGTATAGAAAAATATCACTTTAAAATAATACGTAATTAAAAATCATTTTAAAATAGTATTGAGACTTATGGAAAAATCAACGCTTTGATATCATTGCAGCTGGTGCTGCCATCTACAAAATGATGTCACAAATGAACCCCGTTACTGTGGCACAGTATGAACAGTTGAAGTCTAAATAATGTATTATAATTCTTATAAACAGCATTACCACTGCTATTTCTTAGTGAAATTAAATAAAAAGTGACGCGATGTGCCCTCCTTAGGCGCCCATTCCATTGACCGGCTAGGGCTATTTCCAACAACGGTGACGTGGTAGCAGACATTCAAGACTTAGGTAGCGTTTCCACCGACCTCGCATTGCAGAATGCAAATGACATTGACGGAAATTAGAATTTTTCTTTTTATAGAAATCTATTAAAATGTTTGTACTTAACATATCCCATGAAGCCATTTTTTAATTTATTTGTTTGTGATTTTACTCTATGATCATTGATCAATTTTAACTATGGCATAGAGGAAAATAAACATTTCCGTCAATTCTGCAATGCGAGGTCGGTGGAGACGCCACCTAAGTCTTGAATGTCTGCTACCACGTCACCGTTGTTGGAAATAGCCCTAGCCGGTCAATGGAATGGGCACCTTATAAGTTGATCATGGGAAATGACCCGCCAATCCGAGGAGGGCAGTATACCAGACTGCTTTTGTATTATTTCTTTATGCAAGTTGTCCTAAATAGACATAACATAAACTTAGGCCGCTATTCCACTAGTCAATAATCCGTCATTTGTGCTTCAATAATTGATGAGTGCCTCAGTGACAGTGTAGAAAGCTTTCTCTAAGAGATGGTTTCTAAGCAGTTTAGAGAAGTTAGAAGCATTTCTCTCCGCTCTCAGTTCAGTCACTTCAGTCGGGAATTTGCTAAGGCGGCCATTAAACCGGCCAATTTACTTCATTTGTGAGTTTCTCAAGGAGACTATTATGTAGATACTTAACTTATCTATTATAAATTAAGTTATAATATGGTACCTAGTGGTAGAGATGTCTATTACCATATTATAACTTAATTTATAATAGATAAGTTAAGTATCTACATAATAGTCTCCTTAAAACAAAACAAACGTCAATGACAAAATCACAAATATAGTAAATTGGCCGGCGGTAGGCGAAACCTTGTAGTATAGGATCCAGTCCCTCACACTTGGCTGTGCGACTTTCGTATATGTATTGTATATTGTAATTAATTAATAATTATGTAATTGCGAAGGACTGAGTGCTCACCGATATATCTTGATTACTACTGCCTCGAGTGCTGAGTACTTGTCTACACGTGATAGTCACGTGTACATATGACGTCACTATACACA
This sequence comes from Psococerastis gibbosa, assembly GCA_963971405.1. Taxonomy (NCBI): domain Eukaryota; kingdom Metazoa; phylum Arthropoda; class Insecta; order Psocodea; family Psocidae; genus Psococerastis; species Psococerastis gibbosa. Next base: position 18,856,708 of record OZ020489.1, on the reverse strand, counting down.
TGACAGCGACGTGCGTGGCGCTGGCCTTACGGCTTACAAGGTCTCCCCGTTGCCTCGTGTTTTAGGTGTGGGTGTCCCCTTTTTGTTCAAATGGGCCCCACAGCTCAGGTTTTTAGATATGTAAAATGCATCTAAATATGTATAGACTTGGGGCTGGGTTTACTCCCTATGACATAAATGTTATGGTATTGAGCTTACGCTTTCACTGCGAAAAAAAACCGCGGAATCATTGATTACCTGAGCTGCTAGAGTGCTAGCCCTGGTCACACAGCTACGAATAACTTCGGATAAGTACGACACGACTCCGATTGCATGGCGTGTAAAGACTCGCACAAGTGCAAGCACGTTACCACCTGGCCATCGAAGTCGATAAAGTCGAAATATCTTGCATCTTTGCATTACTATTTTCTATCTTTTTCTTTTATTGATTTTTTAGGAAACAATTTTTTTAAATGTATACTAATATGTAAACAAAAATAAGTTAGCTGGTAGGTAGCCCTTCGGATCTAAAGATCGCCTGGCATCAAGACGTTTTTAATTTAATTCCTTTTCCCGCTTTTGGCTAATCTTCGAACATCAGCTTCAATGTAGGTATCTGTATATTTAACAAAACAACACCGACAAGTGTTCCATAGCATCTAATATTTGTTAAAGGATTATCCCGTGCAGCTTTCCTGCGGATCCGCCGTAGTACAATATGTATAGGTCATTATAGCAAAATAAAATTACAATTTCATATTTTAAGAGCCTTACAGCATTCATATATTTGACAAAATATTACAATTCATTGTCCTACAGTTTTTCTTCACTATACACATGAGGAGCTTTCAACAGCTACCTCAATATTGCAAAATACGCCCCATTTTAGCTAATTCTCACATTTGTTTAAATCAATTAATGTTTCTACTATCCCCTAGCATATCACCCACTCAGTCTTATATAGTGCAAAAGTTTTTAGTAGTATTGACTGAAATGTCAGTGAGAGCTCTAAAGCGGAATAACAAATCGGACTGACAGTAGGCAGATTGTTCTGCCAATGTGAAAGCAGACATGGCGCTGCAGATAATGTGAACCAAATAACAATACAAAGTCATTTGCAACCGAGACATACCTAAAAAAAACAGCACCGGAGACTTACTACAAAATCGGGGTTTTTAAGGTAACCCCGAAATCTTGCTTGTTCAAGAAACAGGGCAGCTGGTTGCCCAAATGCTTAATAAATTTCCGAACATGGTCCATCTCTGCATCATTATCAACTAGCAACATTGATGCTACTGTTGTATTTTGAAAAATACGAGGCAGTTCAATAAGTCCTTAGACGAAGGTGGAAAAACAATTTATTTTCACATAATTGTATTTTTTGTCAATTAGGTAGCATCATTCTTTATTAAAAGGCCAATTTTTTTCGCCGGCAAACGTCATGATTTTGGGCTAGTCGTTCGATTCAGATGATGGCGTGTTTTAATCCTCATATTTAGCTGGCCATACATCATGTTTTGCAAAAGTTGACAACTAACGAAAATAATTGTTTTATCCATCTTTCTCTAAGCATTTACTGAACTACTTATTGCATAGCCGGACACTGAAAAATATATGACTTGCACTTATGGTCAGAAATTAAGTACAATTTCAGTAGCAGCTACGAGTGTAAAAGCTTGCCGGGAAAATATATACTATATATAATATATATATTGAATAGTAAATATTTCCTGCCATCAGTCATGCCTGCCCTCAATTTCTATTTAATAAAAAAGAGATGCATCTAGTCTATTTCAGTTAATAGAGTGGGTAATCCCTGACCTCTGGTCTTGGTATAAACAAGATTGGAACATATTGCACTGTCGTTAAGAGAGACAGATCGTTTTCAAAGGGCTTGGCGGATCACCACAATTGGTGTGAAAAAGGTTGCGGAGAGTTTTAGGCTTCATGCAACATAAATAACATCAAGAGCGGTTATTTCCCATTCTGGAGGCATCCCAATAATAGTCTGTAGTACAGAAACAACACATGCAACCCAGATAGAATTGAAAAAAACTATTAGCACAATGAAAACGCTGTTTTAATTGTCAAATTTCTAATTACATTCTTCTATTGTCATTCATGTAATTCAGTTTAACTTGTAGGCCTAAACGCTCTATTTTAGTTTATTTATTTATTTGAATTATAATAACGTTTTAAATACATTTTTATCCTTGATAGGCCTATATCCAGTAATATTTCTACTCCAACGAACACGCAGTTGTTTTCCATGCAGACTGCAAAACGGAAAATGATTACTGTGCGTATTGTTTGTAGACATCAACACTGTAATTAGGGCCTCAATTTCGTATAATTACCTAATTACAAAGTGCCACCCAAAATTTAGCCAGAAGGGACTGTGGCGATCCGCTGGGCCCACTAAAATGACAGCTCCTCTTAAACAAATTATACAATAAACACATTCTATAACTAAACCAACGACACGTACATTTCAGTCTGTGCTAGTACCTATTTAAGGGTACGGTAGCAAACAATAAAACATTGAACCTTTTAAAAATAGATTTGAATTTCAGAAGTTAATTTAATAATATAAAAGTTATTGTTCTGTCACCCACAACATAGAACTCGTTGTGGATGATGCATGACTCGACACATAATTTCATTAAGTTTTCGTAGATCCAGGGCCTGAGAAATTTCAACAGGGAATAGGAGTTGTGTCAGCAAGAGGTTATTTTATAGATTTAAAACAAACAAGTAATTGAAATGAGGGAAGAGGAAGAAGAAGAAGTAGAAGTAATTAAAATGGTATAAAAGGTTCCGTGCTTAGTTGAGAGCTTTGTCCAACAGATACCACACTGTAAAACAGTGTTACCCCGGCTTACTTTTCACGAAAAAAATCTAGAAATACTACTATTCAAAAAGCAGCACCAAACTCTCATTTTTTACACGTTATTGTTTAAATAAAAGTCATTAATATACAAAAGGTAATTACTAGAAGGATGTCTTTTTTTCATTTACAAAAGTATGGTAATAATAGTAAATGCCTAGTAGGCTTAACTTATTATTACACGATTTTAACAAAATATAATAAAAATTAATAACACTTGGCCAACATAATTTGGCAAAATAATCTCTTGTTAACTGTACAATACTTTATGCCTGTAATGCAGATTCAAAATTAAAAACAAGCCAATATGAGTGGAGGAAACGATGGGCCCCAAAATACTGCTGAGGGAATATGAAATTGAATAAATTTTAAGCCAACAGTACATTAGACCTAGATTGTTTTAGCAAACAAGATTACTTTTTTAATTTCTTTTTTGTGTGCAAATTTTAGTCGGCTTAATAAAAAAATTTCAATTTCAATTCTTTCCTATTAGTATTATCCCAAGACTTTTGTTCCTAATCTACTCTCCAAATAGTCGCATGATTTGACTCCCTACCAGGACATATAACATAGTATTGCCATAGGGGACATAAACCGCCAAAAGATAAATATTCTCCATAATCCTTACCCGTGCCAGTTTAGCTGGTACTTAATATTAATACTTCTATTTCTGGAGGCTTGCCCGACCGTCCACAAATGACTTTTTTTTATGGCTCTGGTTCTTAGTTCATTGGCGGGGCAGGATGTTTATGTCCAAAACCCCATAGCGATACCTACAATAGTCAAGTTCACATTTAAAAAAAAAACATCGCGCCATTCCAGAGTTGAATCGAACTGCAATGTCCAACAGGAACCGAAATGCATAGTTTATGACATACTGGTTCCTCTCAGATGGTTAAGTAATTACAACAAAACATGGCAGGTGTTTTTAAATCTTTGGGCTCCAATTGTCGTATAAAAAACAAGTGCTAAAATTGTCAGTTAAATATGTATCCAATGCAGAACATCGTGCACAAACATGGATGTTAGAACGCAAAGTGATAGGGAAAAGAGGAATTCCATAGCAAATAGGAAGAGATGAATTGGACTTGAAAAACTGAAAACATGTCAAATAATAGAAGTACCAAAAACAAAATACACAGGTAAATAGAAGTAGTTCAGGTTCATGATAATGCAGAATTGTAAGTACAAAAAGGTAAGTATTTACTATCTTTACACTTTACAAACAAAAATAACTAAATTGTAAATACCGGAGGCACAATACTTGCATTAGTACATAGCCTATTAGTAGTCTACGTCAATAGGAGCCCAGTGTCAATGCAGCGACATAAAAATACATCGTTAAAAGTCCCAACTAACATTAGACGCCATCTAATGAAGATGTTACAAAATTACTTCCATAACGAAATAAGGGCAAGGTTAATAAACAGAAACATGATTTACTGTGTTCATAGAAAAGAAAGCCTGCTGCAAAATTCGATGAACAGTAGGTTCAAAGACATCATTAAATATATTTGTAGGTACCCCGCAAACCAATGGTTAACAGGAAAACAAAATGTTCAAACTTATGAAAAATACACGAATTAATTATTATTAAATGGTAGATAGATAAAGTAGATCCCCAAATTTATTAAAATGAGATGCGGAGTAGCGTGCAAAACCAAACTAGAAAATAAATATATTTTGGTCTATATAATATTTACAGGGCAATGATAGGTTCAAACTTGGTATCACTCAAGAAATTGTCGCTAACCTCGCTGTTGGTCTCGTTTGCCTCCTCACTAAACCGTACTATCGAAGCAATTAAATAAATACTTTTCTAAATGTATATTTTGCCCAATAATTTGACAATTCGAATATGACTATAATACAACATTAATGCTGACAATGATATAATCAATACAAACTTATATTGGAGGCGGTTAATATTCATTGATTTTCTTGGTTCCACATACACACCATCGACTACAGCGGCATTCCTACTAGCGACACCAAATGTGGACCTAGCATTATTTTTGACACACTATGTACAGATTCAGCTACTCTAAATTCACAGCACAGTCCACACCCAAGCAGATGCCTCGTAAGTCCCAACATGAGCAGAGGTCTGACCTCGCTATAAAAAGCTTGCAAAGCCATCCTTGAAATCGCTACTAGGAAAGAACTAACAATTACTAGCTGGACACAATAAGAATTGAATCCACGTGATTAAGCAGTAACATCCTGTATGTGTAAAAATTGAGACTGCTAAAAAATTCACATAACTTAGGATTTCGTATTTCAGGTTCAGGTACAATATCGATATAGGATTCCATTATTCAAACTATTATATTAAACATACACATTTTTATTTTACTTTATACTTTTACTGTAAAAATGGGTTATAATAAAAAAGGGTGGTGTCCAACTAATGATTGCATTAAAATAAATCATATCTAAAATAACTTCCATGATTTAACTTTTTAATAAAGTACTGAACCACAATATTGCAGCAAGCTTTGCTTTAGAAAAATTAGGGGAAAACACATTGATTTCAAATAGAAACAAGTTGAGTCTATTTTTCAAGCCATTGAATCAAATTTGCAATTCAACAAACAAGCAGCAGTTTTCACAGAAAAGTCTTATCAACATTCAGTTCCAGGGCACCGGGAAAACACCGGTCGCTGCATCCTTATACTACATCTTGTTCATCAATTTCAAAGAAACACTAAAATATATCTTTAAGCACCACTTACTGTAGGTAGAACTGATGTCAATCTGCTTATTTACTACAATACTATGTCAACCCATTTGGAGGATCGGAAGCTGGATAAGCTCATCATAGACAGTATTGGTCCTCCTACTCTCCTATGAAGATGCAGATCTTAATAAATTAAGTCTTCGAACTCCCAATTAGTCTGAACTTCGAGTATTTCAGCTACCATGACCAGTTAGCACCCAGGCATTTCTTAACATTTCATATCCTGCCATGTTATTTATCATACTACTACTACTACTAGTAGTATTACGGGAAGAATTCAACAACAAAAAACAAAAAATTATAACTAATTAAAGCTGCCATCATACAAATTAACAATAATAAAATTTACCATACATTAAACATATTAAAAACATTAAGTAAAAAAAGCCTTCAATGGACAGACATTAAAAAATTTCCAGCAAAAAATGCTAAAAAACATCTGGGAGCTATATACATATATTTACTATGGAGCCACGCCTAAAAAGTCACCACAACCTGTGCATCAACCTGTCTCAGATATTTAAACAAAATCAGTGGATAAGACACAAAAACAAAAAACATGCCAATAAGACCAGACCGATAAAAATCTCACTTACAAACGTCCGCCGTTAATTAGTCTATACAATTAACTAACCTTCAAAGGCTCTTTAATTATTAGTAATATTGAAACCATTTGTACGTTACATTTAAGTAATAATGTCATAGAGTTAGGGCCTAAAACATCAATAAGACTATTATTTCAAAACACGGACATAAAAAACGGCAGTTACTATAATGATGTTAAGTTTGTAGTCTTTTACTAATTAATAACACGTCTCACTATGGGGATTTAATATTAGCCTATAAAGAATAAACGTTCTCAAAAAAAGAGCCTGTCTGTCACGAGAAAACCGAGTAGTCCAAATAATCGTTTTTATTTTATGACGGACTCAATTCACAGTTCACTCGAGTTCTTTTGACAATGCCATCTGATAGGCGATAGATCTCGGCAACTGGTAGGCTTCACTATTAACCGTTCCAAATATTTAACAAGAACATTTAGCTACAGCGACGGAAATAAAAATTAGAGTAAAATTAATGAGACGTCGGTGGCAGTTTTGAAGTGCATATCGCGATTTTAATCGAGAATTGATGTCCACAGAAATACATAGGGACTGGGCCTATGTCAAAATTGACCAGACAGCACGAAGAGCCAAACTCATTTCATTGAACAATTGTACCTGTTGTTAAAGATTGTACCTATTGTTAAAGAAAGGAACGCGATGTATTATGATATCAGGCACTTCCTGCTGCTAGTGTACTTTTGAGGCCAAAACCTTATGAAAGGGCAGTGAGTTCATTTACGGCTGGCAACTGCATTGGTAAGGATACCTCGTCAATGTCGTAATTATAGCTGTCCTTCACTGCAAAACCAACCCAGTAACAATGAAACTAAATCAAGAAGGCTTTGCAGCGAAAAATCGTCGTACTTTAATAAAGAACAAACAGTACTGTGCTCGGCTTCGCATAAAAGTATAGATTTCCCTGCTATTTAAACAGGGCAGTACAGTGCTAAACAATGCCTGTACCACCACAAGCTGATGACTAAAAATTCATAGACTGTTCACTAGGAGATCATCCTCCAACTTACAAGTGCTCTTTAGAGGTACCACACATTGGTCTCATCGTCATATCTGCCAGCGTGGGCCTGCTCAACAGAAGGCACCACCACCCATTCCCTAAGAACGGGCTAAAGCGCACTCTTTGTTCGGCATCCCTTCAAAGAGACGTACATGAGCAAGGATCCAAAGGCAAATTGTAATCAATTGGTAAAGCCTTTCACGCACCACCACACCAACATTTCAAGTGTTGATGTCCCACACTTCAGCCAGGAATGGGGGCAGTTTCTTGTTCTTGAGCTTGAGCGCGAAGCAGAGCTCAAAGTTCTGGTTACCAAGCGTTCGGAGCTCGGTAAGAACGGAAAGAAGTTTGGCGAAAATGGTGTTTGAACGAGGCTGTCGCTGGTTGTCCACATATACCTTGAGAGCCTCCAAATAAATCTCTTGGATCTTTTCAACTTTCCACTCTTCTAGTAGCGATGGTCGCTCTGCAAAATTAATTAACATGAATTGACAAAAAACCTCAGTAGGCTCAACAAACTTAATTAACTGAAGAGCGTACTGATACTATAATTTTTTTTTTTTTTTTAGATTAATCGCATCCAAGCAATTGATTGGTTGTAATAACCTCTTTAGTCACATCTGTTGGTAATAACAGTCTTGAGTTACGACTGGTCTCCCTCGATCGCACGGTGTGAAGAGGCGTTACTAAGACACTATTGCTAAGAGAACTATTACTTGGTTTCAAGTCATGGAATTAGCTGGTATTTAGACTTGTTCCCCTTCCCTTGGACCAATACTCAAAACTCCAGCCTTAAAAGCTACTACATTTATATTGAAACAGATGGAGGGACTGACCAGAGAAGATGACTATGGCGGTGAGTAGGGCGTACTCGGCATTGTCCACCTTCATCGCGTACATCTGCCGGCAGAACCTGAGGAGATCATCGATGGTGTCGCCCATGCCAGCCATGCTGTAGTTGTCCCGAGTGTACGGCTGGTTGTTGGCGAACAGGATCGAATCCGACTGGACATCGTAGCGGCGGGCCATCCGAAGCATCATCACCTGCCGTCATAAAATCTCATTCAAAGAGAGCCTTTTCTGAACATGGCCTAGTTTGTAGAAGCATATTGGTTTCGACTTCGAGGCCAGCAATGAAACAAGGCTTAGGCCCGTATTACACTGTAAAACATTTTATAAAACATATTTTATAACATATTTTATAACATATTTTATAAAATATTTGAAGAATGGGTCTTTTATAAAAGAAAGTTTCAACAGTCCACCTGAACTTCGCCATTTTGGAATCTTCTTCAAATTCTTTTATAAAATGTAATGCCAACCTATTACATTTTATAAAAGAAATTTTATAAAAAAAATGTTTTATAAAATATGGCCTATTACACTATCAAAGATCTTTGTCAAATAACTTTTATAAATTATCTTTTATAATATGTTTTACAGTGTAATGTAAACTCACTTTGAACAACTAAGAGCCTGTAAAAGCTATTTTCATGTCTAAAATGAATTTAATAGGCTTTACATCCGAAATAGGGTCTCAAGAAAAAACTTACTCGCGATCGGGGCGTTGTGTAAGGTATCTGGTCTAGTTAGGTTAGTGATTCACGCGATACCCCGAGTCACACTGGATTCCGTTTATTTCTTGATACCCTTTCAGATGTAATGTCCTAAAGAGGTTGCCTTTTCAACCAAAAGTCAATTTAGTGTTCAGATTCATAATTAAATAGGGCTTTGCCTTTAAGTAAAAAAGATAAGCTCGCAGACTTGTTAAGTTACGTAGGTAGTAGTGTTAACTGTGCTACTGCAACCTGTCTAACAATTTGAATCTTTCCGTTGGCCATCAGGGTATCTAGTCTAAGCTGAGTGCGGTGAAATCCGTAGCATAGTGGTGCCGGTGAGGCATAGATCATAGGTTCGAGTCCCACCGGGTTCAGTTTTTTCTTGATACCTTATTTTGGAAATAATGTCATCAGCCAAAAGTCAATTTAGTGTTAAAAACTGACAATTAAATATGACTTGAAATGAATTGTAGCTGCTTCAACCAACAACGCAATATAATTGGCTTCAATAATTAAAAGAACCCAAATTACTTTGAAATTCATGACTTCCAGAACCTGAGGAGATCCATCGATGGTGTCGCCCATTCCAGCCATGAAATGAAATGAAATGAAATGAAAATGAAATGAAAATACGACTTTATTGTAAACAAAACAAAAGGCGAACAATAAGACTATAAAGTCTTGTTTTCATGCTGACCTTAAAAAAGAAGGAGAAAAGAAAAGGGGGGGGGGGGAAATCCATTGTCATCACCATTACAGGACCGGAGAGAGTCCAGCCATGCTGGAGTTGTCCCGGGTGTACGGCTGGTTGTTGGCGTACAGGATCTAATCTTTTCCTACTACTTGTACATCTAATGTTAAACATTTTCTCTGAATGACTTGAGCAAAATGAAGTTGTTTCTAACTTACCTCACTTGAGCAGGCTTTAAGTAAGGCTATCTGATCTTCCCTTAGAAGCTTGTCAAAGCCTGGCAGTCTTTTCGCGAACTCGACGATGAGTTGGACCGTAAGAATGGAGATCTCGGTTATATGTCTAAACCGCACGTCACTCTGGTCCTCCCCGTCCGTCGGTTGGTTCTGAAATTAGAGCACAGTTAAGCGAACATGTAAAAATTACACGCATAGCAGCCAATATCAGATCTAAGGAAACTAAAAAAAATATTAACGTCAACGCAGACTATGAAATGTCTGAATAACAATTGGGTGGGTACATGATTTATCAGCGGACAAAAAAAACTAGCGTAAAGTACGGAAAGTAATGAAACTAGTGAGGCATTAGTCTATGGAAAAACTAGTATTGTCATCTGGCTACTTTTATTTCAGTTTTTTTTCTTCTACGAATATTTTTCAGAGACAATCACAAGGGGCAAAAGCCTTACAGTGTAAAAATCAAATGTGTCAAGAAATATCAATAGTTGAGTAGTCAATTTTTTAGACTGTCCAAAAATGTCTGCTACCACGTCAAAAAGAATTACTATCACTATTGACGTTGGTGGAATCACCGCCTCATTGACTACTCAACTATTGATATATCTTGACATATTTGATTAGACTGTCTAAAAATGTCTGCTACCACGTCAAAAAACATTTACTATCACTATTGACGTTGGTGGAATCCCCGCCTAACATCAGGACGAACAGAAGTATTTTGATACATGATATACCTCTTTCTAACACAGATTGGCCACAATTATTGAATTCAATTTGTATTATAAACGATTGGTGTGGTAGTCTCGAATAAGTCTAGTGAGTTCAAGAACTGTGGCCAAATGGTGTTAGTGAAGGTCATTTGTCATATTTCGTAGTGTAGAGGACTTAGAGGAGCATTTCTGCTAAGGCGCTCATTCCATTGACCGGCTAGGGCTATTTCCAACAACGGTGACGTGGTAGCAGACATTCAAGACTTAGGTAACGTTTCCACCGACCTCGCATTGCAGATTGCAAATGACATTGACGGAAATGTTTGTTTTTCTTTTTATAGAAATCTATTAAAATATTTGTAATTAACATATCCCATGAATCCATTTTTTAAATTTAGTTTGTTTGTGATTTTACTGTATGATCATTGATCAATTTTAACTATGGCATAGAGGAAAATAAACATTTCCGTCAATTCTGCAATGCGAGGTCGGTGGAAACGCCAAGTCTTGAATGTCTGCTACCACGTCACCGTTGTTGGAAATAGCCCTAGCCGGTCAATGGAATGGGCACCTAATTTAATGGATATTTTTGAGTTCAATATTTCTTGTGAAAATCTACTTTGTACAAAAAACGCGTAGTGGGCGTCTCCAGTTTGCTCTTAACACAGTACAAACGAGGCTACAACACGGTCAAAGCTCTAGCCTATGGTATGTTACATACGACCTCACTAGAAATCATTTCTTTTTACTGGAACTTGCCATGGCTACACTAAGATATTCAAGTTAGTATAAAATTCCTCCTAAGTTATTATTCTTATTTTCAAGTTCAATTTACAATTTAATGAATGCATATCCTATTCTTCAGTCGCCTAAATGAGTAAATTAATGCTTGTTTGATCGCATGGCGCGTAGACTCGCACAATTACAAGCACGTTCCCACCATAGCCGGTGGACTTGGGCTGATTTAGGAATTTGCCCCCCCCCCCCCTCCTCAACCAAGTCTGGGATTTTTTCATCTTTTATTTTAAGTAATTGAGAACGAACTTACGCGTAGGGTTGAGATAATGTTCTCTGTGTGAAGTGGCATCACTCTAAATTCTGAAGGCAAATAACGCGTCAACTTATAATTCTGGTACTCCAGCGAGAATTTGCCACCCACCAAAATCAGCCACCCAGTTAGCCCAGTGGGTAAATCAGGCCAATACCGATGACTGGAAATGCTCTTAACAACTCACCGTTATCCTCTTGAGGTCATCCTCCGAAGGCTGTTCATACTCATTTTGAAAGTAGACCAGTCTGTGGATGAGTTCCTCTTGCTCCGGACTAATAGGCTTCACGCCGTTCACCGGAGTCCGCTCACTTAGGGACGGATGACACGAACTCGGTTCCGACTGAAACAACAAATCCTACCCTTTAAATATTAATTTGTACCTATTTGCACCCGGGCGGGAAAATCTAACATATGTTCTCAACGCCTACAATCCAGCTCTAGCAATATGTTTTGGTACCGCGGTTAACGTTGCTGCAATTATTGCACGGAGCCCCAACTCCGTCGAAATCTCTTATTCAATAACGCAACACTTCCATAATAATAGTCTTCTTATTAACTTTGTACAACTTACTATCAAAAATAAATAAAAGTCTTACGTAAGACAGCACTAAGAATTTTAATTGCTGCCAAGAGGTCCAATTATAGACTTAAAAATGCAGGGGATATGGCGAATGTAACCTAATTTAGAGCTTGATTAGCTTAGATTTCTGTATAGGAGAGATGGGACATTCTAGCGTGCATAAAAAAAATTACTGGGGCCAGCTGGTACGTTTTTTGCAGTGGCTGGTCATAGGAGACGCGGTGAGTCACCCTAGAAATTCAACAATTATCTTTTTGGCGGGAAGCGAATGTCCCATCTCTCATATAATATACAGAACTCTATTTTAGCTCCGCATGTTCTCTTAGGACTTATCTCGATCGGGTGAGTAGAACGTCGTGGCAATATGGGATTCCACTTACTCACTAATAGCTCTAACCCGGGCATGCCGGAGTCCAACTAAAACCACGCCTTTCTAATGCAATGAATAGAGTAAAACGCGGCAGCAGGCAATTAATCCAGGATAGCCTTTGAAAAAAAAAAAAAAAAAAAAAAAAACAATAGAACTCAAGATAGTCCCTTAGGCCGGCGACATACTATCCCTTCTCACCGTCCCGCCAAAAGGGACCGGTTTGAAAGGATGGCATGAATGCATGGAGTCTAATGGGCGCGGTCACACTGTTCCAGTGGCACCGTGCCAACCGCAATCGACCGGATGGTGCTGAGACACATTGAATGCGTCCATGCGACTGATCGGATCAAGAGTAAAATCAGCTATTTTTACGCGGTCGCACCGGACAGTGTGGCAGCGCCGTGTCATCCCGCCAGAACGCATCCCTCTCAGCCGCATCCGGCAAAAAAGGATAATATGTCGCCGGCCTTAGTAAAAGCTAGAAGCCACGTGTCCCTACTATGTCAACGATTTCCTCTCAATGGTATTTGGAAATATTTACCTTGATAACAGGGGGATCAACCATAATAGAGTCAGGCGAGCATGTCGTTGAGTTTGGCTTTCCCTTCTCTTTTTGTGCTTTTTTCTCTCTTCGTTTAACCTCACACTGGATTTCTGGTACTACACCTGCGGACAGACCAAGATATTGCATACCAAAATAATTAGAAATACCTGATTTAATTCAAAGTAGCCTAGGTTCAGTGAAAATATCTGAAGCCACCACTCCAATTTCTCCAGGTACTCGTATATGACCTTTGCATCGCCTTAATTCGCAAAGCAAATTATGACGAATGACGATGAGTGAGCAGGAAAAAAGCAAGACCCGTTGTCTTGCGACCTAACTTAATGTAGCAAATTAGCACAATTATCGCTAGTGATCACCTACCAAGTCGAACAACCTACTTGGACACATCATAAAAACCTAACTCTGGGACTGGGATGAGGCAGATGAGGGTCCATCCAAATTACCTACACTTCACCCGTTAATCGTATGGCTTGGCTTTTGTTGAAATCAGTTCACAGTAGGCAAAACCTGGTTTTTGTTTCGCCTGCAGCAAAAGGTTAACATTTTCCTCACAGATCTCGTTAATAGGCGTTGCTCAAAAAAAAAAAATAATAATAACTTTATAACTTATTGGAAAGGGCGAAGCCGCAAAAGTTTGTTTTGCTCGTCTTTGCCGCGCTAATATATTGCAGTAGGTAGTACACTCTCAGCGGTCAATTATTCAGCAATAAGCTTAAATCCCATAAGACTACTAAGGCGCGACTTGTCCATTTTCCGTTAATATCTTTGTTTTACTCTGTGACTATTTTAACATCTGCATGTTAAAATTGATCAATGATCATAGGGTGAAAACTAGCATTGCAAACCTTAGACCATACAATACTCTAGACACAGCATTTTAGATGCACTGCATGAGAATGTTGGGGCACGAACATTATGTTTACCTTTTGCCAGCGGGTGACGTCACAGTTAAGATTACCTAGCAACAGAGACTTTGTTGCTAGGTAACCTGGTCACCCGAGTGACTAGTTTGTTTTTTGAAAAAATAACTGACTCATCGTTAAAAGTTTCTAATTTAATATTAAATACGTTTTTCCTAAGTTAAAAAATGTTCTCTCACTCTAATTAATTAACTAAACAAAATTTGAAAATATTAGGTTCGCGCCTCTAAAAGCAGCTGCTTTTGCACTTTTGCCAGTGTGTGACGTCATTTTATGTTTTTCCCTCGGACATTCCAACATGGCGTGTCTAGAGTATCGTCCGTTTTTACCGGGCCTAACATTTACGATGGATTTGGCGAATCCCAGGGTTCGATAAATTTCCGTGCCGTGATAAATAACTTTCCATTGTTATAATTTACGATCGAGAAGGGGATTCTTGATTAAACACGGTTTAGAATGCTTAATACCGGATATTGAAATACCCCTGATATATATGGAAGAAAAATTGATCAGTGGAATAGCCGCCTAATTGCAAAAATCATTCTTTAAACGAAACAACTGTAGGGACTTACATTCTGGCCTCATGCCGACACTAAGGCACTTTTTGAGCCGACACTCTTGACACTTGCGTCGCATATACATGTCTATCTCACAACTGTCTCCATATTTACACTGATACACGGCGTTCTTGGTAATGGACCGCCTGAAGAAGCCCTTGCAACCCTCGCAGGTGAGCGCGTTATAGTGGTACCCGGACGCCCGGTCACCACACACGAGGCACAGTTCCTCCTGCTGCCTTGGCGCCGGACCTTTCTTCTTCTTCGCATCGCTACTGTCCACGCTGTAGCCATTAAAGCTACCGGGGGGTGAGAGGTCTTCTCGTCCTGCAACAGAGAAAGGTATTGTCAGCATGGTTAAACCATCAATTAAATTGCAGTTTGAAACTAACGTACTTCATGTGATGAAGAACGAAAAATATCGCCTTCCGGCATCTGCATGTTATAATCCAAGGGTAGATAAAATAACTGAGAAGCAGAAGAACATTCTGGTTGAAAACCCTGAGGCAGTGGATTGGCAAGAGCACAACTTCCCTTTCCACAGCAGCAATCGCCAGGGTCTGCCATTATAATCGCCTATCTTCGTAAAATATATTAAGAAGAATAAGATTTGACGTTTAATCCATGGACCGCTTGCTTTACATATACTCTCTAATGCCTTCAGCATGCAACTCAATAGCTGCAGTATTATAGGCCTAATAATTCGAAAGCAATTCATTCGTCGTGGTGTTACAAAAAAATACCAACAAGGTAGCAATGAACCTCATTGACGAGATTCTGAACCAAACTGGTATCAGGAGGACAAGACAAGAGGCTTTCCGAGAAGTAGATATTCGCTTTAAAGTTGGCACAGTGGTTCCAACAATAGCCTCGGTAACCGCGAGTACAAAAGTTGCCCGGCTGGCTGCTCCGTCAACTCGTTACATTATGGAGGTAATTCACCTGACTCACTCACTGGAACCAATATGCCAAGACGACTGTCTGCTGGCAAAGCAGGCAAGCAAACACTTGCAGTATACTGTCACCGAATCGAGCACACAAGCTCTCTAGAACTCCGTACAGCCAAAAGAAAAAAAAAAAAAATCTAGAGAATCCAGCCTATCCTACTCCAGAACAAGGTCAGCATACCACCTCGGGATGGTGGAGTGTGATGACATTCAGAACAAGGGTTCTTCAAATGGTGAGCCATGGCACATTGCTTTGATGAAAATAAAATATAAAAATAAACGTTTTCAATAGGCTAACTTTGATATTTTCATCATTACGCAAATCACCTTCTATAAATATATGTATTCAACACCCCCCCCCCCCCGCAAATACAAGTATATGAGGAGCCAATGATACATTGAGCATTTTTTTAGGGAGCCACCGAAAAATTTTCTTGAGAACCCCTGCTTCACTTCACTCTGCTCACCCCCCGAAAGATTCGAGATCTCATCAACGTTCGCCCCGGGTGAGTTCGTCAAAAAGAGGTTCACTGTTCAAGTGTCTCGCCCGGCTTGTAAACAGTCGTAAGCAAATAATATTCATAAAATTGTAAATTACAGCTAGGAAGTTGTGTTGTGGGAAACAGTAAAGCATTTATGGCAGCTGTTAGAACTTCATAAACCAGGCTTTACATCTTGAAAGTTTGGACTTTTTTACTCTCGACACCACAATAACCAGGTAGATATTGAATACTTATAATTAACCCAAATATCCAGTTACGATAAGCTCAGCATAAAACATGGAAATAATATCAAGTTAATTAAAAGACATCACAAGTCGCTCCTGTCGGAGAATGGCTCAGAATGTTGCGTAATTTATCAAACTTGTCGGGCTGGCACCCACAATGCCTTGCAACTCATCAAAGTGGATGGCAGATCGAGGGGGAGGCGGCCCACGCCTATGGCAAGACCTCCTCTCCTTAACGGGACGCAAGTCGCCAATGACTCAATTGCGCAGTTGCAAACTGATGCGCAGATTTAGACTGACGTATTTGCTTGCGAGCTGGTTTTTAACCCGTAGGTACTTGGACATGGGCCAAAATATTTGCTCCGACCGACTGTTTTGGAACGTGACCACATGGGAGTCGGTACAGAGGGGTTCTATCTAGGAGGCCCCAGGGAGGAATTGCAGCGCCACATTTTTGGAAAGCTTTACGTTCAGGACGTCTTGGTCCGTAGAAAATTTGACACTACAAAATCTGAAACCTTTTAATTTATTATTACTTAGTAAATTAATAAAAAATTAATTTTTTAATACTAAAACAAATATTCCCACAGTCGACACACTCGTGAATAACTTATGTTGGAGAGTGATAGTTACTTCAATCGGACTTACTAATAAGTTCTATTTGAGATGGCAGTTTCATTTACTAGGGGGATTCACTCTGTTGATAGAAAAGGGAATAGAAAAATCTAAAAAAAAAAGCTCAGAGTGAGGATACCTCCGTCAACGGTAGAAATAGAGAAAGTTTTTAAGGCGCATTCTGTGAGGTAAAAATTGAAATTGTATAGGCTACTACAAGGAACTACCAACAGGTGTGGGCGCTACGTTCTTGTGTTTTTGTTTTTAACCGTGAAATTTGTTTTTGATTTTAGCAGGTGTTTTTTTCACTTTAAGTTTAAACTTATTTTTCATTACCTACCTACCTATGCCTAAATTAGGAAATACGTTGAAAGCCATCAACTTCCTTGCGGAAAAGTGCAATGCAATGATGTGCGAGAATTTTGAATTTTGAATTTTGAAGAGGAGGAAGAAATACTAAGTCAAGCCATCGACGATATTTCTGTGGTCATGTCAATACGGTAGGCCTATAGCGTACGCTTTTGCATTGGGTCTGTCCCTAAATCTAAGGAGTGGTGGACCAACGTGCTTCCGAGCCACGAGTCCACGACGAAATGTGCGGTTTAACATTTTCATGAGAGTTTTGCATTGGCCAATTGAAGAGGAAAGAAGAGAAATCGTCAATGCCAAAATTCACGAGCTGCCTCATTGTATTGGCTACTTAGACGGTTGTGGAGAGTTCCTACTCATGCAAACAAAATTATGCCATCAAAGCGCATGATGTACAAGATAATACAGCCAGTACCAGTAAAAGGAAGGCGCTCATGGAAACAGTTTTAAAGCTATGATGCAGCCTCTGTCAATTATAAGTATTTTATAGCTAGACCGTTCGTTCTCTTTCAATGATTGACTTACGCCAGCAGCATTAACAATTCGTATAAATAGTATCATAACTAATGTAAGCAAATTAAATAACTAATGTATTAAGGCCTATATACAAAGCAAATATGGTTCAATGTTTTATTGATTTGACAATAGAATAATAAAATAACACTTAAATTGTATCGAACGACACATTTTGAATTCAATATAATAACGAAGGCTTTCACGGCTGGAGTCTAATAAGGGGACACAAGAATCCGGGCTAATAGGCCGTGGTCGATTTCAAAGTAGGCTTCCAAACATTTCGTCAACAACTGCGTACGACATCTTCAGTGGGGTACACCTATACTTCTAAGGTTGTATCGCGGAGGTATCGTAGCAACTGACTGACAGACTGGTGCTGTGGTGCAGGTATGGTTCGGTGCGCAGGCGCTCTCGTTTCTGATTGGGTCGTTGGCGTCATTCTTCTTGTGGTTGTCTGGGCGGTTGGTTTCTGAAACAGAAAGAAAAACCGGTGATGTGTTGACCTAACTGCATTCAATAATATAGAATCCATGCACCACACCAATATTATTATTCGTAGCAAAATTACTGAACGCCGTATTCAAATGTACAGTAACTCCAAATTTCCTGCAGAATAGCCCTAAGGAATAATTTACCTAAATACCCGAACAAATGCAAAACATGAGGCATAAGTACAGTACCTACGTACTTCAAAGGAACGAAGTAGTTGTGTCTGCGGCTTTTTTAAGCGTAAAACTTACGTGTTAATAACAGTCAATTGTAATCCTAATTCCTAGTATGTTTCGGCGATTTCCAGATGGGTATCAACAGCAAATAACGTAAGCAGCATATTTAATTTTGATATAAACACACGCAACTTACCTCCAAATTAAGTTTCTTGTACTTTGGCTATTAATATCTCGAGGAACTTATTAACAGCTTCCGCAGCCCACCTCTTGCTACATGTTTCCTTCTGTTTTTTGTCATTTATTTGTCTTGTACAACTCATTTTTAAAATTAAATAATTAAATATGAGCAATAAAAACAACAAATATGGTCGACCGTTTGCTTTGTTTTTGATTCCCCAAGTAGTAGAAAGCCGTAGAAAGACACGATTAACACATGTCCTTATGGCATTATTTCTACCGTAGAAAAACTGTAGTTCTATTTCTACTTTCTATCAGCAGAGTGAATCCCCCTAATAGCGCTGGATTTTTGTGTGAGTGATACGACATTTTTGATAGCTCTTCAATAGATATTTCCGGTGTTTCAAGCGTAGGGGGGTGTCCGATTATCTCTCAATAATGCCTTCCTTCTGACGGGTAGTCCACTTCCACAACCCATGACATAGTTTATCGTGGGTTATGGGAGCAAATCGTCCATGAATGAGCCTTTTTTTGCAGGTACACCTAGACTTGGTTTGGCTCC